>LQNS02278124.1:7495840-7508467 GCA_001587735.2 Parhyale hawaiensis | reverse complement strand
GTGGACAAAGCTTCAAGAAGAATGGGGCAGGATTGATATTGAACGATGCCGCAATTTAATTGAATCTTGCCCTCGAAGATGTGTTGAAGTCATCAAACATAAAGGATCGTTCACAAAATATTCATGAAGGATGAGGGTTTTTGTTAAATTTGTTGTTTTGTTGCGTTTTTTGTCAAGTGTCCCTTAATTTTGCTCACACTAAATTCATAATTATAAGTTAAATATACATAACTTTTTTCTTATCCATCGGATCGTAATAAATTCTTAGCATATTATTAGGTATCCCAACACCTCTTTTGTGTTAAAATTTCAGCGTTGAACCTTTTTCAGTTTTTGAACTATGAATGTTTTTATTTTTGTCCCTTAACTATGCTCGCAACTTCCTTCCCTTCCTTTTCCTCTCTTAGAAAATTTAAGTACTAATTTAGGGAGGCTTAAATCTTCTTATGCTACTCCTATTATTTAGCCAAGCTATCCCAACGTTTTTTTTTTTTTTGTTCCTTCTGTGCCTGCTTCATCCTTTGTATTCCTGTTGACCCTCAGGGACCTAGGGCTAAGTTAATTCACCCTATGTTATGGGGAGCAGGAGCCCTCACAGGTTAAGTTAGCCTTAGCTTGGCCTTCGGGACGTCTGTATTTCGTGCCCGCGTAGTTGTCTTCTGATTTCATTCCCTACTGATCTTACTTTCGTTAGATCTTCCTCTTATTGGCCGACTTACTGTTCACATACGCGATGATCCCGTGCGGAAACATCCTCGTGCATGGTTTCCAGTTTCCACGTGTCGATCGACATTCTATATGCTCCTTCTATTTTCTCTGTGACCCTTCTTCTCTGTATGTATGCCGTGCTACGTGTCCTTTCCCTCTTCCATTCGTGCATACCATGCTACATGTTAATTTCTACTTCCATTCGTGTTTGCCATGCTACGTACCCCTTCTTCTGTTTGTGCTTAACATACTACGTGTCCCTTCCTTCTTTTCTTGTGCTTGCCATGCTTCGTGTCCCTTCTTTCTTCTCTTGTGCTTGCTATGCTACGTGTCCCCTCCTCTTTTCTTGTGCTTGCCATGCTACGTGTTTCTTCCTTCTTCCATTCGTGTTTGCCATGCTTCATGTCCCTTCTTTCTTCTCTTGTGCTTGCTATGCTACGTGTCCCTTCCTTCTTCTCTTGTGCTTGCTATGCTACGTGTCCCCTCCTCTTTTCTTGTGTCTTGCCATGCTACGTGTCCCTTCCTTCTTCTCTTGTGCCTGCCATTCTACGTGTCCCTTCCTTCTTCTCTTGTGCCTGCCATGCTGCGTGTCCCTTCCTTCTTCTCTTGTGCCTGCCATGCTGCGTGTCCCTTCCTTCTTCTCTTGTGCCTGCCATGCTGCGTGTCCCTTCCTTCTTCTCTTATGCCTGTCATACTGCGTGTCCCTTTCTTCTTCTCTTGTGCCTGCCATGCTGCGTGTCCCTTCCTTCTTCTCTTGTGCCTGCCATGGTACGTGTTCCTTCTTCTCTTGTGCCTGCCATGCTGCGTGTCCCTTCCCTCTTCTCTTGTGTCTGCCATGGTACGTGTTCCTTCTTCTCTTGTGCCTGCCATGGTACGTTTTCCTTCTTCTCTTGTGCCTGCCATGCTGCGTGTCCCTTCTTCTCTTGTGCCTGCCATGCTGCGTGTCCCTTCCTTCTTCTCTTGTGCCTGCCATGCTGCGTGTCCCTTCCTTCTTCTCTTGTGCCTGTAATTCTACGTGTCCCTTCCTTCTTCTCTTGTGCCTGTAATTTTACGTATCCCTTCCTTCTTCTCTTGTGCCTGCCATTCTACGTGTCCCTTCCTTCTTCTCTTGTGCCTGCCATGCTGCGTGTCCCTTCGTTCTTCTCTTGTGCCTGTAATTCTACGTGTCCCTTCTACTCTTTGGTTCCTGGCGCCGAGTGGGTAGAGAAGCTTTAGGCGCCATCGATTGGAACAGCAGGGAGATGGGTCATGTTTTTTGGTGCCAACTGGTCCGAAATTTAGAAGAGTTTTGCGACATTTCGCGAAGCAGATAAGAGGGTGAGCCCAACCCGAAGGTGTTCGCTTAGGGAACAACGCCTAAACTCCATCCAACGTGGCCAAACCAACGCGCGTGACAAAATCGGGACATGTTGAGACCAATGCAGTTCTCAAGCTCAAAACTGCCGTGCTAATCGATAGCGTCTTGAGCCTCCCTTGCATTTTGCTCTCCTGAAATTCGCTAGTATCTATTGTGGGTCAGACTAGTGCACTAACTCCATATATGGTGTGACACTTGAGGATGCATGTTAGTTACGTTGTCGTACCATTATCCAGCCTGGGGTTTCTGTCTTCTTTCTATTGCCATATTACTACCACCACAGTTCCGATCTCACAATGGAAGAAGGGACATGTATTATGTCTATAGACACGTGGAACCCACGTACGAGGGTGTTCTGCGCATAGGAGCAGCAAGTCCTGCAAGAGCAAAACGAAGCTTCATCGGTAGCAGTGTGAACATGAAAGGGAACAAAGGTAGACGGCCCGAAATGCTAGCTACACAATCCCCAGGCGTCGCTGAACCCAACTAACCTAATTCTATAGCCTTCCTTGCATTCGTACGTTCACCTGTGCTTTACGGTTTCAGCGTAGGAGAAAGATCTGTATAGAGTGTATCCTGGATCCAGACTCGGGAACACATGGCATGTTAAAACAGCTATCAGACTTGGAATAGCTACATTTTTACCAAGGAGCTTCTATAGAGAAGAAGGAGCAAGGAGTCTCGCCCCTGAAGCTCAAGAGTCTCTAATGGCGGTCAGCCATTCGCGTATGCACCAGTCGCATATCAGTATAGAATCTTTTATGGCTGCAGCCAGTCGCTTATGCACCAATCGCAAATCAGTAACTCGGTTTGTCTGCTGCTCCCCCGTGAAACTCACTGCTCCCCATCGCTTCAACCCATGAGATTTTTTAATGAACGCGTCTCAGAGCTGGTTGACTCGCTTGGCGAATCTGTGAATGGGCCGCAGTGCTCTCTCCTCCTCTATGGAAGCTCCCGCGTGTATTTAAATTCTCGTGTGTCTTCAGTCGGCATAGGATGACCCATTAGCCGTAGTGTTAAGTTAGCCAGGATAGATCATCCTTCGTTATGGGGAGCTGTGCCCCAGGGGGACCTCCTCAGCTAGGCCTCCGTGACGTTTGCTTTTCGTACTCCCCTTATTTCCTACAATTTTATAGTCCTGCTTATGGTGATTCCTTGTATTCTTTCCACAACACCCTTGTATACTGTCTCTAACGGCGTACCTGTTCTAAGAATGTCCCTTCTGATCTTTACCTTGGAACAACTTTGCTGCGACTAGGGAGGCTTTAATCAACTTATTATCTTCCTCCATTATTGGACCCCATGTAGGTTATAGTTTTGCTGGCGTCTGTCAGCAGTCTAAGTTCAAAATTTGTGGAAGGATGTCCACGAAAATTACAACAACTGTCAGGAATGTCACTGGTAAGAGCCGATTACATTTTACTGAGGTTCCGTCCGTTTGTCTGGATGTCTACCATCCAGAGGCCGGATGCTCAAACTCCTTGTAAAGTTACAAGCATCGTAACTGTACAGCTGCAGGCACGAATGCTACCATATAACTGCAGAAGTTTTACCTCTTTACTCCTTGATTTAACTTCTGTATCGGTCTATTAGTTAGGGATGCATCATTTCGAGGTTCAAATCACTTTGACCATAAATTTGTGAAGATCAGTATAAGAAAGCGACAAAATCTGAGCCGCGATATCGGCACGGTACTTTTTCAAGGGACTGTGCAGCTTAGGTTACCGTAACTTTACAAGGTGTTTGTGCATCCGGCTCCAGGCACGTAACAGTATCTACGTTGCCTTGAGAAGATTTGTGCTCTAAATATACAGCTCTATTTACCTGTATTATGGATACGCGGTTCTCACTGACTCGTGTGGTGCTGTTGGATTACGATGATTGGAAAATCCTATACAGTGCAGCACTGTTTCGACAGGGGAAAAGGAAGGGACGTAGAGTGTGTCCGCAGCACCGTGCATGACAGAGGAGCAGGTCGGGATAAAAGACGAACAGAACTACCATGTTGGCAGAGGCAACATTTACGAAACCAGGAAAATAGCATAAAAGAAACTTGTAAGAATAAACTTAAGCTAACAACAGATTGAAATCACTTCTCGGCTACATCTATTCTAATAACATAGGATAAACGAGTGTAACTAACCTAGCTTCTTGACAGGGTTGGCAAAAACCATGTTTTTTGTCAAAATAAAAAAAAATATTTGTTTTTTTCATAATTTGTACTTTCTCTAGTTCTTGGAGTTTTATCCAATATTTAAAGGGTTCTCTACTTTGTAAATATGTAGTTAGCTAATCATCATAATCAATCTTAGTCGCTTCATTTCAACTTCCTGTTGTCGAAGAATGGTTTTGAATAAAGGGGTTAAGAAAAGGCAGTTAGCAAAGTACGTGTATTTGCTATGATTACTTTTAATATCGAAACTGCTAAGAAGCTATTATGAAAACACTTCAAATCAGAAGTACAACTAAACAGATTTAGCCAGCTACTAGCTAATTAAAAACCGATTAATGAACTGGAGAAAGGGAAATTGCTATAAAATCATTTGAAATAACTTAGAAGCACTTCAAATACAAAGAACCCTGGACAGAAATAGCATCTCTGAAATGAAATAACACAAAATTCAATAGGTTATAGGTTTTTAATAAACATAAGCAATAGTTGACCTTAACTGTCCAGTCTGTCCTAACAGTCAAATGGGTTCCCTAAATAGAAACGCATTAACTCATCATGTCAGGTGTGTAAATAAAATTTAATAATTTCTAGAATTAAAACCGTTTATTTCGCAATGTTTATGAATATTTATATCAAACAAATCGAATAAAAACCAAAAATCATGGTTTTTTGGTTGGTTTACATCATGTTTTTATGATGCGTGAAGCCTTAATCTTCACCTAATATTGTCGGTGCTTTTTCTATTGTAGTGTATTTAGTGTTTATTTTCTAGCAACCGTGTTGCTTAACATTCAGTTGCCAAGGGTCATTAGTGCCTTTTCCGCTGGAGATGTTGCAACTTGCGTAGTTCCTGCTGACGAGGTTAGTTTCGTAAAGTTAGGTAGGCTCTCAATACTTCCCCTTCTGTGGCAGACCTATTCCTGCTAGACTTCTACCGTGTTGTTTTTCGTTTCCTTCCCCTGTGCGGCGTAGCTAAGCAAAAGCGTTCAGCCGTGCCCGGAGGTTGGAGATGCTCAGCTTGCGCCTTTTTCCAGCCAGTAGCGCATTGACCACTTAGAATCTGAGACCTACCGGCAGAAAAGCAGAGACAAAAATTAATGACATTTTGAAACGAGACGTTTTTCGCACCCTAGTGGCGCACGAGCCTGTGTTAAACCACAGCAATAATGAGGCGCGATATAGACATTGTGTTCCTGATGCGCTAGTAAAGTTTGTACTACTACTACAATCACTTAGTGTTTTTGTATAGCTTCAAGGTACTAATATTATTTTTCCAATTGCAGAAGTGCTGACCCGAGCAGCGCGATTGCCACATCTCCACCCTCAGCTGCTGCCCCGTCATCACCGCCAAGGGGCGCTGCTCCGGCGAAGTCCTGCACGGGTTCGTTCGTGGGAACATTTGTTCATTACGGGGATTTTTTGGGTGTGTAAACATTACAGGGCCTCTGTGTGGCCTGGGGACCCGTGAGGTGGGCCTGTCAGTAGGTCCTGTTCTGTACCACGGGGCCCGCCAGAATACCGTTCTGTTAAGCTTGGGCCTGCCAAAAGCTCCCGTTTTGTACTACGGGACCGGCCAGTAGGTTCTGTTGTGTACTGCAAGACCTACCAGTGGACCCCATACAGTACTAGGGAGTCGACCATAAAGCCCCGTTCTGTACCTTGGGGCCTCAGTGGTTTAGTACTATGGGGCCTGCCGAAAATCCCCGCACAAGCAAGCCCCACTCAGTACTACGGGGCCTGGCAGCAAGCCCCGCACAGTACCACGGGGCCTGCCAGCAAGCCCCACTCAGTACTACGGGGCCTGGCAGCAAGCCCCGCACAGTACCACGGGGCCTGCCAGCAAGCCCCACTCAGTACTACGGGGCCTGGCAGCAAGCTCTGCACAGTACCACGGGGCCTACTAGCAAGCCCCGCACAGTACTACGGGGCCTACCAGCAAGCCCCGCACAGTACTACGGGGCCTACCAGCAAGCCCCGCACAGTACTACGGGGCCTGCCAGCAAGCCCCGCACAGTACTACGGGGCCTACCAGCAAGCCCCGCACAGTACTACGGGGCCTGCCAGCAAGCCCCGCACAGTACTACGGGGCCTGCCAGCAAGCACTACAAAGGGCCTACCAAAGAGGCCCGTGCAGTACTACAGGTCCTGCCAAAGAGCCCCGTGCAGTACAACGGGGCCTGCCAAAGAGCCCCGTGCAGTACAACGGGACCTGCCAATGAGCCCCGTGCAGTACAACGGGGCCTGCCAAAAAGCCCCGTGCAGTACAACGGTGCCTGCCAAAAAGCCCCGTGCAGTACTACGGGGCCTGCCAAAGAGCCCCGTGCAGTACAACGGGGCCTGCCAAAAAGCCCCGTGCAGTACTACGGGGCCTGCCAAAGAGAACCATGCAGTACTACGGGGCCTGACAGCAAGCCGTGTGCATCACAACGGTGCCTGCCAGCAAGCCCCGTGCAGTACTACGGGGCCTGCCTGCAGGCTCCGTGCAGTACTACGGGGCCTGCCAAAGAGCCCCGTGCAGTACTACGGGGCCTGCCAGCAAGCCCCTTCCAGTACTACGGTGCCTGCCAGTAGGCGCCGCACAGTACTACGGGGCCTGCCGAAAAGCCCCATTGGGTACTACGGGGCCTGCCAGTAGGCGCCGCACAGTACTACAGGGCCTGCTGAAAAGCCCCATTCAGTACTACGGGGCCTGCCAGTAGGCGCCGCACAGTACTACGGGGCCTGCCGAAAAGCCCCATTCAGTACTACGGGGCCTGCCAGTAGGCGCCGCACAGTACTACGGGGCCTGCCAGTAGGCGCCGCACAGTACTACGGGGCCTGCCAGTAGGCGCCGCACAGTACTACGGGGCCTGCCGAAAAGCCCCATTCAGTACTACGGGGTCTGCCAGTAAGCGCCACTTGCATACTACAGGGTGTAGCAAAAAGACCATTAAATAAATGTAAGAGTATGTATATATATATATATAGAAATTGTGCTGGGAGGCAAAAGTATGTATAAATTTCGCATTTGTATTTACTATTGTGGAATAAAACTAATGAAATCAAACCTGTTTCAATTTAAGCCTTTATGTGGGTACATATAACTATTTTGGTCAAGGATTAGCAGCTTATAAACAAATTAACTAAACATCACTTCCTATTTCATTAACAATTAGCTAGTAGTCACTTAGCATATAGATTAGAAATGGACAAGAGTTACCCTTCGAACACGTTTCTTATAAACGAACGTAAAAGAAAACACTTAAATGACCAATTGAACTAAACCTGATTTTCCCGATGACAATAGAAATTGGTTGATTGCTAACTCAGCTATTCCTAGTTGGCATCGTTCAATCGTATGAAAATTGCAGTTTCCATACATAACACTGTTGACGTCACCGGCAAAATTTGCGGCAAAAGTAGCAATAAAGATTATTTTTTACATGAACTAAACCTAAAAATGAATGGAATTGTGACACTAACTCATAAAATTATTAACTGCACCATAGAGACATCGTTGTGACGGCTGTGCTTCCTAACGTTACACGAAAACAATAGTCGTCAGTCGACTGGAAATTTGTTGGCTTAAGCAATTAAATTCGCTTGGAAGTGGAGGAGGAGCAACTGAAAAACCGGGGAAATCTAACAACAAAATGAACACTAGCAGCAGTAGATGCAAGAAACGTTAAAGTGCAGGTTATGACAAGTACAGCAATACGGTTATAGTTGAAGCATTACGACCCGAGAAGCGAAAGTCACGGTTGACAAGGAAGAACTGACCGATTACTATCCCTAGGATGTTTATGTGTGCAAGAAGTCCAATGCCGGGCGCAAATTACGCAAGAGTTGCACCCCGCACAGTTCTACTTAAAATTACGTTGCCGCAGTAAGGCTTCGGCTTGCACAGCGCTTTACCACTAAGATAAATACCTAAAATACGAATTGTCTTGTACAGTTTGTCCGCTACGATAAGCGACGAAGGTAATTCTTTGACTATGCCCATTTTTGAGTTAATTTACCATTGCAATGACATATCGTTTCAGCGCAAAAATCAAACGCCGCAAGCTTTAGTCACGGCAACGCCACAGCTTAAGGTGAAAAGGTAAGTTACAGGGCAACTTTTGCGTTAGTGTGCAGCCGCATCAAGTTGGACTTCGATTTATCGTAGGATTTGTAGATTATCTGACAGTACAAGAGCCTGAAACAGACTCAAATTTAGGGCAGGCGTCGGAGTCAGACCTCCAACGGTGCCAACGCTACGAGCCTGATCCCAAAACAGCGGCAGGGTCAATGCTAATGCTATGATTAAGCCAGGCTCACACTACAGGCTTTTGTTTCTTTTACGTAGAACAAAACATTGGAGCGTTCTGTAGTCTGCTTGCTAACACCACTGAATGTCGACCAAACGATTTGATGCAATATTGCGCAGCATGTCGGCTGGATTCAATCAAATGACGCTAGCAAATTTTTGTTATCTGTTCAATGTTGCTGACCTTGAAGTTCAAAAGTTGTGCAATTTCCTGCTGCTGTAAGGCAGCAACCAGACAGACGGAAGCCTGACGGGCTCTGACGCCGTCAAAAGACTAGGGTGTAAATACGGCTGGTGCAGTGGGAAAAGCATTATCAGTAAGAGTTACTCAGTAGGAAGTGAGCAAACAGGGCACAAAACGACGACGTTCCGAATGAGTCTAATGGCGGGTACACACCAAATCACAAGTTTTCCATTTACTCAAATGGTTATTTAAGCCTTCACGTGACTCCAGGTTTCAGAGTTCGAATTTCACGCTAAAACTATACTTGCGTCATTGCTACTTTATAATAACTCAGAAACTGACCACTTCCGCAGCTCATAGCGTACAAACTCCAAGAAACTACTCGTATTTTAGGTATTCATCGAAGTGGTAGAGCCGAAGCCTTCCTTGCTCGCAGCAACGTGGTCAGATGTGAAGCTGCAACTTCTGCGTTAGCGTGCTCCAGCAATTGAGTCCAATGCACACGAACAACTTTCGTCGCCGCTAGCAGCCTAGAGCCAACTCAACTAATCCGACTGCGCAGTCGTGGCCGTGACTTCAGCGTTACGTCTATGAACATCATACACTTATTCTTAGAATATCAATCCTTGTGTGTTTGGACTGCTCATAATTAGGAGCGTCAGTTGAATATTCACCGTTGCCACTAGCTGTGGTTTAGAAATTCATTAGCAACTGAGATTTTCTAGACTTTTACAGTTAAACTTAACGTAAACGGATTAGTTGAGTATTAAGAAAAGAATACTACCCAGAATGGCAAGAGGAACGTGGAACTCATGCACAAGGGTGTCCCTGTACAGGAGCAATGTCCTTGGTAGGTAACAGCAAGTCAGGAAATCAACAGGAAGAATAGAGTCATCATCCGCAGGGAAGTAACGTGGCCGTGAAAGAAATATGTCAAAGCGGGCTAGTTAAGACTAAGATAACCTAGAGCCCGCTGCACACGCGAGTCTGAACACAGGAACGTTTCTCCCTCGTACCGCGATTACGTTGCCGCAGGCGCTGCTTCGACTTGCCCAATATTATACAGTAAAATCTGTGCAGCGACTGCAATTTTTCACTAGAGCAAGTGCCACTTGCGAGTTCCTAATATCTCCTGAACTTCAGGGAATCTTAATTGGCAACATGTATTTAAAAGTGATATGCGTCGACACGCTAAGCTGCCGTCGCGGTCAAATAAACTTCTGTTCCAAGTACATGAAACCTTCCCGAGTGTAGACTCTCGTGTGCAGCGGGCTTAAGCGGATCTCCCGAGAGGGTGAGAAAGGGGGCGTTTCCAGAACAGAACTAACCTAACCCTGTGACCTCTGAGGAGAGAGAGACGTCACGATAAGTTAACTGTACAGGATATCGGCCCATGTACACGTTAGTCTTCTGAACGTGTTCACTCGTCCGAATGTTTTATAGCTTCGTTGTCAGCACAAGCTTGTGTGCCACAAAAAAAAGTTACTACAATGCTAGCCGTGACGTCAGTTTCCTCGGCAAGCGTCACGGATGATATCTCTTCAAATTTGGAGTAAAAAGTCAGAAAACCGCGCACTATTCGGCAGCACAGTAACACATTCGGACGCGTGAACGCGTTCACAAGACGAACGTGTAGGGGCACAGTCCCCCCCCCTTCAGTTACAGGGCTGTTCGCTGTTTCTCGGGACGGAGTGTGTTGCATAAAATTTACAAGGCAGAGTGGAGAGCACCGAGATGGTTTAGCACCTCAAGTTCAGCGCGGCAGCAGTTGCAAAATGGAAAAAATTGGAGCTACTGAAGCCGCATTTCATTTGGAAAGAAAAGAAAGCAGCAGACCTTCATTGCGTCGTAGTTTTAGCGCTGCTTTTCCCGTCTGCGTTTCACCAATGCTCTAATTGCTTTAAACAATCATCACAAATATAACACTTTCCACCCGCTTAAACCACACCTGTACAACAGTTAACCATTTTACAGAACTACTTATATGTAGAACGTGTAAACTGTGAAAAGTTTAACAGCTGTAGGGTGTACTATGCTCAGTTGGACTGTAAACTTTAAAATGTTATTTGATCTCTTTATTGAAGTACTAATACGATACCAAGCTCTTTAATTGGTTATTACAAGTTTTGCATGAACAGTGAACAGTTTGAACGTTTTACATAATTGTTCAAGTAGTTCTGCAAAATGAATAACTGTTATACATGTGTGGTTTAAACGGGAGCACAATTTTCAAATTTGTGGTGATCGTTTAATGCAATTGGAGCATTGGGAAGAGGTAAACAGGAAAAACAGTATTAGGTTAGCTAGGTTCGAGAATCCTATGTTACGGGGACTGGCGCCCCCAAGGGCACGGGTCCCTTAAGTCACCCTAACCGTAGCTTGGCTCTCTTGGTTTCTGTCTTTCACTTTGTTTTTTTCAGTTTCATACTCGGACTTATGACGCTTTCTTATATTCTACCTCTTCTTTTCTGACCTGCTGTTCATATACGCGTTGACCCAGTAAGGGAACTCCCTAGAGTATGGAGGGGTGAGAAGAGGCGCGTGCCCAGAGAGGAGTCAATGCCAGAGCCTCGGTCCTCTTCGAGCCCCTTCCGTCTTAAAAATTATATCTTATATAATTATTGTCACCACTACTATATTTCATAGTTCAGCCTCCGCCTTCACAACAACGGCGATCTAAAACAGGAACAAAGGATACAGTATGTCCATAGCAAAGTAGAACCCATAGACGAGGGTATTTCCTCACAAGATTCAAAGTCCATGACAACAGATAGTAGGAAAAGAAAAGAAAGAACAGAATAAAGCATCACAAGTAGTAGTAGTATGAAAGTGGAGAGAAGCAGAGTAAGCGCGAAAGATGTCGACGCTCCGAAGGCCTGACTAATGATGGAGGAATCTATCCCTATGGCTCACAATGCTCCACTCCTGGTCCAAATTTTACACCACTCTGGCTCACGTGGATACCGCTTACCTCGTTGTGGAAGTACAGGCGTCACAGAAAATGGAGCGTAGCACACTTGGTCAGTCGTCCTGCGGGAGTCGACACTGGTCCAGCATGAAGAGCAACAAGGACCCCCGGGGCATACAGGCGCTCTCCAGGGGCAGCCGATACTGCTGGGCTGCTGAAGGTGGTGATCCCTTCAGCAGACGCTCGCTTGCCTTCAGCTGTCTGCTGAACTTGTAAAGAGGGACATCCTCTCCCTCAGGCGTGCGTGCTGCAAAAAGGAACATAAATTATCACCAAAACTCTATTCAAATGCTGTGCTTTCAAGTTATGTGAATTAATACATTGTTTAAGCCTCACTAAATATAATTATGGAGTATCAAGAGGTGCATCGACAGAATCGTTGAGCCCATCTACGAGGGTGTACCTACACAGGATCAACACGCAGGCAAACAGCGAATCAAGAATAAAGAGGGAGAACAGAAAGTACCAGCAGTGCGAGAGCGAAAATGGAAGGAAACGAACGGGGCACAAAAGACAGCAGTTATGGGGTCGCTCCTCCCCATTACATAGGATGAGCAAACCTCAAACCTAATCCTATGGCCTAGGCTTTTTCCCGAAGAGGCTCAAGACTAGGTTATCTCCACAGCGGCCACACAAGGTGCGAGTCGTTCATTTCCAGCGGCGGTGGCACCCCTGGCATAGTCCACAGGCTAAGGAAGACGCAGATGGGCAGTTCTTCAGTATTTTTGCAAGAAAATATTGGCTGAATAACACTGGTCTGCATCAAAAATGCATCAAAAATGTCAATATCATTTTCTGTACCTATTTTATGTGCTGAATACTGTGGTAGTGGTCATTTTGCCCCTGAAGTTCTAATTTCCATGTAACAGTACAGTATATGTCCTATTTTGTGTATCTGGTGTTTGATTAATGACGTTTATATATTTTGTTGCAGATTATATTTTGAAGT
>LQNS02278124.1:7464838-7475401 GCA_001587735.2 Parhyale hawaiensis | reverse complement strand
TGTGCGCCATTGCACTCCCTAACCAGTAGCCTATAAGAGCGACCTGTCAGTATTGTCGCTAGCTCATATTACAGGTGGACGCTCGGTGATCAACTAGCCAGTGTGTTTACCTGTCGTGACTCGGTACCACAATATAGTTCTGCCGCTACAGCTTGTCTCATTCCCCCGCTAATAGAATATCCGATATAGACAGAACCCGTACACAGGCACCGCAATTACAAGTACTATTTGTATGTTCACTCTGAACAGGTAGGAGGGTAGCCGCTGTGTTTTGCTGTTTCTTCCTGTTAGTTATTTCGGTTGACAGCTGGGAAACGATATCCTTTTGATGCGATATAGGGCGTCTTACTTTGTGTCTGGCACCACAATCCTATATCACAAGTCCTCCCGGGATGTTTTTCTAACATATATTTGTATTACGTCCTATAACTATTTCTAGTTCGCGCATAGGTGATAACATCTCATGGTTATTTGGGGAGACATTTATCTGTGCCGCACGCAGTTCTTTCTAGTGAAATATTCTTCTGTTGTGATAGATGGGTGCGGCTAGCTGAGATGACTTCCGAGCCTACTGCGCTCGTTTAGGATTTCATACCCTTACCGATATTACGATCTTTCATTTTTTTCTCTGATTAGCTAGGTTCACCCATCCGGTGTTGCGAGGGCGGCGACCCCAGTGGGCTTTTGTAGGCTGTTTTAAACGTTAGCTAGGCTTACGGGGCGTCCGTCTTTTGTGCCTACTTTGCTTCCTTCCATTTTTTTAGTCCTTCTTGTTCGTGCTTTGTTCAGGTCTTTTTTCATCTTTCCCGTCTTGCTGTTCACGTGCGCGCTGGTCCCATGTTGAGGCGCATTCGTGCATCGGTTCTCCGTTTCTGTCGCCATACTTTGTGTCCCTTGTTTCCTCCTCTGTTGGATCACCTTAGTTGTGACGACGGAGACTTGAATTNATATATTGCTTAATTGTCCCGCCTGCGCCTGCTGACACTTCCTGCGCATGACCGGAATTTTATATTCATTCCTCTAGTAAGTGCCCAAGGCACAGTGGGAGGAAGGATGCGAATTAATTAATGTACGTGTAGTTCTCTCCCGCTACATCGCTGTCAGTACAACTTCGTGCACGCCGCCAAAGTTATTAAAATGTTAAGCGACAAATCAATATTCTGCAAATATCACTACGCAAATTACGGATAACTCTTCAAATTTGGAATAAAATACAGCTCAGAAAATGGAGCCTTTTCCTGCTATTTCTAGGGAGCAGTGACACATTTGGGCAAGTGGATGAGTGAACGCGCTGATTTTGACGTGTGAAGTCGCCCTTAGAACAAAAAATGCTGCAGAACGGGGTCTTTTTAACCAATTTATCTTCGATAACCGCAGGGTTTGAGAGATTCTAGTGACGAAACGCCGTCTTTTATTTAACACGCTTTCGTTTTACTTACGAATAGTTCATAATGTAATTAGTGGAAACAGAGGCGTATCTATAAGACCTAGGGGAAAAATGTTTTGATAATTACGGAAGAAATCAGTTCTGCACATACATTCGAACGCCGCTCCGACTAACTTTTCCTCTTCTCAGTTCCAACAGTAAGGGAGCTAATCGTGTGCATTAGACTTGGGCAATAAATGACCTCCATGAGAAGGCCCGACATTATCGACCGCTCTCTTCGTTATCTTTTCTCATCAGTTAGACAATACGGCGATAGGCTTCTTATCTTATCGAACTTGTTCGCAATGCCGTGCATACCATCAGTTGCAATGCTGCGTTTCTAGTGACTGTGTGCTCTTAACGTCGTGAATCACACGACGACAATGGCGGATGTAGTGAGGGGGAAGGAATGTCTCCTCTTTCTTGCAATGGTTTATATTGGAGGGGGCACGAGTCCCTTGCACGAGAGTGTCCCCCTAAAAACCTGAAGTTAGTCTAATTAGCGAGCTAATACGTCCTGTGCAGTAAAGCGTTTGGTATAATCTAGAGCGTCACAGTAGCTAGTTCTCGTACTAGCCCTCAAATAATTATTGCTTTGGATAGAGGCATCTGGCGCAATAACCTTTAAATGTTCATCTGTGAGCACTGTTTAAAACGAAAAATTATGCTCCAAGGCCAAATGTTTGATCCAAGATTCGGGTTTTTATAGTTTGATAGTTGATAGGTTTATTACACGAGGATAAAACATTACAATAACGAAAACTTTCTGATTTGAATATACGTACAGTGATATCTGCATAACCCATAGAAAAGTAGTGGAACTTTTTTGGGTAACAAGTAGTAATTAGACTAGTACTATTGCATAACATAATTTTTATACATCTTTTTACAGGCGTCATTAGATATAGGATCTAATAGGTGTGTTGGAACTCGATTAACAAGTGATACTGTTTGGAAAATAGTTGAACGTTTCTCTACATCAACACGCACATTTGAAAGATCGAGAATGGAGCGCCTCATCTCGTAGTTTTGATGGCGTATGAGTGATCCGTAATATTGTTGAAAGACAAGAGGATGGTAATGTATGAGCGATCGGAAAAACGTAAAAAGCGAATAGTTATACACATCTTGAAATTGCAACATTTGTAAATCACGGTACATATCACTACGATTCATCAACGGTATATTATTTCGATCTCGTATAACGCGAAGTATTCGGCTTAGTATATTATTTTGCACAACTTCTAGTTTACGAATGTAACAATAAGGGGCTGCACCCCAGATGATAATATTTTGGATTAACAAGGAATAAGCTAATGAATAATAAATTTGTTTCAACAAATCACTATTAACATAATTAGACAGTGCATATATTATACCATGAACTCTACTGAGCTTTCGGCCTAACTCCTCAATGTGGGCTTTGAAATTAAGTTTATCATCTAGAACCAAACCAAGATATCGAAACTGAGACACTCATTCTAATTCTTTACCGTTGAAATGAATTGTCGGTAAGTCAGGACGAGAACATGGAGTGAATAACATCAGCTTAGTTTTGTCCTCGTGGGCAATCAATCTATTTTGAATTAACCATTGCGGCAATTTACTTAGAATATGTTGAATATCAGTTATGGCTGAGAGAAAATTGCATTTAGTAGGGTAGAACACTGCATCATGAGCGAACAGAACACACTTCATACCAAGAGTAGTCATGGAATTGAGCAGAACGTAGCAGATGTACTTTAATGTCGATAAATGCTCAGTGATGCCCATAGGGCTGGTGAATCCTTTAACCCCGTTGAAAATGAACGGGATGGTATTGGCTGCTGTCACATACCAACGTGACTTGGAAATCACTATTACAAACAAACTACAACACAGTCAGCAAGTGGACAAGAGTGCGAAATGGCAAGCAGAGTCCTGGGATTCATCGCCAGAACTTTTGAATACAAATCCAAGGACATCGTCGTTCCCTTGTACAAGGCCTTAGTACGGCCACACTTAGAATTTGCTGTTCAATTCGGGTCGCCGCATCGGTGTAGAGATATCGATATCATGGAAAGAGTCAAACGCAGAGCAACAAAATTGATTCCTCAGCTGCGAAACAATTAAGCAATATGAATGTTGCCTTCAGGAACTGGGTCTGATCTCTCTCGAGCAAAAACGACTGAGGGGGCAGCTAATAGAAACATTCAAGGATTTGAATGTCTTCAACGACGTACCTACAACGGGGCTCTTTGAAAGAGACCTTAATGGTCGCTTGCGAAACAACGTTTAAGAACTCAAGCATCAGGCTCAAAGAACGACCTTGAGTCATAGTCAGCATTTGGAATAGACTCCCTTTCGATGTTATTAGTGCGGAGCCAGTCAACGCGTTTAAAGATAGTCTTGACATACATTGGTAGAGACATCCTCCACAGCTAAGAACTCCTCCTCCAGGAGTCGCAAGCTCTTAACGGCCAATGTTTGTGAGGCCACCTTATTCCATCTTCTTTTCTCTCCCGCTCTAACTACACAGTTTAACATCTCTAAGCTCCGCATATCAGCAGCTTTTAATCGTGCTTTCGTGCATTCATGATCGTCTCTTTGGCAGGAACTCTTCCGATTTTTTTTTCTCTCACTCTTTTCTCCAGTCCTCTATATCCTACAAACATAATGGCAATAGCTCATAGAGGACCGGGGCGTAAGTTCCGGTGACTCCTTGGGAATGGGCCTATTGGTTCGTCTGCTGCCGCCTATCTAATCTAATATCATTAATAAAAATGTTGAAGAGCAACGGTCCTAGCACGCTTCCTTGAGGGAGTCCAATTTTAATGGGTAAAACTTCAGATTAAACAACATTACATACTACATATTGGTGACGATTCGATAAGTAGCTTGCCAATAATGCATTCACTGTCCCACGAATACCATAGTGTTGCAGTTATATTTTAACAATAATTGGTTATCAACAGTGTCAAACGCCTTCCGCATGTCTAAGAAAAGGCAAGTGCCATATGATGTATCATGAAAACATTATTATTATATTGTGGGTTTTCCCGCCGTATTAGATACGAAGACTTTATAACAGCGATCCAATTTTGTATGATATAGTTTAGAAGTTAAGTCGAACTCAAATGAGTTCTGTAAGAACAATCTTGGCCAGGTGCACCATCCGTGGCAGGAAATAAGGCGCGAGCATTTCCTATTCCACACGGCTCGGTCGAACGAAATCGCTCAGTCGTGCGGCGCAGAGAAGGAGACGAAAAACGAAATGAGAAAAAGACAGAAGAAAGCGAACACTCGTGCGGGGGGTCCCTTCCATGGCCCCCCACACGGGAGCAGATAGGAGTCCCATGGGATGGGTCGCTTACCACCATTCGGCGGCCCACCTCGCGGAACAGAAGGGGAAATATAGAGCACCTACCTAACTCTACAAAACTAACCTTCTCAGCAGGAACTGCGGCCAGATGCTACATCCCCTGCGGAGAAGGCGCCTTACTCGGGACCCTTGGGTGCGTGATGCCCAAACATATTGTGGCAGGGAAAGGGCCCGCCATAATATGCCCCTGAGGGCATCATATATCAGTCACTAGATGAAATATCGCCAATGTAGTATAAGATTTTGCACAAAATCCAAATGGTTGGCTGGAAATTACATCATGAATCGCGAGGAAGTCGGTTAATCTGGAGTGAATTAATTTTTCAAGTAATTTGTTGAACGTTGACAGCGTTGATATTGGTCTGAAATTAACTACATCACTTGAATTGCCAGATTTGAATATTGGTATAACATGAGCAAGCTTCAGTTCATTGGGGTAAATACCAGTAGCAAAACACAAGTTGAAAATATAACAAAGTGGATTAACTATACAATTAATGACTCTCATGAAAAAAGAGGTTGAATTTCGTCACGGTTACAACGTTTACCGCTGAATGATTTTAGTATTTGTATTATTTCATGGGCATCAGTGGGCCTCAAGACACAAGTATCATGAACATAATCAGTATCAATGGACATTCAACCCTTTAGTTGCGGGTTGGTGTGTGGTGTTGTTGGCGTTTATGACCAAGGAGAATAGCTCTACGCAGCGAAAGTGTTAGTGAAGAATCGCGTTGTGCTGAACTTGCAGTGGGTCAAATAAATATTCGTAGCGCTCAACAAAATTATACTTAATCCTCTACCACCTCGCGTCCCTCTTGTGACACATAATATTCGTAAAGCTCAACAATAGCGTACTTAACCCTGGACGGTTCCTCATGTGGGACATATCAAATAAAAAATCAGCGATCAAGTAAAAAAATAAAACATCAAATAAAAATAAATAAAAAGCGCTAAAAGTTTTTTTTAGTTCCAAGTCGTAGTCAACGCTTGACCCCCGGTCAAACTGTTCAAAAATACACTAAACGGTGCTGTTTCGTCCTCATGTTCTTATATTTGAAAGACTTATTAAGGCGTAGAAAAGTTTCCACAATCTACAGTGCAGTGCAACCTCACACCCCAGCAAGAGTATGACAGAACACCTTACCCAAGCGTATGACGGACACTGAGCCCTATAGAACAGGAATATATGTATTTGTTCGTCCATAGCTCTACCCTGGCCCATCAGTAATCTCATCGGTTCTGTTTATATAAATTTAGATGTCAAAGCTTTGTACTTGTTTATCAGACTGCTACAAAAAAGGCACTCAATGTATGATAACTTAGCAAAGTTTTGCATTTCATAGCACTGGCTGTAATTATTATTCAATGCTTTTTGTTTCGGGGGCCTTTTTTAAAAAGACTGTTGAGAATGGAGTTTGGTTTCTCAAATTGTGTCAAAGAGTTAATCCAACGCAGGACTTCGTTTTAGGAAAAAGTTTACAAAGTTATAACCTTACTGTACTCCTCGTCAGATTAGAAATAAATACATCAAGACTGTTTAAAACCAGGGGAGAGGGAGTCGCTATGTAGGCGAAGACCTCGAGAATCTGTAAACATTTGTTTTCAGCAGCAGCAGCTTTTGTCTTTCGTGTGCACAGCGCTCTATGTAGATACAAATTGGAGCTCCCAGAGAAGGAACTCGATGGAATATGTACTATGTTCAAAAATGACTCCATGCATAGAGAATTACTAGAATAAAAAAAAGTTAAACAAGACAAAATAGACAGCAATAACTTCATAAAGAAACAAAAGCGATTAAAAAAAAAACAAAGTGAACACCAAAGACGACATCTCGAAAGACTAAGCAATTAAGGTAACCTATGATCCTCATGTTCACGCGACTCCCCATAACGTAGGAAGGGCGAACCTAACTCATCCATCCTATAGCCCATCCTATAGCCCTGATAAGGATTAATGCGATAGCAAATGTTGACAGCGGAATTTCAACGGTGATAATTATCCTGAGATCAATGATTCCTTGAAGCGCGAATACACATTTGTTTAGTCATCTTTGCCGCCCTCTCTATACTCTGTCCATTTTATCGAGGCAGTTTGGGCGTGGTCAAATTCCTTTACAGCGCTGCCAATTCTAGTAGCATTTCTTTATAAGATTTTGTTCGTCTCATAGAGATAGAGATAGAGATAGATAGAGCCAACCACTATCTAAGTAAAAAATATGACACATGCGCAATCTCTTATGCCCCGCCCAAACTGCCTGGATAAAATGAACAGAGTATAGTGATTCAAAAGCGAGGTTGTACAGCCGACAGTGCAAGCCTCCAAAAGGAGACTGGAGTTCAACGCGTATCATGATGTAATCAAGTGACGTTGTGCTATGCTTAATGCTATGATACCCCCCCCCCTCCAGGGTAGATTGTGTTATAGAAAATTAATGTATTTCCGTATCCCTCTCTAATTCATGCGTCACCTAATTTTGCAGCTGTGCATCAGTAGTTGTTGCATAAACACAGAATTGATTCAGAGAAGGAAAATTGTAGAACAAACTGCTAGAGTGTAATAACCCTCAAAAAGCATTACAATTCTGTATTTGATCACCAGTGGTGAATATACTGAATTACAGTAGCATCCGAAACCCCAACGTCTCTCATCAGCAACATCATAAGGTCCAGACAGTGACAATGGGAAGTTCGCAGAGTCAAGCAACGGCGCAAGAAAGGTAAGTGAAGAACCGACGGCTTGCGAGCGTTTTACTACAGAAATAAAGCAAGGTTTGTTAAAATTTTAATTCGCCCAAAACATTTCTTACGACATTTTTACAAACTGTATCGGTCAGTCAACGCGTTCAAGAAGACAAGACAAAAATCTCCTGGGATGCACCCTTCACAAATTTCGATCATACGTTCGTAGCTCGCGCATCCACCCATGACTTGTACTAACTTTTCATTAGTCATTAACTCCATTTTTCCCATAGTTCACGAACCATTTAAAGCAGTTCGTCACGACTACGTTTAATGTACTGAAACTCATCCCATCGGCTGCGATATTCGGTATAGCGCCCATGATTTTGCTTCTCAAATCTAATTTTTATAAAGGCAGTGAGTGAGAGACGACCGAAGCCCAGGTACCGTGTTCTCTTTAGTAATAAAATCCCTATGCCGTTCACAATGCGCCATTGATTGGCTGGAGAAATTAAGCTCAATAGGCTTGACTTATCCGATCTTTAGGTAGAAGCGCTTGCTTCATCATGCTGAATTATGCTGCAGATGATAACCCTAAATTGATTACCCTCGAGATTTTTAAAAAATTTAATTTTGACGTATCGAACGTAATCGGCTTTCTTCTATCACCTGCAACACGTTCCAATGAAGCATGGTGTGAACTTAAATAGACTTTTTCATACCCCACTCGACGACCTTAATTTGTCAAAGCCCAATGCATGAAAAGTTTGCAGCTCAAGAGCATTTTATCATTAAGGTTTTGTCTATTCTATCTTCAAGCGTAAGCCATATTTTAATCCGCTTAAGAAATGCGTTGCTTCGAACGTCAATAAAATATTGGCCCTCGGTGATGTATTAGGATGTGTGGTAGACCGTCGAAAATAATTCATGTGTATGGAGTGGGACTTGCCTTCAAGTCACCCATTTAGAAATGACATGTCCAGGAAAAATTTTCTGGAATGAATAGAGTTTCGTTATTAAAAGCGTGTTTAGCCGATTTCCAAAGTGGTGGGCTTTTCATGTCTATGAAAATAATAAAACGGTATCATTGCAGACATTGAACACAATATTGATATTGTAGTTACAATTATCTCACCTCCATGCATATCGACGGAAGCACGTTGCTAGATCATCCACAAATGAAGGGCATTGTGATCTTCTGATATTAGCAGCTTCTTTGCTTTAAATTTTTATAAAATCATACAATCTGATCTGCACTATCATATATACGGTTGGTGCGCCATATCTTATATGTAAAAGAATTTACATAGATAACTATTACCACCGAAACTTTCCAACGTGTTCATGGAAATGGAATAATCTAACATGGTCTCTGTATATAGTATATACTAGGCATACTTAAAAGTATGTGTTAGGTTGGAATTAGGTTTTATAGAATTGGGTTAGAATATATTCGGTTCAGGTGAAATAGAGACTTAACCTATTTGGACAAACACATCCGTACCAAACGCTCAAGTACGCCATGAACTATACCGATACCTCTAGCGTAGCTTCCACAGTTTATCCGCCTACCTACATAATATGAGCCGACAAAAAATCTATCACTATTAACAATAATTTTACCTTCAGTCCGCTCACTGGGTGCAAACTAATACGAGCGGTGTATGAAACGATTTATGTATCAGGAAAACTAAAAAGAATAAGGGATTTTTGATGATTTATCTAGAACTTTATCTTCAATTTTTTGTGAATCTCAAAATTTGGCAGGAATACTTACAAATGGTTGTAATTTCAATGAGAAAAAACTAGGTTTGACCAATGACCATGCATCAACGCTTCTTATACAGCGATGCTTAAAACTTTTCATACGCCTCCCGAAAGAAATCGGTGGTTACCTTACGACAGGAATGGCCATCATTGCAAGCAGTCGTTTTTGTGTTGCAGTTTAACCTGTAACTATGGCGGCAGCACTTTACTCGTCAAGCAGAGTCGGAGGCTATTTCTATATCTCACCCCCCTCCGGGGGCATAGGATGGGCCATAGGTCATAGAGTTGGGTTAGTTAGGTTCGCCCATCCTATGTTATGGGGAGTAGCGCCCCCAGGGGGTTTGAGTAGGTTACCTTAGCCATTAGCTAGGCCTTAGGGACGTCTGTCTTTCGTGCCCACTTTGCTTCCTTCCACTTTCATACTCCTACTGATCTTACTGTTGTCTGTCCTTCCTCTTCTTTCCCGACTTGCTGTTCCCATGCGCGTTGATCCTGTGTGGGAACACCTTCGTGCATGGGTTCCCCGTTTTTCTGTCGACATACTATATGTCCCTTCCATTTCCTCTCTTAGAAGAGCTTAGTACTTATTTAGGGAGGCTTAAATCTTCTTATAATACCTAATAATAAAAAAATATCTCACCATTTCTTCATGCGAAGAAGGCAGCAAACTTTTGCGTAAGTTTGCTCCGGCTTCCTCGGCTTTTGACTATAGTCTGAACATGCCAATAATAAATAAAATTACTTGCATTTAGGCCAACATGGCTGTGTTTTGACTAGGAAATATCTTTTTTGAAGAAGAATTAACACTAGCTATCACATCGTTGGTGGAGTGAACTAATGTATTCAGTATCCGGTGCTGAACCTTCGTTGCCGCCCCTTGTTGGTAAAGGTGCGGGCATTATTACTGATCCGTTGACAAAGGCGGAGCTTTTGTCAGCTCACTTCGACGGGAAACAGAACAGATGTTATCGCATTGCCTCATGGATGCCACCCTGAACCTCGCTTGACCTCTTTGGCGTTCAGATCTGGTACAATCAAGGTGCTGCATGAGGGCCTTGATCCGTATGGAGGTGTGGATCCGGTGGACATGTTTCCTTTGTGTCATAAGCAGTTGGCTGACGTTCTTGCCCCTAAGATTGCAGTGATCTTCCGGCGCCTGACGCGGTTAGGAAATTTTCCTCATTGTTTGCGTAATGGCAATATTACACCTACTAGTGGACCCGTGCGTGAAGAATTCACGCAATAACCTATACGTTTGCCTAATGCCTCTAGGCCGGTGCGGAATCTCCTCTTCTCTTATTTGCTTCTTAATTTTCTTCTTTTCTTCA
>LQNS02278124.1:7452143-7464310 GCA_001587735.2 Parhyale hawaiensis | reverse complement strand
GAGCACCAGAGCCTCCAACTTGGGCTAATTTCCGCCTATCTATTTCGTTAAGAGCGTGACACCAAACATATAAATATATATATAAATATATTTATATATATATTTATTTATAAACACACGAAGGTTATTCTTAGTATTAGATTCCCAAGGGTCCGATGTCGCCGTGTATTTCCAACTATCGACCCATCACACTGACACAAATTTTGTCGAAGGTGTTCGAGAAGTTGATCACTGGCAAGCTTGGTCGTTTCGCTGAGGTTAAGGTGTTGCTGCCTGCTGGTCAATTTGCGTACAGAATTGGCTTGGGTTGTTGTGACGCTCTGTTGTCGGTGTCACACCATTTACAACCTGCGCTGGATTGTAGGTCGGAGGCACGCCTTGTCCAGTTGGACTTTAGCGCGGCTTTTGAAAGGGTTAACCGCATGGGTCTATTATACAAGCTGGAGTCCTTTGGTGTGGGTGGTAGGGTTCTGTCAATCATTCGCGATCTTGTTTCAGAGCGAACGCAGAGTGTGTCTGTTGACGGCGTTTTGAGCGCTTTAGTTTGGGTTGTGTCTGGCGTCTCTCAGGGCAGTGTGCTTTGCCCGATGTTGTTCGTTCTCTATACTAGTGACATGTTCTCTTCGCTTGAAAACACGATCAACTATGCCGAAGATTCCACTTTGATGGCAGTTATACCTGCTCCTCGCCTTCGTGATGCTGTCGCTCAGTCTCTGAATAGGGATTTGTCACGCATTAGTGCATGGTGCTCGGCCTGGAGTATGAAGCTGAATCCCAGTAAGACCAAGCCGATGATTATCAGTTGGTCTCGGACACTTGTACCGCATCATCCCCAACTGGAGATTGATGACACTTTGCTTCAAGAGTCTAGCTCCCAGGAGATTCTTGGTGTTGTCCTAGATGAGAAACTTACTTTTGAACCGCATAATAGGAGGTTGGTGTCACGTGCTTCCACTAACATTGGGCTCCTGCGTAAGATGAATTCTGTGTTTGGTGATAGACAGGTTGCCCGCAGATGTTTTCATGCGTTTTTCTTGCCTGTGTTAGAATATTGCTCACCGGTCTGGGCTTCAGCTGCTGACACTCGAGTCTGTTGGATCAACTTGTTAGTTCAGCCAGCAGGCTGTGTGCTGATAATGATCTAGTGTATCATTACCACAGGAGTAGAGTAGAGTAGCACAGCTTTGTATGTTTTATAAGGTGTACAATAATGAGAGGCATTGGCTGTATTCTGCTCTCTCTGCCCTCAAGGTTTTTGGGAGAGAGTCGTGCTGCGTGCTGAGCGAACTCTTTCACTTTGGAGGCTGTCGTATTCCGAACTAATAAGTTCTGTCGGTGCTTCATGCCCTGGTCGGCTAAGGTTTGGAATTTGTTGCCGGCATCGTCTTTTGGTCGTACGGTATTGGCCTACAGGCGTTTAAGTCAGCTGTTGATGGATTTTTGCTGAATTTCCTTTAGCAGCGGTTTGGGTTTCCCGTTGTTGCAAATGCTTCATTTGGGTTGTATTACCTGTCCGTGGGAGCTCAAGGGTGAAGTTTTAATAATATAAAAATTCATGTACGCATACAAGTAGCTATAACAACTAAAATGACCACTGGACGAAAAACAGGCTTTAAAATCCCTTTCCAAGTTGGAAATATGAGTTTTATGAAAGAGCACATGCAGGCTTTAGAATCCGGCTTAGTCAACTTCGGTGTACATATTATACTGTTTCCAGAGGACATGAAAGAGCTAACAACGTATGTTTCACATCCACTGTGTCCTCCGCTCACCGATTGTAGAATTATTTATTTCCCTTACGTTATCTAATCGGTTGTATAATGTTTACCTTTTTAGTGCATTCTGGGCATCGATGATGATATAAAGTTTATTTCAAATAGCGGTAAAGTTTTACGAAAAAGCACCATGGCCCCCAGCTAATTCACTGCCAGATATTGATAGTGGTACTCTACTAGAGGAGTGTCGTGTTACCCATATATAGCTGTCAGAAATGCATATAGTTTTGGAGATATTTGACTTTGAAGTTCCCATTATTTTTTTTTTATGGGAGAAAAGAACTGGCAACATTCTAGGCTTCCTAGCAACCCCATAGGAACCGAACCGAAGCCAACCCAACCTGACACGACCCAACCCAACCTGATCCAACCCAACCCGACCCGACTCGACCCGACCGAATCCGAACCTTACCTACAAAAAGGTGTTCCGTTACATTTTGCAAGTGTGGTTATTTTTTCCCCCATAGGAAAACAATGGGAACTTCAAAGTCAAATATCTAGTAAACGAAGCATTTGCACAATAAATGGCATGGAAGAAAACTGTCTTAGAATCGTCTAATTAGTCCCAATATCTTTTTTTTTTATCACTGAACTCCGTTTACGACTTATGTCAAACTACAGTAATGCCTTATTTTCTCTCATAGGAAAATAGGAATTTCAAAGTCAAATAACTCCAAAACTATGCTTTTGCGACTGATATATACGGGTATTACTACACTTCTCTAGTAGCCTACTATCAATATCGAGAAGTGAATCAGCTAAGGGCTATGGTATTTTTTTTTTTTTTTGTAAAAGAATACCCAAATTGCTAATGGAGTGCATTTTTCTTTAGACATTTTCGTAGCCTGGGGTGTGTTGATGGGCCACACAATTTATTTTTATCTCTATTAGTAACTTTCACTCATTGTTTGCATGTCAAAACGGTTTTTTATTGCTTCCGAGTTCTTATTTCTCCTAAATTACATAATTTCTTCCTTTTTCAGTGCCCCGACAGGATACATGGAATGCGAAGTATGCAGTGAGACTTTCAACGATCAAAACAGAAAACCGCTGGTGCTGGGCTGCGGCCACACCTGCCTCGCTTGCATCGACACCATAATTGCTTCTGGCGAGGGAAGCATTTGTCCAACCTGCAGGAAGCCTTTCCCTCCTCCATCTAGCAATTTCCCTGTTAACTACGCTCTGATACCCTCCACGACGCCGACAGTTGACGACAAGGACGACGCCAGCTTTTGTCCCAAACACGCGCACGAACTCGTGTACTGGTGCTTCGACTGCGCCTCCCCGGTATGCAAGAAGTGCATTTTGTCCAAGCCGAGAGACCACAAGTTGGAGCTGCTGGAAGATCTTCTCGGGAGTGGTGAGTCTTCGGTAACGGTGAAGGAAACTCTCACAAATCAATTCCAAAAGCAGCAAAAAATAATCGCCAACTGCATTACGCTGCGGAAAGAATCGCTTCTGTTAATTGACCAGGTGAAATCGTTCGAAGATGCTATAAAAGAAGAAAAAGAACTTCTAGAAACGTACAATAAGTTTTTATCAGATGACCTATTGACTCTGAAATCTGGACTACCGGAGTCATTTACGCAGAAGAAAAGGCGTCGTGAAACTTTGGCCATAGTGCGAAGGGTGGAAAACATGCAAATGCCAAAAGAAGAAAATTTCGTCAACATGCTGAAACAGCTACAGAAAAAAGCATCGTGGATTAAGGTAAGGACACATAAAAAAGATTAAAAATTTTGTGAGTTGAAGCGAGAGATTCCCGCTAAGAAGTTATATTAGGGTGACATTATGATGCAGGGCTCTATAGCACAACGTTATGGATAGATTATTCACATAAACACTTAACCAAATCATTAACTTCCCGATGACTAAAGTAAAGATAAAGTCAACATTGACGGCACCCTTAACTCGGAAACCCACATGCACTGGTTTGTGCTGCGGATATCTGCCCACTGACCCCAGAGAAGTGCGGTTGCAGCCGACCACGGGTCATCAATAACTATGGCGCCATCTGCAGAGTCATCGCCCCTAGATCACCAAAGAGCTCGCGTGTCTGGGTTGGCCTCGAACTAGCGACTCAAGGAGTTAAGAGCTGCGAACTTGAGAATGCTGCTACTGTGATTAATATAGACCATCAACCCTCCACTCATCGTTGTGTATGATGATGGATTTAATTTCCATTCCCTGTTCCACAGAAGCTATCGCACTGGGCGAGGACGGTGTACAGTCAGCATCCCGAGCCACAAAGGCTACATCCTCCAAACTTTCTGAAACCGATCGATAAGAGCGCGTACGGAAGATGTTCATGAAGCTCACCCAACGTGACACTGATGCCCTGAAGCTGGAGATCCTGGAGAAGTTCCTTGAAGTTATCGATCTCGCTGACGCCCGGGGAAAAAAGTGACACCTTCATTGCCACCGAATGTTACGGCAGATGGATTATTATTATTAATATATTGTGGGTTTCCCCGCCGTATTAGGTACAACGACTATAATTATAACAGCGATCCAATTTTGAATGACAAAGTTTAGTCGAACTCAAATGAGTTTTATTAGAACAATCTTGGCCAGGTGCACCATGTCTGGCAGGAAATAAGGCGCGAGCATCTCCAATTTCACATGGCTCGGTCGAACGCAATCGCTCAGCCGTGCAGCGCAGAGAAGGAGACGAAGAACGAAAAGAGAAGAAGACAAAAGAAAGCAAACACTCGTGCGGGGGGTCCCTTCCGTGACTCCCCACACGGGAGCAGATAGGAGTCTCATGGGGTGGGTCGCTTACCACCATTCGGCGGCCCACCTCGCGGAACAGAAGGGGAAATCTAGAGAATCTACCTAACTCTACAAAACTAACCTTCTCAGCAGGAACTGCGGCCAGATGCTACATCCCCTGCGGAGAAGGCACTCGGGACCCTTGGGTGCGTGATGCCCAAACATATTGTGGCAGGGAAAGGGCCCGTCACAATATGACCCTGAGGGCACGGCAGATGGATTAGGAATTATATTTTTCTGATGCGTCACTGCACTGGACCAGTGTAGTTTCTTCAACTATTGTGAGAAAATTGAGGTTTTTTTCGTATTGTGCTAACGCACACGGGTTATAACGGCGCTTCAGGTTGTGTTAGGTAGCGTATGTAATTCCCATGCTTCGTCCTTGTTATAATGAAGCTCAGACCCTCAGATAATTTTAGAAATAAGTTACTAGGAATTACTGTTCATCCCTTCGATTAAAGTGAAATACGAGCAAAGACGCCTCGAAAACTATTAGGATCGTAGAATCATTCGAAATTGCTTCGTCAGTTCGTCAAGCGCTGATGTAGCCTCAGTTAACTACAATATGGGGGCTGCGCTGAGGCAAAGGTAAAGTCAGTTTGACCGAACACTGACGAGGTAACTCACTCGCACTAGTTCGTGCTGTAGATGTATGCCAACTTAACCCAGAGGAAAATACGGCTGCAGTCAACTACAGATCGCTAAAGGCCATGGCACCAGCGACAGAACGCTATTGTTTCTAATGACGGCGAGGCGACTGGCCGACCATCCTATTTTTGGTTAGGGTCAGTACCCCTGCGGCCTCGGTAAGCCAAGTGTAAAAATAACGTAGGTACCCATTTCACTAGCAGATGCGAACTCGCAATCCTGCGTGTTAATATCAGCAATTTCAAGCCCCCGGCGCTTTTAAAAGTACTGATAAGTCAGTCGAAATGCCATTTTCGACATTCAAATCGAAAAAACTGTAATTTATTGATATAAATTTGCCTGAAATATTATTAGAAATGCCATTACTGTGGGTCTTTGGACGTGAACAACGCTGCTAATGTTAGAATTGCTGGCATAATCTCCTAATTGACGAACCACATAGTTAAGAATTTAAAGTCGTGGGTAGAATTATTCAGGATATTGATAACACTTGAGGGAATTTTATGTTCAGATGAATTTTTGGTAATATTTTCATATGACATACGTGAGGACAAGAAAGGTGGTTGATGAATCATTGAAAAAGATCCATTTTTGTACATTATCAGCGCTGTACTGTACCCACCATTAGGTGAATTTTGACGACTGCTGACTAACTCAAGCTCAGTAACCAAGCTTGCTGACTAGCTCAAGCTCAGTAACCAAGCTTGCTGACTAGCTCAAGCTCAGTAACCAAGCTTGCTGACTAGCTCAAGCTCATTAACCAAGCTTGCTGACTAGCTCAAGCTCAGTAACCAAGCTTGCTGACTAGCTCAAGCTCAGTAACCAAGCTTGCTGACTAGCTCACGCTCAGTAACCAAGCTAGCTGACTAGCTCAAGCTCAGTAACCAAGCTTGCTGACTAGCTCAAGCTCAGTAACCAAGCTTGCTGTCTAGCTCAAGCTCAGAAACCAAGCTTGCTGACTAGCTCAAGCTCAGTAACCAAGCTTGCTGACTAGCTCAAGCTCAGTAAATAAGCTTGCTGACTAACTCAAGCTCAGTAACCAAGCTTGCTGACTAGCTCNAGCTCAGTAACCAAGTTTGCTGACTAGCTCAAGCTCAGTAACCAAGCTTGCTGACTAGCTCAAGCTCAGTAACCAAGTTTGCTGACTAGCTCAAGCTCAGTAACCAAGTTTGCTGACTAGCTCAAGCTCAGTAACCAATCTTGCTGATTAGCTCAAGTTCAGTAACCAAGCTTGCTGACTAGCTCAAGTTCAGTAACCAAGATTGCAGACTCGCTCGGTGCCAAGAGATCGGAAGTTCGACCCCAGTCAGGGAAGCAAGTCTTGATACTCGAGACCGTATAACATAAGCCATTCGTTCACGCGATCGTGGTCGGTGAGGGAGTGCCGTAGGGACCCTGGCGTTGATGTGAGGAGGGCGTAGTGGCCGATCCGGTCTGCCATTAGTGTGACGCCCGAACAGTCTGTCAGTTTGTGACAGACTGCAGCCGTGCATTTCTCTGGATACTAGTGGGTTGTTCCAAGTAGCACAGTTTGTGGGTTTCTTAGTTGTGTTCGATCAAAGCAACTATCCCTCTATCGTGACGGTGAGAAGTTACACACTAACCCCAACACTTGAAGCATCTAGAGCCACCTACGACAACGGGGCATACTTCCATATGATGGACTGTTGTAGATCTAACCGGACGAGAGAATAACTGACCAAAATATCCAGGAACCAATTTTTGTATATGTGATGCAAAACTGTACTATATGAATTCAAAATTTTGTTTCGTAAAAGAATAAAAGAGGTTCCTTTAGAGCATAGTTATGGTGTATATGTTTTACTTTTTATTGCAGAAAACTTTGAATTTTTTGTTTCGGAAGTTCGTATAACAAATTATATACAACTCCAACTCTGTTTAAACGGAGTTTCTATCAACGGAAAATAATTTATCAACTCCTTCATAACACGTAGGCACTGTACCATTGAAACTCTACAGACCAAGTACTTATGTTCTCTCAAATTAATATTAAGTACCTATCATTCTTATATTAGTATTAAGAATGATAATCTTAGGGTGCTGTGCCATCCTGCTGTGGTACTAGAGAAATCTACATTCTCTGTGTATCAGTATCAGATTCTACCCTCTAAATGGTATAAGGCAACTGATGCTGTAAACATGCGCCCAATCAGTGCATAAACTACTAAGCTGAGGTCATTTCACTTTAAGGGGGTCCATAGGTCTCGATTCTTTTTCACTGGGGATGCGTAGAAAACTGAAATTGGGAAGTCACTGCTCTGCGAGGCAGCGCAATATGACGTAACATGAGCTTGTTAAATTGGCAATTCATAATTATATTGATCAAAGTGAAACCCACTCTGGTTGACTTTTCAGGACTTGCAAGAAGGAACCTTGGCTTCGCCATTTTGATTAGTCTTGGGTGTTAGAAGCAAGCCGTTTATGTTCAGTTAATTGAATGTTTTTTTTTTTATTTACAGGCAAGATTGAGTTCTTAGCGGTCTCACAGGTAATCGAATAGGAGTAAACGCCAACATCTGGAATCAACAGGTCGAGGCCAGTGCACCTTTCACGACCCAGCAGGGGCATAAGATGGGCCGTAGACCATAGGGTTAGGTTCTTTCATCCTATGGTATGGAGCGCGGCGACCCCAGGGGCTCGTGTAGGTTACCTTAGCCATTAGCTAGGCCTTCGGGACGTGTGTCTTTCGTGCCCACTTTGCTTCGTCGGATTTCATATTCCTACTTGCTTATGCTTTATTCAGTTCTTCCTCTTCTTTCCCGACTTTTTGTTCTCATGCACGTTGATCGTGTGTGGGAACACCTCTGTGCATGGGTTTACCGCTTCTATCGACATACTATACGTCCCTTGTTCTTTTCTCGGTGATATCGTTCCGCTCGGAAACGGAGGCTTAAACTTTCTGACTATAACTGACTTTCAGGCTTTCAGGAACTTTGAACGATTCAAGCTTAATTTTTCCGACCAATCGAACAAGCCTAATGTATGACTGTATGGGATATTCCCTGTCCAGATAGGCAGATGTCGGCATCGCGCAGTCGTGAAGGTGTGATTGCACGAGCAGCGAAATTAAGTTTTCGAGGCTTAACTTGTGTAAACTTTCAGGCAGATGCCCTGGCTTAGACTTGTTGATTCAAGATTCAGGCAGTGACTCCTAATTAATCAGTAACCTATGGGACTTGCCTAAACTAAGTCATACTCCGTAAAATTATTATTATTATTATATATTTTGTCAACGCTTCGTAGCCGCAACTTAGGCGTTTCAACAGAGAAACTACTTGTGCAGCATTCATATACCGTGTATTGGGTAGACGTGGTGGCCACGTGCGCTACTACGGGCAGGGAAACAAGGCGCAAAGTATTGTAGGAGACACTTAAGTGGTCGGCCCCTTTTGAGTCCTTTCACACGAGAAACACTAGACATGTCCCGCGTACCAGGTCGGCTGTCTCGATTGACACCCCACTTCACGGAACAGAAAGAGAAAAGTAGAGAACCTACCTAACTTTACAATACTAACCTCATCAGCAGGAACTGCGGCCAGATGCAACATCCACTGCGGATAAGGCACTCGTGACCCTTGGGTGCGTGATGCCCAAACATATTGAGGCAGGGAAAGGGCCCGCCACAATATGCCCTTGAGGGCATACTCCGTAAAATGGAGATATCAGTGGGCTAAATATAATTGGGTTACATCTAACACCTGCGACACGATTCAAAGTGACGAAGCTTAAAGTTCTTGTAAGGACATCCACACAAGTCAAGTTAAATGAGCTTTGCTTAGATCGACTGTTATGACCCACTCAAAAGCGCCGAAGTTCCGAAATCACCAGGCTGCGTCTGAAGCCCAACACACACGAAAAATGAGAATGACGAAATTGTTCACCAATGAAAAAAAGCGCCTAGAAGTTATCAAGGCTACAGCCACCAATTAAGTCTCACTGGTTAGGCTTCTATTAGGTCGCTAGCAAGCCTATAATAGCGCAGGTTATTTTCTCCCATAGAAAACAATGGGAACTTCAAAGTCAATATATCAAAAACTAAGCATATCCGACGGGAAGTGTATTCGTGTAAATTGTCGTAAGTCGACCTAATTAACATACTCAAGGCAAGAAAAACCCACAAAAATCGTAGGTTAGCTATAGTAAAAGTTTATCGAGGTAGACTGTAGCCCCGTCGGAGAAAAGCGCTAGGAATCCAGTTTAAAGTCAAACATCAAAGCGCGGGCAAACAATCATAAAAATGGCCCGGTCGCTTAACTTTTCCCTCCGGCCGTCCCGTTGCCGTCAGTTAGGACAGAGTCCTCCAGCGTACGTCATTGAAGGAGCGTTTTAGGTCTTCAGCTGCGATAGGTAGGAAAATGAATGACACAACATCTATGAACGTCTCACGTCAGACAGTTTCTTGGCGCCTTCAAGAAATAGGGTTATTTGCAAGACGTCCACAGAAGAAACCGCTCAAGTGCCAAGAACAAGAAAAAGAGATTGGAGTTTGCAAACAAGCATGTTAACTGGTCCCATGACAATTGGGGTAGAGTGTTTTTCAGTGATGAAAGCAAGTTCAATTTGTTTGGTAATGACGGTAAGAACTTTGTTAGAAGATGTGAAGGTGAGAAATTAAGTGCAGAGGGTACTAAGAAGACTGAAGTTCGGCGGCGGGAGCGTGATGGTTTTCGGTATGTTCTCTAGTCAAGGGACATCGCCTCTCGTTCGTTTGTAAACCCGTGTGTATGCTCAGGTATTGTCGTGCCTAATATTGTAAACTCAGGTGTCCCCAGCCCTATCTTCATGCAAGACAATGCCCCCTGCCACAAGGCAAAGACAGTATGAGTTACCTTAAGCAGCAAGATCTGGAAGTTATGGATTGGCCACCACAAAGTCCTGACCTAAATCCAATCGAGAATCTTTGGAAAACACTAGGGGTGAAAGTTATGGCAAGAAACCCTATCAACACGGAAAATCTTGGAAGGAATGGGCGAAAATTACTGTTGAAGATTATCAGAGTCTCATTCGGTCATGTAGTCGACGATGTGCAGCTGTAATCGAATGCAAGGGACTACCTATATATGCACCAAATATTGAGTGTTCACCATTTTGCTAAATATTTCTAGCAAAATATTGAATTAAATCCATTTTTTCTTGCTTGTTCTTTAGTATTGAACGTTGAAAATTTCAAGAGAAAAGTTTTTCGTTCATAACATTTTTATTATCCTTCATACATGTCTCAAATTTTAACACAATAATCAACATCTTGCTGGCTAAGAGAGCGGAAGAAGAAGTACCTGTCATGGTTAGAAAAAAACGTTACGTTGTTTTGAAAATTTGTTCCCTAGCTTTGGACGGTACTGTACTCATGGCGCTTGAATATCGCGTTACAACTGTGCGTCATTGCATGTTTACACTAACTCAGAAGTTGGAGGTATTCTCAAAGCTTGACTACTGCTGCTTGTTATAAGGTAGAAACAGCAAAAAAAACGATTCGTACATACCTTAGATATTTTTTTTTGTGATATGGCAATGTCCAAGGCGAAGCCTTCTGCGCTGAAACTTAATCGGCTAATAAAGAATTGGGGTGACAATGCAACTTTTGCGCACGTGTGCACGCGCCTTTAGCCAGCCTATCAAAATGAGTGCGCCACTGGCATTAGAAACACAAACAAGTAAAACATTTAAACAGTACATTATTCACCTTGAATATCCGATTTAAGATTTGGATTCATTTCTGGTTCAGAGGATTAAGTGGAGGCTGAGACAGCCAGTTCTACTGGCAGAATAATTTTCTTAGCTGTGCAGGTGTTAAACCGGATCCTTGAGTAGGTATGTCCGAACACTGAAATCTAAAGCAACCGGGTCACACCAGAGACAAATGAAAAGCATTTCATATGTCGGTGGTCCCACTGTCCCACTAGAACTGCGTGTCGTGGCACCAGTAAATCGCACGCATATTGTAGAACATGGTTGAAAGCTCGTCCACATTGGGGGCATCATGTCCACTCTGTTACCATGTCTAGCTCGGCGTTTTTGTTCACTGTTTTCACATTTTTTAGGTCCCAATACGAACACGTTACACAAGAGGAGATGCACAGGTTTTCCGCTTAGTGGAAGGTTGCGGCGCGTCGCCAAGGCACGCCTTTGCGCTTCAGATTTTCCACGCTACTGGCCACTTCGACGGTTAACCAACGACTGTTTCAGATTTCAATTGCCTGATCCATCGCACATGAATCTTGAAACTGTTTTCACTTATCAAAATTTGTTTGAACGAGACTATAATGTCTGCGTTTTCTGTACAATTCAGGGCAGAAAGCATACAAATAAAAGAGATTAATCAATCCAAATTCGAATATATTGTCTCTCAGCTACTCCAAAGCGCCCATGTGCGCGTCAGAAGCGTGTTGCAAGCAGACTCTTGATTTCACTTGTGTTACCTCGGTCTCCAAAGGGTCTTTTCTGCAACTTCTAGGATGAAGTAACACATTCGGACAAAAGGATGAGTGAACGCGTTGATGTGAATGACGTGTGAACTCTGCTTTATATAGGGTGAAACTGACGACAACAACCTAAAAAATTGTAGGGGTATGGGCTGAGTAGTACTGCCTTTGTTTACAAATATTACCTTCGATAAACACTGCGATCGATTGATATATGAAACTGAAAGACATATTTCCTGTCTGCTAAATAATGACTGCAATCTAGCATTGCAAGCGCTTCTGCAGGTTTTTCTCAAATTTTTGTCCTAAAAGGCACCCAAAATAAAGTCTCGCCAGGCAAGTAGTACTGATCAAGTACGAGCTTGTCGCAGATCCCGCAGTAGGGTAAAAGCAACACCGACCGGCCTCTTTTACACCTACGGTAATCACCGCCGTCACTTAGTCTCGAGCTCCTCCTACTGCACGCAATTGCCGTTAGCAATTGCGGTTGACGCTTTGACACGTACGGTTATCATCGTAGGCAACTGCT
>LQNS02278124.1:7419780-7432189 GCA_001587735.2 Parhyale hawaiensis | reverse complement strand
TCCTTTAGCAGCGTATTGGGCTTCCCGGTGTTGCAAATGCTTCATTTGGGTTGTATTACCTGTCCGTGGGAGCCCAAGCGTGAAGTTTTAATAATAATAATAATAATAATTGTTTTTTACGGAAAATGGTAGAAAATGGCTTTCTTATGAACCTTTATTTTGAAGCCAATGCATAACTGAACTAGCAGTATTTGAAGAATTTTGATCATACACAGGCATAAAACTAAGGAAACTACAATTCTGGAAGTCAATATTGCAAACAATCATCATAACATTGCTCAATTTATCCCTAAATATAAGAAATCATCACGACCTTGCATTTCAAATTTTGAATTTTTACTTGTCCAACTGCTGGAATCACTTTTTCATCACACATGATTAGCCTGGGGAGGCGATCAATTCTCACCACTGATCACGGTTGATTGCTATCAGAATCACGTCAAAATGCGGTCACAAAAACGCACGAATTACGCGCGATCGAGGGGAATCATCCGTGCGGTGGTCACAAAAAGACGCCTAAGATAGGGCCCGAATATCATTTTAGAATTGGCCAAACGTTATCCCTGCGGACCCGGGCCGGGATGCACGAAACTACACAAGTGTATTTAGCTCACAGATTTTCCCTTACCTTCAGAAAAGTACACTCTGTGAGCTGCGGACACATTCACAAACGATTTTCGTTTTCCCGCCAACAGAGATTTTCCTTTATTTTTGTACTTAAGTTACGGGTGCTCGGACCATTCTTAAATGCAGTAAAGGAACAGCTGCAGAAACTAAACATCGACGAGGAAACATAGCGAGTGTAAATTTGGTCCATATTACATAAGATTTATATTTTCTAAGTATTTCTACAAAAGTAGTGTTCACCCAGTCCGCAGAGTTGACAGGAGGGATCATCGATCCGTCCCAGTCGGAACTTATAATCCGCTAAGGCCGAACAGTGGCCAGAGCGTATCTGGGAGAGGGTAGATCGAAGAAATTTTGGCAGTAGAGACTCCTCGGCACAGAAAGGAACGCATTGGTAGCCCAAAACCCTGCTGGGGGATATGCAGCTGCTGCAGTTGCAATCGCAGATGTGTGTAATGAGCCCAGGGCAGTGAGGTTATGCTCGGGAGGGCAAATCTCATTTGTAAGAAGGGGAGCAATATCTTCTTCAAACTTTCATTGAAGGGTGTGTCGAAAACGGTGAGCACTGAGAAGATCCTGTTTTGACAGAAGCTCCCGGCTGTCGCTAACTGGTAGGTAGGCCTGAGGTCTCATGGTGGAGGTGATGCGCCGAAGCCATGCGGTGGGATCCAGTGACTATGCGCAGGGCTGCATTCTGCACCGCCTGCAGCTTACTCAGGCGGTTCTAGAGACATTAGGAAGCCAAACCGGGGCAGCGTAAAGCATGACGCTTCTGAGGAGGGCCCGACAGGTCAGCAGTAAGTCTCTTTCTGTTTTCCCCATCTTGCGCCGGCCAGCGCGACGAGAATCCGCAGGCGGGAGCAGCATCTGTCGCGAACAGAATTCGCATGAGCAGTCAGTAAAAGTAAGGTGAGGGTCAAACACCACACCCAAGATTTTGGGGTTGCGCTCAAAGGTGAGGTCCGACGCACCCATCTTGATTGCAGGGCCCGTGCTGGATTGATGGAAGTCTGACGTAAACAGTGTGGAATGGGTCATAGAGTGGGAGACTGTTAAGGCTCTCTCACCGCCCCAGACCACGATTGTCGAAGCATGGTGTGACAGCTGGGCGCTGCTCTTGGGACGCTACGCTGGAAACATGCTCTTAAGCTACGTTGAGAGCGCTGTGGAAGACCTCTCCCCTCCTGCTCAGCACCTGGAGGCAAGGTTTATTAGAAGGAATTCTGGCCAAACAGGCCAGGGAATATTTTTACCCTTCCGTTGCTTCTCCCTTCCCACCAATCACAGGCTCCCAGCCATCCATCCCACCAATCACAGACTCTCAGCCATCCCTTCCCACTAATCACAGGCTCTCAGCCGTTCGTATAGCCAATCAGTCTTGCCGGAAAATTCAGCTCCCGATCTCCGTAGCCCTTGCTACTTCCTTCTACTAAACCTCCTTGCCTGGTGATGAATGCTAAACTGATTTTAAAAAAAGCCACATTGAATACAAAGGTGTAATCGCTTGACGCCGCAAAGTCGAGTTAAGCTAAACCCAATAGGTTTGACTTGCCAAGGACTTCAGCCTGGTGTGTTGTTGTCGCTGCTTTTGCCATTTGAACTGTCGTACAAGTGTTAGCAGTGAACCGGTCATTGTTAGAATGGCCAAAACCGGCAGCTATCAGCGCAGGGTTAATTTGTTGGCAGGCGTAGAGAAACAGATTCGAGGTTAACGTCAGAATCACTGTTGAAAATGGCATCGCCTGTTCGTCACCTCCTCTCGTGTTCTATGCACCCCACTGATCTTGCGTTGAGCAGTCTTTGGCAGGACCCGCTTGGGGCCGCACGTTTCATCGCTTTTCTTACTCTCTTCGACTATCTCTCCCGTCTGCCCAGGCTCTCTCCGAAGCCTCCTTCCCAAGTTGGCACTAGTGGACCCTGACGAAGGCAACCAACAACAACAAAAAACTTAAGTGCATGTTCGGTTGGGTCACCTGTGTCGATCAAAGCCAAGCCCGTTCGAATTGACTAGCCAAAAATGCAAATTGGAACTTCGGCTTCGCCGCTTTGAATAGCATCACGGGCGTTGGAAACCAGCCGATTATCACCCGCGAACGAAGTGAGAGAGGTGATAATGCTTTCGTTGAAGATTTAAGTAGCTATATATATATTTGAATATATATATTGGTCTGTCCACCCAATAAGTGATCGAAGGAGTTAGGCAATGTTCATAATTTTTTGTAGGGAGTTTGAGGGGTTGACCAAGATGTGACCCATGCAAAAAAAAAAAAACTAGACCTATCTGATCATAAAAAACAACGGCGTTGAATTTTCCTCCACCGGGTAGAATTAGTCTCCACCGCGGCAGATCGTCGCACGCCACGAGGCCTACCATTTTTCCTGTGTTATTATTAAGAGATCTGCACGGGGCGGTCAGCGCGGCGCTGGCCTTGTTGGACACAAACAAAAAAAAAATATCATTTATTATCTCGTATACAGGGTACAATGGATACACTATAGAGGTTTTCTTTTTGCCTTAATTCTAGAATTTTGTAGATTCAGTAGTGTGAAGAGCAGGAGAAGCAGTCCGCGCTGAGAGTCAGTTTCGGATCCCTCATTGTGCATCGCCTGGCCTCTCGATGCTGGAGTGCTCCACGCAGTGTAAATCCGTAGCGTGCCGTCCGGGGAATCGAACCCGGGCCTCCGTGATGCGATGCCGAACCGTTGTCACTTCACCACCTCTCGGTGGTGAAGTGACAGCATCCATACGAGAAATTAATGTTAGTAGGCCATCAAAAATGACTTCGTTGAATTTGCCTCTACCGCGGGTGATGGTCTTACGCTACGAGATGTTCTAGTTATAATGAATTATTGACACGACTGAAATTTCCATATATCAGACTAAGAATGAGGTTAAATTTATCATTAAATGAAAAAAAATAAAACTTAGAAGAAAGTACTGCAATATAATTAGAATTACTATCATAATTATGTTGGATATAATTACATACAAACATTTTTTCATAGAATAAATGTGTAGCTACTACCTGGGCAGTATATTTCATTCAGGGCGCGTAGTAGCTCAGGGCCAAGGCTGCTTGCTCGCTCAGAGAAAGGAAGTTTTAGCGTTCCTGAACAACAGCATTAGCTAGCTATTATCTCGCTCGTAGAATGGGGGGGGGGGCACTGTCCTTACGGTCATGGGGAGCAGTTGTCTAGAGGGCATTCCTCGATACACCATAGCCTCTGAAATACGTGGTCGACTGCAGCCGTGCGCTTCCTTGGACGCAAATAGGTATTTACCTGCAGCCCAATTCAGTGCATGTGGGTTTCATAGCTGCAGTAAAGGCCACTAGTTTTACTTTTTCTTTACTGCCTACCCTAATCAGTACAGGGTCTGCCCTGAACCAAATCCTTAGCACCTACAATTGGACGGCTGCGGGCGTTGTTGCACTAGTCACATTAGCCCTCCAAATGCAGTTCTTGCAAAATTAGGAAAAATAAGTTGATACAATATAGAAAAGAAAATTCTATTATTTCCGTTCTATTACAGTAAAACAAAATCTGCCATGCAACCAACTATCTTGTAAAATTAGGAAAAATAAGTTGATACAATATAGAAAAGAAAATTCTATTATTTCCGTTCTATTACAGTAAAACAAAATCTGCCATGCAACCAACTATCTTGTAAAATTAGGAAAAATATGTTGATACAATATCGAAAAGAAAATTCTATTACTTCCGTTGTATTACTTACAGTAAAAAAATCTACCATGCAACCAACTATTCAAAAAACAAACAAGCTATACAGCCTTCCTTTGTAATAAGTGCATATGTGTCCGTAATATGTTCTTAATTTATGCGAACCATCAAGAGCGTTGTTGTCAATGCTTCAGGTCGAGTTGAAGCAGCTTAACCTAAATTAATTAGGTACTCTTGAGACAGAAAAAATTCAATCCTAGTTAGCATAATAGAATTTCCGCAAGTCTCAAGCGTAATCCGGTTACTAGAGGTGTCACTAGTTGGCACGACAAAGTAAAGTAAAACACTGCTTGGATTGTCTTGTCTGGAACTTCAGAGAGGAGCGTTGGCTTCGCTGCTTAGAACTGAGTTTTAGATGCTAAGCTCGAATCGAATACCCTGGAAGATTAAAAAATTCAAACCTAAAAAAAAAGTTTTTTTCGGTCGTTTCAACCTTAGTCGGACACGACTGAACGCGGCGAAACAAGTGTTCCCATCTGGAGTTGCAGGTACGTCAATCCAACTTGGTTTACCTTAACTGAACCCCTCAATGGGCATAGAAAGGACCATAATGTGCCCATAAACCACAGGGCTAGCTTCGCCCATCCTATGTTATGAGGAGTAACGCTCGAAGGAGTTTGCATTGGTTACTTTAGCCTTAGCTAGGCCAGCGGGATGTCAGTGCCCAGTTTGCTTCTAAGCACTTTCGTACTCCTCTTCTTTCCCGGCTACTTTTCCCACGCTCGGAACACTCTTGTGCATGGGCTCCATATATCTATCGACATACTAGATTAGATTACTGAATAGTTTGGGCCTCCGTCTCCACAACTAAGGATATCGAACAAGGGAAAAAATTAGGGAGATAAAGCACGGGGAACCCATGCACGAAGATGTTCTCACACAGGATCAACGCTCATGGCGACACCAAGTCGGGAAAAAAGAGGAAGAACAGAGGGAAGTAATATTAGTAAGAGTATGAAATCGGAAGGAAGCAAAATGGGCACGAAAGACAGACGTCCCAAAGGTCTAGCTAATGGCTAAGGTAACCTACAAACCACGCGGGGGCGCTGCTCCCCATAACATAGAATGGGCAAACGTACACTAACCTAACCCTATGGCCCATCCTATGCCCCCTGGGGGGATCGACGTACTATATATCCCTTCTTTTTTTCTTCTATAACATTTTCTCTGTTATGAAAACGGTTGATTAAATAACTCAATATAATCATTAGCTTGACTCTTGTAAGGACGCATTCGATTGGGACATAGAGTCGAGTTGCTTACCTCAAATCAAGCGACTGTTTACTTGACTTTATGTCCCAATCGAATACGTCCTAACGTCTACGTTTTCTAGGCCACCCTTCAAACAACCAAGGTGATTCGAGAGAGGAAAAGGAAGGGACATGTAGCATGTCAATAGCAATGAGCAACTCACAAGGGGATTCCATACAGAATTGACGCGCAAGGAAACAGCAAGTCGGGCAAGAAGAGCAAAAACAGAACAAACCAGCATCCGGAGGAGTATGAAGGTGGGAAAGAGTTAAGTGGGTGATTAAGAAAGACGTCCCGAAGTCCTGGCTAAAACTAAGGTAACTTACAATCAATTCAAATCAAATACAGGATCCTCCGTTGATAATACTCCTCATTACACAAGATGGACAAACAAAACTAACCTAAACACTATACATCATGCCACGCCATATCACGGGGAAAGACGCAAAAGGGCGGGAGACCACATAGACGTTTCGAAGGCTGATGTACTCTTTTTTCCGTTTCTCTTTTACCAAAGCTCTAATTGCTTTAAACGATCACCACAAATTTGAACATTGCGCACCCGCTTCAACCACATCTGCACAACAGTTAACCATTTTGCAGAACTACTTAAACAGTTATGCAAACGTTTAAAGGGTTAACTGTTCATGACAAACTTGTATTAACCAAATAAAGAGCTTTGTATTGCATTAGTACTTAGCTTGGTATTGCATTAGTACTTCAATAAAGAGATCATATAATATTTTAAAGTTTGTAGTCCAACTGAGCATAGTACACCCTACAGCTGTTAAACTGAGGACAGTTTCAACGTTTTGCATAATTTTTTGCGTAGTTCTGCAAAATGTTTAACTGTAATACAGGTGTGGTTTCAACGGGTGCACAATGTTCAAATTTGTGGTGATTGAAGCAATTAGAGCATTGGTAAAACTCAAACGAAAAAAACAGTACTCAAGAGCTCGTCTGGGGCTTCTTTCAGGGCCGTCGTGCCTGTCGATGACACCCACGTACACAAAACTTACCAGTTAAGGTACTAAAGGCATGTCCGATTGGGCCCGAAAATGGAGCCTTCGAGGTTGGCTTATCCTAAGCTTCAGACATTATTATATTGGTATTGTCCGGCTATTTCCGAATCTAAGACAATCAATAGCAATCTAAGTTGATTTACAGCCGGAGCCCTAACATTGTGTTCATGCGGCAAGATATGGAGGACGAAAAGAGAAGACAACAGAAGAAAGCAGCGCCCATGCGAACGGTCCCTTCTGTGGCCCTCCGCACGGGCGAGGGTAAGAGCCTCGCAGAATCTGTCACCTCGATCGGCGGCCCACCTCACGGGGCAGAAAAGGAAATTTAGAGAACCTACCTAACTTTACAAAACTAACCTCGTCAGTAGGAACTGCGGCAAGCTGCAACATCTGTGAAAAAGGCACTCTGGACCCTTGGGTGCGTGATGCCCAGATGTATTGTGACAGGGATAGGGCCCGCCAGATTATGCGCCTGAGGGCTACGTTGCTGTTAAAGAGTAACGCGATTACGTTAACACAATTGAAAACTCCATTCACGGAGTAATATTGAGTTTCTCGGGTCTGACCATCAATTGGGCAGGTTAAAGCCAGCGCACCTGCGAGAAGTTTTGAACAAGTCAAGCTTCGAAGGCTCAATTTTTGCGCCCAATCAAACCTGCCCGATACGCTTCAACAAAACACGACTGATAATTAGGACCAATGTAGCTATTCCTTTCTAGTAAATGCAGTAAACACAACTAGAAGTTTAAACCCAGAAAATCGAGGAGTTTGTTGTAAGGCTTTCGGTACATCATCCAGAGGGCCTTCGGTCCCGGCATGGGGAGTGGCCGAGCCGAGGGTACGTATTAAATGAGCAGAGAAAAATTAAGTTTAGTACTTTGTTGGAATAGTGTAGGTAAGTCACGAATAGGTTAGATATACATTAACCTAGGAAGAACAGGTTAGGGTAGTTAAGATTAGGTTAGACTAGGTTCATTGACCAAAATTAGGGGCACGCTCGATTGGGTAGCAGATCGCAGCCTTCGAGGTTTGGCTTGTCCCGAACTTACGGCAGAAGCTTTGGTTGTGCCACTTCGACTCGTGCTGCAAGTGTTAAAAGCAACGCAAATACGTTGAGCTTCGTGAAAACTTTTTTTATGAAGCAAAATTGCGTTTCTTGAAGTTTCAGGAGCAACCGAGTAAGGACCACGGCCTGAAACTCAGTTGAGCGGGTCGAAGGCAGCACACCGGCCCGAAGGTTCGGACTAGTCAAGCCTTGAAAACATAACTTAGGGGCCAAATCGAAGCTGCCGTCGGTCACGCAAGGGTTGGATATACAAGAATGAAGTAGAAAGGTGCTTAGGGATACGCTAATACCTCACTCTCACGCACGCCACTGTCGCCACACACCGTGCCGATAATAAATTTTTGTGACAACTAGTTTAGCACAAAGAGTAGTCTTTGGTTTTCACAGCCGAGTATGTTTGATCGCTACTTTTGGTCACATAAGCCTTAGGAAAAGTAAAGTAGATGTGTCAATCCACTCGTGTACAGGAGACGATAAACGTTAATACAATGGGACGGAGATAAGACTTAACGCAGACGAAGGATACACATGAAAAAGTAAAAATTATTCAGTAAGTCTCAGGTCAACATCCTGACACCATAGTTCCACACCTTAATACTTATTGCCGTTACTATCACAAACACAATGCGCAAAGGCGACGATATCCAGGTAACGATTCAACAAAAGCCAATGTCGCGTTCATGTTTTAGTTTTAAATTCGCTGCAAATGAAGCATTGAACAACCACAGGCCTCCTCCCAAAGCGATGGTCAGACCCATCCAGCTGCAATTCACCGCAAATGCAGGATCCACACGATGGGACGTGTCCCAGGGCATACCCTGTGATCTCTAGGAGCCTTTCAAGCAGTGCACACTTCGCCGTTTGCGTAACCAGCAATGTCGGGTCGGAAGAGCGGCGCATAATCTGCGTAAAAATCTTCTAGAGAGCGAGAAAAAAACGTGCACGTGTATAAGTGGCACGCCTCATCGTGCGGATCCTTCATCACGCCTTTGCGTATCTACAGAACCGAACACGAATCCCGGTAATGATTAAAGATCTACAAGACAGACTATTATCATGCACCACAGACTAGCTGGTTCTTCTTCCTAAAGTGAATTTACACGATTCTAGTGTGGGAGTGCTGAAATCTGATGGTTTCATCTCAGGAAAATTTCTTCTTCTATGATCATAACAGTATTATTCCTACCTCAAGCCTCCGTACCTCCACAGAGTCCACGGTTATCCGAAGTACGGAAGAAAGAGAGGACAAAAAGGATGTCAAAAAAACATGGAACCCATGCAGCAGTCACCGCGCATTGTAACAGCATGGCAGGAAACAAGAGGAGGTGTAACAGAAGGAGTTATTCGCAAGGGTACGAAAGTGACAGGAAACCGTATACTGCGTTACGATTCAAACCAAAATGGCTCATATCTTGGGAGAATTTTCCCGAATTACTCAGTTCAGAAATGTATACTCAAATTTATAATGCACGATCAGAGGTCGAATTTCAATATCTATGGAGCAAAAATTGTAGTGAAATAAAAAGAGAGCCTGAAGTTCTGGTGACGAAAGGGAAATCTCAAAAACCGCGGGAAACACCCAATAACTAACAGCCCGCTGTGCAATAAGGTTGCATCCCCTAAACGGGCCTCCAAAGCCCGTATTGTACAGTGAGCTATGTTTGCGCACCACGATTGTACCGTGAGCTGTTTGCGCACCACGATTGTATCGTGAGCTGTTTGCGCACCACGATTGTACCGTGAGCTGTTTGCGCACCACGATTGTATCGTGAGCTGTTTGCGCATCACGATTGTACCGTGAGCTGTTTGCGCACCACGATTGTACCGTGAGCTATGTTTGCGCACCACGATTGTACCGTGAGCTGTTTGCGCACCACGATTGTACCGTGAGCTATGTTTGCGCACCACGATTGTACCGTGACATATGTTTGGGCACCACGATTGTACCGTGACCTATGTTTGCGTACCACGATTGTACCGTGACCTATGTTTGCGCACCACGATTGTACCGTGACATATGTTTGCGCACCACGATTGTACCGTGAACTATGTTTGCGCACCACGATTGTACCGTGACCTATGTTTGCGCACCACGATTTCGTAAACTTTCACTCATACAGCGTTTCCAAGCACCGACAACAATAACCGAGAGTAGAAAACTCGATCAACACATAAAAACAATCATTACCGCTCTCCTAAACCTAGACAGAAAAGGAAGATTCACGACCACATGGGCTAAATCAGCTGCAAGTCAAAGGGAAAACCTGCAAGTCGATAAGTTGACAGTGAAATCTCAACAGCTATTTTGGGATTAATCTAAGACTGTGGCTACCGTACTGGTAGCGTTGCGGCATCGACACAAGCAGCTTTTCGATGCCATGACTGCCATATATACCAGTGGGCGCAAACATTTAGATGGTGTTCGTCATGGGTCCACGTCTCCGTCATGGGTCCACCTCGTCTCCGTCATGGGTCCACCTCGTCTCCATCATGGGTCCACCTCGTCTCCGTCATGGGTCCACCTCGTCTCCGTCATGGGTCCACCTCGTCTCCATCATGGGTCCACCTCGTCTCCGTCATGGGTCCACCTCGTCTCCGTCATGGGTCCACCTCGTCTCCGTCATGGGTCCACCTCGTCTCCGTCATGGGTCCACCTCGTCTCCGTCATGGGTCCATCTCGCAAGCAGAGCGTCATGACTTCATCGCTGCTGTGGGCTGCTAGGAGAGTAAAAACAATCTTACCCTCGCAACCCTGCGATCATTTACCAACGTTTACATGTAAATACTGCCCAAAAGTTAGCCATTAGTGGTAGTTAGCTACATCTTGCAGGTAATATAACTTTTGTCGATCTCAAAGATAACTACCGGCATCATCAAACGTAGGTAAATCGTGAAATAGAAGCCGCAGATGCCCTGCCTTAGTGTAATTTGAGCTAAAATAAACCCCAGATCGTAACCAACGCCACGATTATTGCTCTTCTGGCACCAACATGGACGGAAATTTGCACTGTCATTGTCACATTTCAACGCTCACTTCACGAAAAATAATTTCGTCAGTTTCGCACTGTGGCAATGGCAGCCATTTAAACCGGGCCAAAATTAAATCTTTCTCGTTAGCTTTGCAAAGTCCATAGAGGCTTATTTTTTGTAATATCACTTGCCTATATTTAATCCTCTGACAAACTTTGACGTCCTAAAAATACGGTCCTAAAAAAAATACGTAGGTCGTAGGCAAGCAGTTTACTCAGCTTACGGACGGTGCAGACCAGGCAGCGAAGAGTATAACGGGAGGACCCAATGGGAGTAAAATAAAACTTAGTCGTGACCGCCGAATGGCGCAACATCGATGAATCGAAGTATTTGAGGGTAGGACCTCAGGCCTGCCTAAGTTGTTTTCTGCATCTTCACCAAAAATATAAACAGCGTTATAGTCTTAACGCGAAAGAAATCACAGTATCAGGTTTTGCTCAAACTTTCTGTACATGACGATAGCCACTTACCATATATTGCGTGTGGGTCAGCTCAAGTAGCTGGCAAGTCAGAAACTCGAGACTGAATGAATGAAATAAAAAAAATACGGCGATATGTTTAAACATGTTCCGTGAAGAGCACTGTGAATTGAACATGATGCAGCGTAACTAAGGCTTCAGTTAAAAAAAAGATGTTAAATCAGGTCGCCATACCGGCTCAAATTTCGCCGCTAGTGCTGTAAAAGTTTTCGCCAACCTCCACTGCTATTTTCTATCGATACCGTAATTGTTTACTGCTCAATGAGTATATACTCTCTTCATTTATTTATGCGCTGAAGGGATAACGTTCGCAATTTACGACGATTTTTCTGACGAAAGTACTGTGGCTAAAATACTCATGCGCTGTTCAGTCATAGCTTCGTCGATGTGACGCCATTAACTGCGTCAATTATTGGTACTAGTTTCTCGTGAGTCCTCCCGTTACCCTCTTTGCTTCCTGGCGCAGACTACCGTACCACTAACATGAGATTCGTATAAAGAGGGAGACACTATGTTATTCCTCCCAGAGAAACCCGTGAACTTCATTTTCTTAACCATGGATGCTGGTCCCAGTCCCAAGCACGTATGCTGCTGCCACCATAGCCTTCCTACCGATCACAGGCTCAGAGCCATTAGTCGCCTATACGAATTACGTGTGCGTCGATTACTGCCTGCACATTCCACGCTGCAGTACACATGTTCACGAACAGCAAGCACCATTGCCGAGGCTCTGCGTTCCCTCCTCGCCACTGACTGCAACATTATTCCGCCTTGCAAATTCAACCAGTGTTCTTTGAGCACGTACCAACCTAACCAATAATAGAACAAACGTACGAAATATTTGGAGATACATGCAAATGTTTCGCAGCAGTTGCCAGATCACGTCAGTCGAACCAACTAAGTAGCTAGCTGAAGCAAAAACATTTATAGACAGACACAACTGTTTAGCAGCAGCGATGCCAGTATGTCAGTCGCACCTACATTACAACTGATGTATAGTTACTTGGTTAAGATGTGGCGCAACACCAACGGGGGCATTAGCGCCCCTGAAGTACATAGTGGCAATTGCGATACGCTGGGGCAGAATGGATAGAGTGTTGCAACGAATTTTTCTCAGTGGCTCGCGAAGACAGAACACCTTCTGTCGGTAGCACCAGACCCGCGACAGCGCCCAACTCTGGGGCGTCTAAATG
>LQNS02278124.1:7350982-7363836 GCA_001587735.2 Parhyale hawaiensis | reverse complement strand
TGTAGTGAAAAAGTGCTTGAAACCACATTTTCGAATATATTAGCTCCGAGACGATAAGAACCATCTTCAAACCCTAAAGGTAAGCATGAGTTGCAGTTACTTTTATTTGTTTTGCCCTCAATTGTGTTAAACCAATATTAGCCACACATCAACACCAAAATCTAATCATTTGTGCCTTTTGACTACATTAATAGTTTCTGCAATTTTCTTGATAATCCGTTTGAAACTTTCGAGTTACGCTGTTAACAAACGTTATGACAAACATAAGGCCCAGTTCGCACATGTCCCACACCACACGATGCAACACCGATCAACACGTTTGCCTGTAGACAAGACACGACCCACGCTGCAACAAGACTCAACACGTTCGCTTGTAGACAAGACACGACGCACGCTGCAACAAGGCTCAACACGTTTGCTTGTAGACAAGACACGACGCACGCTACAACAAGGCTCAACACGTTCGCTTGTAGACAAGACACGACACACGCTGCAACAAGGCTCAACACGGTGCAACAAGCCAGAGATCTGACTCAGTGCTGTATTTTTATATAGCTACATTAATAAAACTTATTAGTAATTTATATTGTGCCACTGAAGCGGTAGTAAAACCGCTACTACTACTACTTCTACTATTGTTGCTATTGAATATACTGTATAACATCAACAACGCATCTTGAGTGTTAAATGGAGGCATTTGACTACTGCTGACTGAACCGAACTGGATTTATTTCGAGTAAAGATGTGCAGGACTGAAGACTTTATTCAACTGCACCGTGCACGTAATGAGCAGTGCTGTTGTAGGTAATATGACAATCCCAAGTTCATTCAAATGACAGTGGATTCTTGTGGGAGCGTTCGAACTAAGGAATCACAGATATAGAGTTGGATTTGAGGAGAAAGAACTAGCGTGCTGTGTGGTGTGGTACATGCGCGAACGGAGCCTAAGTCAAACACACAAACAGAGCAACGGGTCTTCATCAAAATTTAATCAAATTTCTTCTGCTGTTAGTAACACTTCCTGTAAATTTAAAAAAGATCCATTCAAACTTTTGAGTTAATGGGCTAACAAGCATAAAATTAAATACCGCAACAAACAGACCATTACAAAAATTTGGCAATTTACTCTTCGTAACAAACCTAACAACCCACGTAAATTTCCTGAAAATCCGTAAACAACTTTTTGAGATATGGCATTGAGGAAAAATTGGTACAGAAACAAACAAACGGCTTTACGCATTTCCGCCAAATGTTGATCATCTGCTACTGTTGACATACTTACTAATCTCTGAAAATTTCGCAAAGATCCGTTCATAACTTATTTAGTTACCTTGGTGACAGACAAACACAGCAAAAACATACCTCCTAGGCAGAGGTAATAACAGAGCAGCTTACATGAGTTTACATCACTACCTTCTTTAAATATCGTGCGAAGTACTTTCGTTACAGTTCAAAGAAAATTTTTTTCTCACAGGTTCTTATAAAGAATATTTGTGGCGGTAACTAACGTAAACTTGGCTGAACGTGGCGATTCTATAACGGGACTGGTTGAGTATAACGGGTGCTTTTATCAGTTTCTGGAATTAACTTCTCCCGTTATAGGAGCTCTACCTGTATATATTCTGCCAGGGATAAAGAACAGATGAGTTGCCTACTTCTATGCAACTCAACATTAATTCTAACGTGGTGATCGCTGGTAATCATGATACGCTACACAGTGATTCTGGTAAATTCTTCCGTTGAACTTATTCTTTTTGGGTGATGTGTGATTCTCAACCATTTAAAATTCGAAAATCTTTTGAAGGAGAACTTTGGCCGTCTTGAAATTATATTGGTCTTGATCGCTAGTTAGGCTAAATTAATACATGATAAAGCTGGCAGGAATTATACGTTGTTTTGCAGCAATATTTAACTGCTTTCATGAGCAATGAAAAGGTCCATAACACACATATCACTGTTATTTTTGACGGGTGGTACTTACAATAGTAATTATATTTATAAATATTTTGATAAACAAAATAAATTGAAATTTTTTATGGCCCAATAGCTCACAATGCTTTGATAATAAAAAAATGCGCAACACTGCAATATGCAGGACGTTCAGCTTGCCACGAGTTCTATGGGCAAATTTGATTTCTGGTGACGCCTTGGGCTTGCTTAGTCTGTAGAAGATCCTTCGGATGATACGCTGGTTTGATCAACACTTCCTGACACAAAGATATATCGGCCACCCGAGAGGGTAACTTTTAGGTTCTAGGCTGCCCAGAATGCGAAAGCTATTTCCAAGCAGGGGCCAAACAATGGGCCGCAGTACAGTGTACTTTGTAATGATGGTCTTACCTGATCATTGTACCTTATGTAACTTTAGTATTAAGCTGTGTCTTGTGTACCATGTCCCTATGTGTACCTAATAAACCATATTATTATTACAGTTGTTAGATAGTTCGGCCGCCCGAGAGGGTAAACTTTAGCTTCTAGGGCGGCCCAAAATGCTAGCGCTTTGATAGGAGAGAAACAAACCTTAACCAGAGCTCCTTCGATGGCCGCTTTGACTAGTGGTGCTGCCTTGAGTTGCCGAAGCAAGCGCACGCCTGCTTGGAAGTGGGTCCGGCGAACCTGCAGCCGCTTCAGGACGTGCCAGAAGAGTTCGCTCTCACTGCTGAAAGGCAACGAAGATTCGAGGGAAAGTATCGCCTGCACCGCAGCTTCTTCGGTTATGTTGCTGACACTGCCCTGCAATAGAGAACTGGTACGGTACAACCGTGTAATGATAACGTTCTGGTAAGGCACAGAGCTAGAAATGGATCCTCAATTCTGCAATACGAGCATCATAGTTATGCACAAAGCCTTAATGGACCACCAAGTCCGAAGCTAGCATTAATACATAGTACAAAACCTTGAAAAAAGTCTCCAAACGAAATCGCAAGTTGTTACAGTCAGGACAGAAATTATTCCAGGCTCTAGGGGGGTGTCTGTGTACATTTTTTTTTTCACGGCTCTACCATGTATTTTCTTATTCCATGTGATGAGGACATTAAAAAAAGTCGGGTAGAACTTTCGCACCTGGGACATTTTTGAGGGGGGGGGGCATGGAGGAGCAGAAAAGATCAATTGTGGACTGATAGTTTTGAAAGTTGCCCAAAATATGTATTTTTGAAAAAGAATCATATTTTGTTCCTTCAACTTTTTTGATTTACGTCTTAGTTTTTGAGATAATAGGGTGTATATATATGTATATTTTGGTGATTTTAAACGAATAGAACTCAATGAGTTTTCATGCTAGAATAAAAACAACGACAGTTTTGGAATCATTGAAATATTCCTAACAAAACTATAGAGCTTGATTTTTATTTTTGCCCTCATAATATTTTTTTATCACAGCTGGATTCTCCTTTTCTATTTCGTTGCAATCGCTAACTAAAATAGAGGGAAATCAATTAGTTGAGGAATTCGGCACTGAGCTGTGATAAAAAAATATAATGAGGGCAAAAATGGAGAACCCAGCTCAATAGTTTTGTTAGGAATGTTCCAAGGATTTCAAAACTGCCAATGTTTTTTTCTAGCATGAAAACTCATTGAGTTCTATTCGTTTGAAATATCCAAAATATACATAAGTGCATACTGTATTTATATATAAACCTGTTCTCTCAATTAAATAAAGCCTAAATAAAAAAGTGTATGAACAAAATATGCTTTTCTCTCAAAGATACATATTTTGAGTAACTTTCAAATCAATCAGGCCACAAGAGATCATTTAGGCCCCCCTCAAAAATGTCCCAGGTACGAAAGTTCTACCCGACTATTTTTAATGTCCTCTTCTCCCCGTTCTTTTTTCTTCTTACTTTTTTCTCCTCTCATTTCCCCAGTCCTCTATATCCTACTTACATATTGGCAATAGCTCATAGAGGGCCGGGGCGTAAACTCTGGTGTCTCTTTGGGAATGGGCCTATTGGTTCGTCTACTGCCGCCTATCGAATCTGGAGTAGGAAAATACATGGTAGAGCCGTGAAAGAGAAACGTACACAGACACCCCCCTAGAGCCTGGACTCAATAGTAACACGGGTATCCTGCTCCTGAATAGCAAGCAGACGATACTCACCTTACAGAGCCAACACGTTGAACTATGAATTTAATGGCTTTACTATCTTGTCTACAAAATCTTCGCCCTGCTGACAGCATAAACTCCAGATCAAGAGCAAAGAACTACTGAAAAGTAAAGACATTTTACCTTATTTCTCAGTGACTCTTTGGAACTGACTGCCCTTAGAAGGTGTCAGAGGAAAAACTGTCAACACGTTCAGAGCTCTGGGAGCAGCACCCTCGATACCAGCAAATCCTTTTTCTAAAACTAGTAAACTCCTAGGGTTTAACTATTTTTGCGGCCGCTCTGTTCCTTCTATCATCTTTCATACCCCATTACATTAAACGTCTGAAGTACCAAAGCGGATCTGCTACAATAATAAAGAAAAATATAATAATAATCTTACTCCCCGTGCACTACGGGAAATGGCTCTAGTCATTGTGAAGCTGCCGCTCGAAATGTTTAATCGATCTCTTAGAACGGGAGAAGTTTCGCAGCATTGGAAACTAGCTAATGTAATACCGATACATAAGAAGGGGAATAAGAAAAGCCCAAGCAACTATCGACCAATCAGTCTTTCTTCGGTCGTCAGCAAAATCATCGAATGCCTCTTGAAAAAGCGCATCACTGATCACCTGAAGATGCATCAGCTCATATCCGACACTTAACATGGCTTCCGAAATGGAAGAGACTGCTTAACAAACCTATTGGACTGTTTCTCAAAAGTTACAGATATTAAACATGAAGAAAAGGGTGTAAATCTTGTGTATCTAAACTTCCAAAAGGCTTTTGATAAAGTCCCCCATCAACGGCTAATGAAAAAATTGGAAGCCGATGGCATCCAGGGTGACTATTTACGATGGCTCAAGGCATGGCTTACGGGTAGGCAGCAGCGAGTGAAGCTTGAAGGAGAGTCGACCGCCTAGACGCAGATATCATCAGGGGTTCCACAAGCTAACGTGCTCGGCCCACTTCTGTTCTCAATTTACATCAATGATCTGGATCTTAACAACCGTAGTAAAATCAGTAAATTTGCGGATGATACTAAACTATGTCATCCTGCACGAAAAGAGCCGAGCTCCAACAAGACCTTGACCGCCTCATGGAATGGAGCGCAACGTGGCAGATGAACTTTAATGTCGACAAATGCTCATTAATGCATGTAAGGCTGCTGAACCCTTCCATCCCATTAAAAATGATTTGGACGGAATTGGCTATTGTCACCCAACAACGTGACTTGGAAATCACTATTACGAACAAACTACAACACAGTCAACAGGTTGACAAGAGTGTGAAAATGGCAAGCAGAGTGCTGGGATTCATCACCAGAAACTTTGAATACAAGTCCAAGGACATCAGAGTTTCCTTGTACAAGGCATTAGTGAGGCCACACTTAGAATTTGCTGTTCAATTCTGGTCGCCACATCTCTGTAAAGATATCGATAACATGGAAAGAGTCCAAGCCAGAGCGACGAAACTGATACCTTAGATGAGAAACAAGTCGTATGAATGTCGCCTAAAAGAACTGGGTCTGATCTCTCTCGAGCAAAGACGGCTCAGGGGGCAACTAATAGAAACATTCCAGTACTTGAATGGCTTCAACGACGTACCTATAACGGGGCTCTTTGAAAGAGACCTCAATGATTGCTTGCGAAACAACGGTCAAAAACTCAAGCATAAAGCTCAAAGAACGACCTTAAGTCAGCAGTTCTTTCCCTATTTCATAGTCAGCATTTGGAATAGACTCCCTTTCGACGTTTTGGTGCGGAGTCGGTCAATTCGTTTAAAAATCGTCTTGACATACATTGGGAGAGACATCCTCCACAGCTAAGAACTCCTCCACGAGTCGCAAGCACTTAACGGCCAAAGCTTCCCAGGCCGTCTTAAGCTGACTTTTTCTCACTTCCGCTCCATCAATATTTTTAAGCTCCGCATATCAGCAGATATCGATCATGCTTGCTTGCATTCATGATCATCTCTTTGGGAGTGATTTTTCGCCCCCTTCTTTTTCTTTCTTTTTTTCTTTCGTCTTCCATTTTTTCTCCTCTTGTTTCCCCAGTCCTCTACATCCTACTAACATCATGGCATTAGCTCATAGAGGGCCGGGGCGTAAGTTCCGGTGTCTCTTTGGGAATGAGCCGCTTGGTTCGTCTACTGCCGCCTATCTAATCTAATCAACCAAACTCGCGCGATCACTTCCTTTGCTGAATTAGCTATCTGAATTACTGTTTTACTTGTAAAGAGCCTGGGTCTAGGCTTCTCTCCCGTAATGTGTCATTGCCAGCTATGTAATCTAATAATCTAAGAAGGTAATATGTCTGTTCAATGTTTGGAAGCTTCAATTCAAGATACTAAAGGAAGTCTAAGTAGACACTCAACAGCCCACTGCTCTGGCTTGCACGGACAATCAAGCTACATCTGCAGCACGATATGACTACTCAAGGCAACAGACGGAGGGGCGCTGAGTCCACAGCGCACTGCGCCAAAATCTGTAGCAGAAACAGCAGAAAACTTATCATCCCCGACAAAAGTGAATATTCTCTCGTGCCTCAGGCAATCGAATAGCAACAAACTTCACAAACAGGATGCAAAGAGATAAACGCGACACTCCCGTCTATTGTTCAGAATAATTTTAGCCTAATGAGCTTAGCTCAACTTTTTATTCAGTCGAGCTAATCGATAGCACCTCGATTATTATAATAATTATCATTCTTATTGGTATTACAATAGACATAGTTTTACCACCGTATCCACACAATGAGTGATCCGTACAGTGCCGACTCAGTCGTTCTACATAGCTCGGTAGGAATATTCTATTTCGGCATTCCTGTCGGAAAGTCTCGGTTGGCTCAGTGTGCTACTACTTGCGGAGAAACCAGGCGCAAGGCCACTCTAATCCTACACGACTGGGCAGAACGAACTTGCTCAGCCATGCGGCGTAGTAAAAGAAACGAAAAGAGGAGATAGAAGAAAGAAAACACTCGTGTGGAGGCTCTCCTTCGCAGCCCCCACACGGGAGCAGGCAGGAGTCCCATGGCTTGAGTCGCTTATCGCCATTCAGCGGTCCAGGTTGCGGAACAGAATTTAAAATTGGATTAGGTAGGCGGCAGTAGACGAACCAACAGGCCCATTATCAAAGAGTCACCGAAACTTGCGCTCCGGCTTTCTAAGAGCTATTGCCATTAAGTGAGTAGGATATAAACGACTGGGGGAAAGAGAAGAAGAAAAAAAAAAAAAAGAAGAGGAGGGAGAAGAGTCTCGGCAAAAGAGACGATCACAAATGCACGAAATTATGATCAATAGCCGCTGATATGCGGAGTTAAAGATGTCAGACAGTGTAGTTGGAGCGGAAGAGAGAAGAAAATGGATTTAGGAAGTCCCGGAGGCTTTAGCCGTTAAGAGTGTGCGACTCCTGGAGGAAAAATCCTTAGCTGTGGGAGACGTCTCTCCCAATGTAAGTCAAGACGATTTTTAAATGCGTTGACTGATTCCGCACTAACAACGCCGGACGGGAGTCTATTCCAGATGCTGACTATGAAATACAGAAAAAACTCCTGACTTAAGGTCGTTCTTCGAGCCTTGTGCTTGAGTTTTTGACCGTTTTTTCGCAAGCGATCATTTAGGTCTCTTTCAAAGAGTCCCGTTGTAGATACGTCGTTGAAGCCAATCAAATACTTGAATGCTTCTATTAGTTGCCCCTTGAGGCGTCTTTGCTCGAGAGAGATCAGACCCAGTTCCTTTAGGCGACATTCATACGGCTTGTTTCGCACCTGAGGTATATGTAATAGTAGTAGAAGTTTTTACTAGCGCTTCAGTGGCACACTGCCTATATCGCGCCGAACTATTCCTGCGTTTAACCACAGGCTCGTGCACCGACTAGGGTGCGTTTTAAAGTGTCAATGATTTTTGTCTCGGCTTTTCTGCCGGTAGGTCTCAGAGTGGTCAGTGCGCTACTGACAGGAAAAAGGCGCAGGTCGAGCATCTCCAACCCCCGGGCGCGACTGAACGCTTTTGCTCAGCTGCGCCGCACAGGGGAAGGAAACGAAATACAAGAAGGTAGAATTCTAACGGAAATAGGTCAGCCACCTTGATCGGCAGTCCACCTCCCGAAACAGAAGGGGAAGTATTGAGAGCCTACCTAACATTACAAAACTAACCACATCAGCAGGAACTGCGGCAACTTGCAACATTCCCTGCGGAGAAGGCACTCGGGACCCTTGGGTGCGTGATGCCCAAACATATTGTGGCAGGGAAAGGGCCCGCCACAATATGCCCCTGAGGTATCAATTTCGTTGTTCTGCGTTGGACTCTTTCCATGTTATCGGTATCTTTGCACAGATGTAGCGACCAGAATTGAACAGCAAATTCTAAGTTTGGCCGCACTAATGCCTTGTTCATGGGAACGATGATGTCTTTGGACTAATATTCAAAATTTCTGGAGATGAATCCGAGTACTCTGCTTGCCATTTTCACACTCTTGTCAACTTGTTGACTGTGCTGTAGTTTGTTTGTAATAGTGATTCCCAAGTCACGTTGCTGAGTGACAGGAGTCAATTCGGTCCCATTCATTTTCAATGGAGTTAAAGAGTTCACTAGCCTTACGTGCATTACTGAGCATCTGTCGACATTAAAGCTCATCTGCCACGTTGTGCTCCATTCCATGAGGTGGTCAAGAACTTGTGGGAGCTCGGCTTTTTTCGTGGCAGGATGGCATAGTTTTGTATCATCCGCAAATTTACTGATTTTACTACGGATGTTAAGATCCAGATCATTGATGCATATTGAGAACAGAAGTGGGCCAAGCACGCTACCTTGTGGAACCCCTGATGATACCTGTGTCCAGTCGCTTGTCTCTCCTTCAAGCTTCACTCGCTGCTGCCGACCTGTAAGCCATGCCCTGATCCATCGTAAATAGTCTCCTTGGATACCATGGCCTTCCAATTTTTTCATTAGCCGTTAATGTGGGACTTTATCAAAAGCCTTTTGGAAGTCTAGATACACAAGGTCTACACCCTTTTCTTCATCTTTAATATCAGTAACTTTTGAGAAAAGGTCCAGAAGGTTTGTTAAGCAGCTTCTTCCATTTCGGAAGCCATGCTGAGAGTCGGATATGAGCTGATGCATCCTCAGGTAGTCAGTGATGCGCTTTTTAAGGAGGCGTTCGACGACCGATGTAAGACTGATTGGTCGATAGTTGTTGGGGCTTCTCTTGTCCCCCTTTTTATGTATCGGTATCACGTTAGCTAATCTCCAATCCCGCGGAACTTCTCCCATTCTAAGAGACCGATTAAATACTTCGAGCAGTGGCATCACGATGACTGGAGCCATTTCTCGTAGTACACGGGAAGTAAGATTATCTGGGCTAGTGGATTTGTGCACATTTAGGTGGGCCAGTGCTTGAAGGATCTCGATCTCCGAGAAAACACATGTGTTTATAGGAGCAACTTGCATCGGTGCTGGTTCAGGAATATTCGTAACATTTTCAATAGTAAATACAGAGGCGAAATAGTCGTTCAGGATTGTGGCTTTGTCTCTCAAGTCATTGGTGATTGCACGGTCAGGTCTTGTGAGCGGACCTACGGTTTCTTTCTTTATTTTTCGTTCATTGATGTATTTATAGAATGCCTTTGGGTTGCGTATTGCCATAGTAGCTACGGATACTTCCTTTTTCCCTTTTTTGTGGTCCTAGCTCTTTTCTCTACATCCCGACATGCCCTTATGTGACTGGACCTGTTCTCCTCTGTTGGGTTACGCTTCCAAGCTTTGTAACGCACTTGTCGCCTTGTAATGCAGCATTTGACTGTCCGATTCCTCTAGAGGGGATCATTGTTGATACGAACTCGTTTATTTGGGATGTATCGTTCAGCTGCTCTCAGGATGCTCGTCTTCAAAATGTGGGAGGATTTTTCAACACTGGCGTCTCTCATCAAGGTTTCAAAGTCAGTTGTTCCTAATTCAGTTGCCATTCTCTGAAAGTTCGCTCTTCGATAGTCTGGCAGCTTAGCCGACTCGCATTAGCGGTGAATTTATTGTGAGGTTGGAGCGTAAATTCAATCAAGTTGTGGTCTCAAAGCCGATCTAGGATGGATAGGTCAACAATTTCACAATCTGGAGTGGAGAGAACCAGATCTAGAATATTACCATATCTCGTAGGTTCATCCACGTGCTGAGTCGAGTGGTGGTGGCGGCCGAAGAGTTCGAGCAGTTTGCCGCCTGGGGCTGGGCTGCACAAGGTACTCCAATCAATTTGGGGGAGATTGAAGTCTCCCATTAGAATTGTTTCATTCGGAGTATTCAGCGCATTTTCGATCTTGTTGTAAAGTGCTGCATCAGTTTCGGCTGAACTACGAGGACTCCTATAGGCAAGCATAATATTTAGCGACTGTCGAATGTGGAGATGAACATGGGTAGCGATAAATTCATAATCTTTAGTTGCTGCAAAACCTTTACAGAGAGGATTAAGGTGTTCTTTGATATATATATGATTGAACCCCCTCCTCTGCCAGTTTCTGTGGGTTAGTCTATATGTATTTAACAGCGTGTAACCTTTCAATACGACGTCTGCTTCCAGATTCTTGTTTGAAAGGTTGATCCATGTTTCATTGAGTGCGATAAAATTATACGCAAGAGTAGCTGCTATAGCTTGCAGTTCATTCATCTTGTTTGTTATGCTCTGAACGTTGCCAAATAATAATTTGACAGTAGTGTTTGCATTGATTCTCCGAGACAGTCGTACGCTTGAAGTGTCCGATTGCTGGGAAAAGATTGGGGGAGTAAGATCAGCGCAAGTATTTGCTGCAGCTGGAGCGTCTGTCTGAAGTTGATTACGGGAAATGTTTTGTATTTCGGCTTGACAGTTGTTAGATTGTTTTACGTCCGCAACTATCTGGCGGACAAGAGGTCGTTTCCCGCCAAGTTAGCTTGGCTTCTTGTTATTCTGGTTTGTGGTGGCTGACAAGAATTCGTCTTTGGAGGAATGTTCCTAGCACCTGACTTTCGGGTGCTGCGATTCTCTTCATGTGTTGGTATGCTTGAGGTTCTTGAGATTTGACCAAGCTTCTATGCTGTAGGTATCTGAGGCAGTGATGTTTCCTTGGAGACGCTTGCAGGGCTTCCGCGTCCATTATTGAACGAGTGAAGGCCTGTTTGGCTGGTGTTGGTAGGTTGTTGCACATCGGTGCCTTCAGACATATTGCCCTTCGTCGATAGGATGTTTGAGACAACGGATGGTATTAGAGGTGGAGGACCCAGACGTCACATCTGCACTGATGCATCTGGAGTTGGAGTTATTTCCTCCTCGTCTGAAGTATATGTAGAGACCCTACCTAACAAACTAACCTTCTCAGCAGGAAATGCGGCCAGCTGCAACATTCCCTGCGAAGATAAAAAGGCACTCGGGACATCCCTTGGGTTCGTGAAGGCCATGCATATTCTGACAGGGAAAGGGCCCGTCAGAATATACCTCTGAGGACAATAGCGACTCGAATATGAAAGATTTAGAGATGACTGAGTGAGTGGCAGGGTTGCAGATTCGAAACTTGAGTCGCTAGGACGCGGATATTTTTGGAACCATGAGTTGGGGTCAAAGTCGGACACTCGCTTGACCCGAGATAATGAACCTATTTTGTAAGGAATTGGGAGTAGAAGTCGGCGTGGGTAGTAGCTAGATATATTTAGCATCGTAGGATTCGCAGTCGGGGTCGCACATGTCAATCCGACTCCAAAACCCTACTTAGACCAATGGCTGGAGCAATAGAAATTTATCTAATCCCGCCACAATACCAAACAAACAGCTATGGTCGCAACCAATCAGCAGAGTCAACCATCAAGGAGTGGGTAACATGCAGATGCCCGAGTGGCTTAGATGTCACCTCTTCGTCACAGCAACTGACCGTATAGTAATTCAGCCCCGGGTCAGAGCCACACGAAATGGGCCGTCGCCGCTCCGGACGTACCTGTTCGCTGGGGCGCGGGCAGTTGTATCTCCTCTGCTGCCTGCAGTTGCTGCTACTCAGCTGCTTGCAGTTGCTGCTACTCTGCTGCCTGCAATTGCTGCTACTCTGCTGCCTCAAGTTGCTGCTACTCTGCTGCCTGCAGTTGGTGCTCCTCTGCTGCCTGCAGTTGGTGCTTCTCTGCTGCCTGCAGTTGGTGCTTCTCTGCTGCCTGCAATTGATGGTCCTCTGCTGCCTGCAGTTACTGGTTTTCTGCTTCCTGCAGTCGCTGCTACTCTGCTGCCTGCAGTTGCTGCTTTTCTGCTTCCTGCAGTCGCTGCTACTCTGCTGCCTGTAGTTGCTGCTTTTCTGCTTCCTGCAGCGCAACTCCCGATCCACAGGCCGATGAAGCAATGAACATGTGCCTAGAGGCAAAGCAAATAGGGTGTAAAGAAAAAATATAAACTTAGCCGTAAGAAGACTGACAAATGGGTAACTATAAATTCAGCCGTATGAAGACTAACTAAAGGAAAAATAAAAACTTAGCCGCATAAAAACTAACTAAAACGTTGGCGTACTACCCGGTCTGCTGTTGACTTTCAGCTTTTCAGGGAACAGCGGCGTCGGGCTGGTGCTACTTATAAGGAAGCTGAGAGGGAGCACAATTTGAGGTCCAGGGAGTTGTTAGCCTCGTCGGTTAGCCCACATAAGTGGTGGTCCACTTTGAAGAGCGCTGTGCTTGGTGTGAGCTCTTCTGTACCTCCTTTAATTGGTACTGGTGGTGATCTTGTTGCGGACCCCGCTGCCAAGGCGGACCTTTTGTTGCGCTACTTTGATGGGAA
>LQNS02278124.1:7336050-7350667 GCA_001587735.2 Parhyale hawaiensis | reverse complement strand
ATCCCGTACCTCTGATTATAGACCCATCTCGATCACACCTGTTTTGTCGAAAGTTTATGAGAGGTTGGTTGCGTCGAGATTGGGTTGCTTTCTTGAAAAGCAAGGTGTCCTTCCCACAACACAGTATGGTTTTCGTAAGGGCTTGGGAACCTGTAATGCTCTGTCTGCTTCACATCTCTCATGTGTTGCAGTTGGCTCTTGATGGGGGTCATGAGGCAAGGTTGGCACAGCTTGACTTTAGTGCTGCTTTTGATCGCGTGAATCACCTTGGGCTGCTTCATAAGCTGAGATTAATGGGTATTGGTGGTTCAGTTCTGGCGGTAATTAGTCAATTTTTATGTGACAGACGTCAATGTGTAGTTGTTGATGGGAAGAGGAGTGAGTTTTTGGATTTGATTTCTGGTGTCCCACAGGGTAGTGTTCTGGGCCCTTTGTTGCTCATTGTATATACGGCGGATCTGTTTCATCTTGTTAATAATTTACTTGTTGGTTACGCTGATGATGTTACTTTGCTCGCTGTTTGCGATAAGCCTAGAGATAGATTAGAGATTTCAGAATCAATTCAGCATGATTTGGAAATGATTGATTCCTGGTGTTCTAGGTGGGGGATGAGGCTAAATGCGGGCACCATGCTCGTGTCCAGGTCGCGTACAGTGGGACTTCCTTTTCCTGCACTCATGCTGGATGGTGTATCACTTCCTGCGGTTGATGACTTGGTAATCTTGGGTGTTAATTATGGTCTTATGAGGCGTGCTTTTAGGGTGTTTGGCTCGGTGGAATCGACACGTCGCTGCTTTAATTGCTTTGTCCTCCCTCTTCTGGAGTACTGCTCTGTAGTCTGGAGTTCTGCTGCCGATTGCCTTCTGTATTTGCTTGACAAAGTGGTTCGTCGATGTGCGTTCATGCTGTGTGGTGTTGTGCCTTGTGATCAGGCGCATCGTCGCAGAGTTGGTGGGGTCTGTTTTCTGTATAAAATCTATAACTGCCCCAGTCATCCACTGTCTGAGTTTCTTCCGGATCCATTTATTCGGGTGAGGTATACTCGGCGGACTCGTACCCTTCATGAGTTTGCTTTGGAACCGTTACGATGCCGAACGCGCCAGTGTTCCCGTTCGTTTTTTCCATCGTCTGTGGATGTTTGGAATGGTCTTGATGGCTCTGTCTTTGCTGGTACTGGCATTGGCAGCTTTAAACGATCTGTACACAGAGATGTCCTGTGATCTCGGATATTCTTTTTTTCATTCTTTTGTTTTCTCAACCCGCTGGGCTGGTTGCGTGAGGGTTTGTTAACCTCATGGAGTTTCTCCGTTCCTACGTCGCCAGTCTGGTGTGATTTAATAATAATAATAATAATAATAATAATAATAATAAAAACGACTGTTTCTCGCAAGATAAGTAGAACAGTAATTAGTTTAAGCCTGTTTCCCAACAAAGGCGAACTCACGGAGGAAAGAAAGAGGGACATATTGTATGACGACAGAAACATTTTAATGACGCACGAAGGTGATACCAGTCATACCAAGCAATATCAAAGCGCATGGGAACAGCAAGTCGGGAAAGAAGAAGAAGAAGAGGGACTAGTCAAAACATTATGAGTATAAAAGTCGCAAGATGCAAAGTGGACACAGAGGAGAGACATCTTGGAGGCCAAGTATACGGATATCTCCAGGGATGTGTGAGAGCTTTTTGAACATAAGTTGAAATAATATAAACATTTTATTAGGTAGCTATTAAACTGAAATTTTCACAAAATAAGCTAATAATAAATTTTACAAAACTAAGACAGATAGACCCCCTGATCATCCAGGACCCTCTCGAGCCGGTTACGGAAGCGGCCAGGGATGAGCTTGATGAAGGCGTCATCCTTCTTGCCGTGCCTTTCGGCGTTGACCGCCCTGACCGTTCGCGACCAGATAGCGTAGTCCAGGGGTTCAAGTAAGACGGGGAAGGCCACAAGGAAGGTGGCCAGAACTCGATTCTCTCCGAGCTCAAGAATGCCTGCGTTGACTTAGTTGTTTGGGAGCAGGTGCCGTCTTGCTAAAAGACATAACTGCCGGGGGTAATGCTTCCTTAGCCAAAGCAAGAAATGCTTTTTCTGCACGCGCTGGTACAGCACGGCGATGACCTTCCCGTTTTCGGGGATGAAGATCATCGGATACTTCTTGTCATCGAGAACCATGATCTTCCCAGGGTTCTTGGACATAGAGTTGAACTTGATCTCGGGGGTTTGCAAGCTTACGGGAAGGTCAGAGGCGCAGCTATCGTTTTGCTTTTTGACCACGGCGTCCATAACGAAGAGCTTCTCGTTTGAGAAAATTCGAACTTTCTTGGAGTCGGCCGAGTGATTTATACACTTCTTCAAGGCCTTCGTACGCTCCAACCTCCTGTTAGGACTATTTCCAGTTCTCGGTACGTCTCTAATCAACAAGCTCTTTCCCCAAATATTCTTTTGACTATGCTCGGGCCCGTCTGGCCGCAGATCCCGAGGGTCCTGGACACGTTCGAGATCGTGGTCTTGGTGTTCATCTTGATCAAGTTTCGGGATTTCTTAATTTGGTTATCGTCCTTACTGACCTCGGCGTTCAACTTCTTGACTTAGTATCAATACTCTAGCCAGTTTTGATCAACCTCTTGACCTTCATGACAGTCGACTTGGACACCTGGAGGGTCATCACAATGTCGACAACCCTCTGGCCCGCTTGCAAGAGCTTAGAGATGCCCATGCTATTCGCCTCATAACTTTGATTGGCGGGCAGTTTTGTGCAATTTACTTACAGTATTTTGCTTTGCATTGATAACTGAAAAGAATGTTTTGCGAAAGTCCCAACTTGATCTGAATAAAAGACGATTTGGGGCAACTAATTTCAAGGTGTAACAACAATTGGGCAATTGTTTATATACAAGTTACCTAGCGTGTCGCGTCCTTGCGGTTGAGGCGCTATATAAAATTTAGCGTTGCAACAGCGAGGACGCGACGCCCTAAACAACTTGCATGCAGCGTTTCAACAGCGAGAACGCGAGGTCCCAGGCAACTTGCTGTACCATCTCAGCGAAAGGCGCGACATCGGAGGCGACTTGAATGCAGCCCCGATAATCGAGGCAAGCATAAAAAGTGCAAGCCACAGTCCAAGACGTAGGTACTCTTAACTGGCTCAAAAGTGAGAGGAGTATAGTAAGAGATTGTGCTTTACAATAACACCAACGTAAAGCGTGCATGCCACTCACTTTTGTTGGTCTGGCTGTCAGTTTGGCTCGATAACTCCGTCTCCTTTCCTTCATCCTGAAATTGAAATGTTCAAGAAAACTTTTGTTTTGCTAATCCAAATAGCTACCATAAATGGAAAACACATAATAAGATCAATAATAATATGTTAAATAGTTTAAGGCTCTGTCTCCATAACAAAAGAGATCTAACAGAGAAAGAAAAAAGGGACTTATAGCATGTCGATAAAAATGGGCAACTAATGCGCCACAACTTTGGGGCGGGTGCTCACAACTGACTTAGTTCCCCATATAGCTACGGTGCGAAGCGTCCATATGCATTGTGGCTAGTTACCTTGTAATTAACAGAAAAACCAACAGCTTTCTGAGTTGCCATGCCCTGTAATTTTAAAGAGATACACGAAAGTTCATAAAAGTGATACGGTGCTTTTGCGAAACGGCGACTAACATTTTGGCGAATTCTCTGGTATAGAAACAGTTGAGATTGTAAGGTCGCAACGAGATTTTCGAACTCTTTGTGCGACGTATGGCAAACAGAAGATTATAATAGTACTAGTGGTAGTCATTATGGATACCGTTACTTGGAATACGAAAGCTACCACTGTGACATTCAGAAAAGAAGCGTAATAACCAGCTTTAATGACAGAGTACATGACCTCTGCTCCAATGATCAACAGAAAATCATGGTAATAGCAAATGTTATCAATACTCTAAATAATTGAGATGTAATTAGCTTGGAGATTACCTTTTACCGCCCTGAATTTTCTTCTCTGCTAACCCGATCTGTTCTATCTTGCAAAACGACTGTCCCACAATACACCAAACCAATTAGTGCATCCTCATCCACTAACACCAAAATTCCTATGAACGACACAATGAATTTTAGTCTTTCACACTCTCATCATTTGTGATTCCATCAAGTTTCATCTCTGGAATTTCACTACTAAAGACCTGAAACCTGAATTCGTATCTCAAGCATCAATTCACATCTGTGAATGACTGAATAATCGCCTCCGACATTATAATAATACTGTATTTCTGAAATTCTGAATGGCAAAGAAATTTTACCCCTGAAACCTCGATATTCCACCCTGTGAAAACAGTGTGCCCCTATCTCAGATAGCCTGAATTTCTATATTGTCTCTGCACTATAGCTTTACAATTTACAGCACTCTGACTCACTGTTTTGAAACTGAATTCTTAACTCTAGTCTCTTAAAAAATTATCCATCTCTGATGGATAATTCATCTCTAAATGAATCCATCTCTAAATGGCACATCATCCATTTAGAGCAACCTAAATTTCCATCATGGAAACCATGAATTCTCATCAGCAACACGCTGCATTTTCATCCATGCGTGACACACGAACGTTCCTACACTGACACTCTTTATAATTTCATCCCTGTTACTTGGTTAGGATAATTCCTCTTTGTCTAGGTAGTCGTTTTTCACCCAAAGTAAACTAAACGCAGAACTAAATTTTGAGATCTCAGGGCAAAAACCGTCATGGCGTCCACTTACACAAGAGCTTAGCTGCAGATGGAAAAATTTACGGTGGTAAGATTTACACAGCACTTCCAACCTATCTTCTTCAGAGTAGTGAGGACCTACCTGCGGAGCGAGAGCTTGTTCTGCAGACATGGCACTTTGAGACTCAGGCTGGGCACCTTCTTCTTTCACTTTAACAAACAGTTGACTTACGCAGACTTTGATGAGTGAGCCATCAATGAGGACATACAGCTCCGTGAAAAAAGAAAGGACTTGCGGAGCGAAGGTCTCCAGCAATGGCAACAAGTGAAGATAATTTAACTTTGCCCTCTCATGATCAGGTGTAGTTTCCGAGAAAACGTTAGAAATTACAGGTGCAAATGAAGAATCTGCATCAGTTATAATACCAGTATCAGGTGCTGCTCTTGTAAACAATGATGGCAGATAGTAAGGGTCCTTTGCTCGGCTTGAAAATGGTGCCAATGCTGACGGGAATGTCATCCCATTGTTGGAGGAAAAAGTATCGTTGCTCCATGATTCCTGAAATAGAAGCGGGTAACACTAATAGCTTACCAGCTTGAAACTCAGCATCAACAGCGAGTATTACAGTACAAAATGAGGACTAAATACGATTATAAAGCCCGCTGCAGACGATAGTCCTTTCGGCAGGACGTCCTGTGTTTTCGCTGCATATGAAAGAAAACTCAAGGACATGTGACTCACTTCAAGAGACATCGGTAGCAGGACACCGATGCAGCATGTTTTTTTTTTCTTTTTGTCGAAGGAACGTGAGTCTTCGACTTGATCGTATCACGCCTGTTTTTGCTAATATTAGGAGTTTTACGCACACAATCACTTAAAAATGGGTACGAGAATAATTGCTGTGATGACAACCGTATTTTAAATATTTAACAATTGTTTTCCTGAAGTATAAAGAATTTACTTGAGTTACCGTCTTACAACTTGTGTGGCGGTACCTGTCAACTGTTAACATCACGTGATGTCCCGTTCTCTATGATTGAATATTTTCTTATATAAAATACAATTGCGCCAATGCAGTAGTGACTTCTACACACTATTGTCTTTCTTTTGTTCTTATTAATTATAATATTACTCTTGATGCACTTCATTTATCGAATTCTCCATTTATTTGTGAACAAGCGTGAGGTGCAGCTGACGCATTCCTCTCTACCGTGTGCATGCTCGAGACTCGCAAAACAGAGGCAAGACATCAGTCGAGACTTTCATTTTTAAGGCCATAAGACTATCGTCTGCAGCGGCCTTAACAGTCAACTCCGCTTGATGTGATCACCGGTTAAAAAGGCCAGCCATACCATGTGACCAATTCAGCTGGAACGGAATGAAATTGAATAAATTATAAACAAAGTAACAGCGTAACCAGCGTTCTATATACAGCTGCATGACTACCAATGCATCATCTTCAAATTTATGTTCAATGATTAAAATATTAAATATGAAATAATTTCTGTATTGCGGCACATTATTTCATATCAAGAGACATTTATAAGTTATAAACGTGTGGCAGTTCATCGGTAGATAAATTTACTAAGTTTCGAGACGGTTCCTCTTCCTGTCAATAGGTAGCGTTAGCATCGCCTCTCGCATCTTAAGTTCGACCAATGCAAGAAGTGTCTGCCTATACTGTTAGTGCCAGTAAAGTATATTCACTTACTATTATGGACCCATAACGGTAAACTAAAGAAAATATTTTACATTAGCTGAAAAAAAGTACAGCAAACACCTTAGCACTGACTTCCTCACAGTTGTAGAAACTTCGGTTTAGTGATTAGCCGGTTACAACGACAAAAATCATAGGTCCCGATGCGGATGAAATTAGTGAAATTAACTGTATTGTCCAAGTTCGTTTGAACCACCCCAACCCAGCACAAAACACGTTCTAGCAGTTTTAAAAAAAAGGCAACTGTTTGCCAAGAAAAACGAGGAGAACGAGCCTAGGGTTAGGGTGTTCCTACACAGGATCAATGGACATGCGAATAGCCAGTAACAGCATGGCAAGAAAGACACACGAACGCATCATCAGTCGGAGTACAAAATGAAAGGATATAAATTAGCCACAAATAAAGACATAAAGGAGAACTACCTAAGCCTTAAGTTCTTCCAGGTCCTCGTGAAGACGCTGCTCTATATAACACAGGATGGGCAAACTCAACCGAATACCTTCTCCGCAAGAAAAATGTTGGGTACCTTGGCATTTTGTCTTCAGTATTAGATAGGGGGAAAAAGAATAGCTCTTGAAAAAATCCCATTTTTCCGTTGCCGACTTTCGGCCGCCAGCGTCAAATCTAAGAGTTAAGTACTGTTGCGGTCGATGCAGATAGTAAGAATTTTCCAACAAGAGATCAGATTCCCATGTTGTAAAGCAGTGCCGGGATTTATATAACTCTTTATAGAGCAAGTCATCAGGATTCAGTTTTCACATCATGAGTATCTACTTTAACGCTCGCGGAGCTGGTGGATGAAATTTCATCCAGTGTTATGGCGCGCCTCAAATCCCTTCAAATATATGCTAGTTATATACCGATCGATTCAGCTCGCCGAGCTCTATCAGCCAAACCCAATTTCAAGGGGGTAGGGGCAAGTATGGGGAGCAGAGCTTGCGAAAAGTTTCTGTAAGCCACGCAGAAACGCAGCGGCTGAAAAACCATCCAGGCAAAATTATAACCTCGCACGCACACTGGCTGAAAAACCATCCAGTGCCTGTGTTCCGTGCCTACGCCGGAGCGCAGCGGCTGCAAAATCATCCAGGCAAAGATTGTCTCGCACGCACACATTGGGAAGCTTTTAGCACTTAGTATACTAAACGTACAACAAGCTAAGAGAGTTTACCCATTATCGGCAGCAAAATTTGGAAAAGTTTGTTTTCAGTGAAGGATACAAAGAGAAAAAGAGAATGCAACTAGCATGAGACATACATCAAAGGCACAGTAACATGGAGCCTCATTCATTCTATTCAAGGCATAAATTCCATTTTCTGTAAGTATCAGAGAAGGAACGAGAACAAAGCATTATCAGTACGATAGGTACAGCTATGCAGCAAACGAATTGATTATATGTAGGGCTGTGGTTATATGGTCCTATAGACAGAGAAGTCGGTGATAACTCCAAAATAAACACAAAAAGCTCAAACGTAAAGCTATGACGGTAATACAACGTGCAGAAGCATTTCACTGAAGGAGTCTATACTAAATGCAATTTTTTTCTAAGTTATCATGGACTTCTTCGTCTATAAGAGCATATTGTCACAGCCCTAATTATATGTTACACAGCTAGCCTATGCAGTGACTTACTTCATTCTCGAAAGGCATGTCATCCAGTTCCATTTTTTCAATTTCTATATCAGTTTCAGGGGTTGGGTTTGCCTCTCTCACTTTGGCATAATCATTCTCTTCTTCTTTTATCGTACAAGGCACACCAGCAGACATTTGTTCGCCGAGAAAGAGTTGACTAGAAAGAGGGTGAGGGCCACTTAGATCTGAAACAGAGATCTGCGTACTGTATTTGTATCACGTAAAAACATTGAGAACTAGAGCACTCTGAGAGCGCATACCTCCACCAAGTGAGCCAACGGTAGCAAAAATTCAAATTGGCTCTGAAACCATAATTCTCTTTGCATAAACTCCAAAATCTAATCATTTGTGCCTTTTTATATTAATAACAGCTTGTTCAATTATTTTGAAGATCCGTTCATAACTTTTTGAGTTATACTGTTAACAAACGTTATAACAAATATGAGTCAAACATACAAACGAAATAACCGATCTGCACCAAAATTTGATCATTTATGTCTTTTATCATTACTAACAACTCCTATAAATTTCATAAAGATCTATTCATTTTTTTTTTTTGAGTTATTGTGCTGACAAGCATAAAATTAAAAACAGTGACAAACGAACGAACGAACAAACGGATCATTACCAAAATTTGGTAATCTACTCTTTGTTATATACCTAACAACTCATGTTAATTTCATGAAAATCCATTCATAACTTTTTGAGTTATGGCATCGAGAAAAATGACNCAAACAAACGGATGGACATATCTTCACCAAAAGTTAATCATCTGTTCCTCCTAACATACCTAACAATCCCTGTAAATTTCATCCAAATCGGTTCATAACTTTTTGAGTTATCCTGGCGACAGACAAACACACAAATAGACACAGACAAATAGACAAACAGACAGACAAACACGACGAAAACATAACCTCCTTGGCGGAGGTAAAAATGGCATATCCATGAGAATGGCGAAGTAACATTCACTAGTAGTAGTTACCTAGGGTACGACTCTTAAAAAGAAAGCGGTGCTATATGACTTAGTGTAGAAAATGAAAAACATATAGCCCATGATTGCAAAAGCAGCTGAATGAGCCTTATGGTAGCTAGATATTTAAATAAAATTATATGGTATGAACTTGAACCAAGCTACAAGAATATAAATCAATTCATACAAGCACTATCCTAAGGCAAATTACTAACAATGAAAAGAAGGTCGACAGCAAACTAAAACTAAATTTTAACGTTTCGGGAATTTTTCCCTCCACCAGAAATTTTAAATAAAAACTACAAAGGCTGCCTAACAATTTATTTTAGATGACCCAAGTTTTGAGATGTGTTAACAGGGTGGGACCTAAAGGGCGAATGACCATGGTGCGCTATGGGGTGCTTATATAAGCGTCCTCCGCTTCCCTTACCGTCCGACGCTTATATAAGCACCCCATAGCGCACCATGGTCATTCGCCCTTGAGGTCCCACCCTGTTAACACATCTCAAAACTTGGGTCATCTAAAAAAATTGTGTTAGGCATCCTTTGTAGTTTTTATTTAAAGTTTCTGATGAAGAGAAAAATTCCCGAAATGTTAAATTTTAGTTTTAGCTTGCTGTCGACCTTCCTTTCATTAATTCATACAAGGTTAAAAGGAATAATTATGATGATAGAATTCAAGTAGGTAATCGAAGTTAAAGACAATTCATTGGAATTGAATACAACTAAGTGAAGTTGAATTCAATTTTTGAGAGTTTAATAGGATCAAATGAGGTTAAGTCTAACTCAAGTGACTTAAATGGGGTAAAGTGAAGTTCAAAAGCGTAAAAAGAATTTGAATGGTTTCATAGGTTTGGTTGAACATAATTCAATGTAAGTTAATGGAGATCACTCATAACTCAAGTTGAATGACGATAGAGTTCGATGGGTTAAAATAACTGAAACGTTAGTTTTGGTTTAACAAGAGACACTCAAAATAAATTTGTGAATCATACATACGTCCAGGAGCACTGGCTGTAGCTGCAATTCGTTCATTGACGTTAGTTGCTGCCATCCTCGTTGTGACCAGAGAATGATTACATAACAGCTATCTTTTCCAACTCGAAAGACGATGTGGAACTAAGTCATTCTGTTCTGCTTGTCAGCTGCAATTAAAACTTAAGCGACGTACAATCGCTACATTTTTAAGCAAAATTATTACTTGCAATAGGATTTAGGCTCTGCAAATAAAAACACAAGTCCAGTCTATTATAAAAAAATATGGGCAGTCAATAAAACTAAAGCTACACCAGCTAACTTGACTGCGGAAACATATAACTAACGAACAATTTATTACTTTTGGCACAACAATAACACCATTATTACACAGTTCAACCATGGTATCCGCCCAAGCAATCTGTACAGTGATGCTAGGCAAAAAGGCTCGAGTTGGAATATCGTATCTCGGCATCGGCACTCCTGTCAAGAAGGATCAGTTTGGCTTAGTGCGCTACAACCAGAGGGGAAATCAGGCTCGAAGCATAAAATAAGACGACAGATGAAAAGATAAAGAGATAGAAAAACGAATACTGGTGCAGAGGATCCTTTCCGAGGTTGTCCACACGGGAGCAGGTAGGAGAACTGTTAGCTATGCTTTTCGCAAACATATTGTTTTGATAAGTAGCTAGTTATTAAAGGAAGTCTCCAGACTTATGTTGAAACGATTTCTCAAAAGTTTCACTTTTTTTGACAATAAGTTGAATAAATTACATATTTTATGAAATATTAAACTGAGCTTTTCACAGAACGATAGCCTTATAATACGTTTTTACAAAATTAAGACAATAGGCCCCCGATCCTCCAGAACCCATTTAAGCTGGTCGCGGTATCGGGTGCTGATGCGCTTGATGAAGGCATCGTCCATGTGCCTGCAGCTCCTCTTGGTGGTCTTCTTAAGACTGTCCATGTCGCTGTGCCTCTCGGCGTTGACCTCTCTGACCATTTGCGAGTGACACTGGATCGAGGCTGTACCTTCAGGGAAGATGTCACCAAAATCTCCTTTTCGGGCGAAATCGCGCCTGAACGTGTTGCGTGCGATGACAGCCACCTCCTTGGGTCAATCCAAGGAATCAATTAGAGCCCTGTAAAAATAACTCGTCAAACCTATCCTAGAATACGCTTCCCCTGCTTGGATATCCAACCTGGCCGATACCCACCACAATACTCTTGAAACAGTGCAAAACGGAGCCCCGCATGCGGATTGCCAGCGGCAGCGCAAAATCGTCACCAACCCCCCATCTGCACACCAAAACAAGATAGCTCCCTCCGCGGCGGCACATGGAGATGAGGGAAACGCAATTCTTTGCGACGCCGGCGGCTGTACCCGGGTCTCCTTGCTCGTACCTTCATCGACCGAGGGTAACTTCGAGGTAGATCCGTGAGACTCCTGCCATTTTTTGGAAGGCTCCATGACTCCTCGCAGCCTTTCCTACAAAACTGCACGGCTGCGAAACACATATGGTTTTTAATGGAACAAGTCCCGCTTTGTGATTTTCGTAGGAATAAAATGGACGTTCCACACCAAAGAATTCCTCAAGTTCATCAACACGCAAGAGGGCATTGCAGCCTCACCTCCATAAACCCGGTGCTGAGGGCCGCCGCCTCAGAGGAGCTTCATAATATTGCTACAAATACGAAGCGAGATGCAGTTTCATATTATATAGCTACCACTCAGATCGCTTTGCAATTTAGTTTCTTCTTTTTTCACTTTCAGAAATATTATCGGTTTTTGATGCATCTTGGTGCATCGTCGACTTTGTCCCCAAACCGAAACAATTCGAGTGCATCATCAACTTGTCAAGTGCATCATACGAGACGACCACTATGTGCAATAGCATGACACACTGGAACTAACTCTACTATTACGGTAATAATATTTATTCAGTATCGCATATGGGCTATAGTGGATAAGCCTACCAAAGCTTACACTTTGCTGAAATTACAGTATTGTATAATTTGACGTGGTAGGGTAACATGTCTAGTACCCGTCCACCATGCTAGTAGCCGTCCACTTGGCTTTAAAAACTTCCTGTGTGAAAACTAGCAATGCTAGACAGCCGTACATAGCTTAAACTGTAGGCTAAGTAGTACCCTACAGTTTAAGACTATGTACGGCTCTCTAGTGCTGCTAGTTTTCACAGTGGAAGTTTTTAAAGCCAAGTGGACGGCTGCTAGCATGGTGGACGGGTACTAGACATGTTACCCTATGCAAAACACGATCGGCCTGTGCAGCGGAAGAATGAAAAGTCTCCCGCCGAGTAACTTCGATTCTTAGATTCTCCCAGCGCTGGATTCTTTTTTCTTTTCCAGTATGTCATCTTCCAAATTTTGCAATTGAAGCACAAGGAGCCCCCTGTCAGTTGTATTTACTGTATGTAAGATAATACACGATTAGAATTAGAACTGTAGGCAAGTTAAGAGTAAGCTATGGTGATACACTTAGCATAGTAATGCTGCATTTGCGTGTTTCGGTTTGAGACAATAGCTTATGCTTGTATTTTTTATCCATTTAGTGCATCAAAAGACGCCAAAACTTCTCGCAGTGTATCGGTCAATTACCTCATTGGCATAATTTACTCTGAAGTTGAGAAACACTAAGTTTATACTAATTGTACATGATGCGACAAATGCTGATACACGTGCTCGCGACGTCTCTCCCCTAGATTCCACCTATTTTCGCACCAACGACTGTCATATAGCATTTGTCACTGCAGCAATGTGAGCGGAGGTTGCTGTGATGCAAAAGACAAGATATAAAGCGGCTGCCGACGCGAAAATCCGTGGAATCTCGGGGAGAGACGTGTCACAAGCACAAGCATCATCATCTGCCGTACTGTATGTAATATGGGCGTTAGAGTACAAGTTCATCTGGTTGTCGTAGTGTCCCAGAAGTCGTCAAAACTGATGGCACTCGTCCGAGCTCTGATTCCATATTCCTGTGAGTCCGGTATGTTACACGAGCAGCTCAACATCAGATTAATAACTTTAAGCCGGTAAGCACTCAGAAACGAATTCCGTTGGCGCTTGCATCCCACAGCCAATTTAAATACTCCGTTCACGCTCCCGTGGCACGAAACTCATGCTTGCATAAAATTCATGGGCCAGGTTTCTCCTGAGTGGACGGTCCCTGCGAGCTCTGGCGGGCCGTCTGTCTTTTGTGCTTCAGCACTTCAGAGTTGCTAGGCAATGCGACGTCTTTGCAGACAGCCCCGGTATCATTCGCGGGCCGCCCGGCTTGCGTTCAGCGGCCTGAAGTTCTAACCGAAGCGGCTAGCAACTTGGTCTAGCGAGGGATCTCACCTTACGCGCTTGACTATGGCCGTCCCTGCAAAAACAGCGTGCAGTCAGCGCCGTAGTGGTTCCGCTAAGGTTTTAGCGAATGTATCCTAATGAGACCAGGGAGTGATGCATACGCCGTATTCAGTCCGTTAAGGCTAACCAGTACGTGTTCCTGGTCATGTGCAAGACTGCACGACAGCGGTCTTTCCGACATGCTACCTACCCCCTCATGCGTAACCTGTCTTTCGTGAAACATAGGCTATAGCTTCAAGGAAAGCAATACAAAGCTTGTTTTCCCAGTATATGTATTTGCAAAATCACTTAGCAGTTCATCTCCGGATACCATAACATATAAAGCAACACAAGGTTTCATTTAATTCTATTCAGAAAAGTTCGCTCGCAGAAATACATACTTGAATTTCATAAACGTCTTAACAAAGGAGTACATACCTGCATCTATTTCGCATACAATAAATAACTTCAAGAAAGAAAAAAAAAACGGATAATACAAATAGAAGGGATAACTCGATAAGCTTGCAAGCGCGCGCTCAGCAACGACTCCCGGCGCAGCGCACTACACGCCTACACGCATCAGGCGGTACGATCCTCCAAGTTGAAGGGTAACTATACCATTTGGACCCGGCGCAAACTGACAAACTGTGCAAAAATTGAAGAAACCACAGTCATTACTGTAATTTTACACCAGATCAGGTATCAATGGTGAACTTTCAACTATCGCACATAATCAGCTTAAACCCACAGAGATGGATACTTGGAGAATTAGAGTACGATGTTCACAGACACTATGCAGAACTCACGGCGGCGACTACGCAGTCATATCGGTTAAGTTGGCTGTAGGCTACAAGCGCCAATGGAAGTCGTTTAGTGGGGTCCGGGTTTACGTCTTTCAAAGCCTTCTTACAACTCATCGACAGCATATCGGGATGTTGAAACAGCAAGAAATTACGCCGCAGCTTCTTATTTTTATTACACTGCAAAGTAATATAGAGGGTATTCCTAAATTCTTTCCACAAAATGAAACTATAGGTTCCTTACATTAAAATAAGCACAATTTACTCTATCGATGCATACCGAAAATGTCTACTTTTATAGGTACGCTGACTTAAAGTTCAACAGTGAGATTCACTTAATCGGCGGACTACAGAGGCGTTTCTCCGTGAACAACCAAAAATTCGCAACCATAAGCAAAGTTATGGTTCCATTGACGAGCAACTAGAGCAGTCACAAGGACATGAGATGGTATTCAGCGCCCTCTCTCGACAAAC
>LQNS02278124.1:7306318-7319129 GCA_001587735.2 Parhyale hawaiensis | reverse complement strand
AGAACTTGGCCCCGGTGGGTTTACAAGTTGATGCAGGGTGGTTGGAAGTGGCCCCGATGAGGCTGGACCTAGGGCCGGTGAAGCAGAACTTGGCCCCGGTGGGTTTACAAGTTGATGCAGGGTGGCTGGAAGTGGCCCCGATGAGGCTGGACCTAGGGCCGGTGAAGCAGAACTTGGCCCTGGTGGGTTTACAAGTTGATGCAGGGTGGCTGGAAGTGGCCCCGATGAGGCTGGACCTAGGGCCGGTGAAGCAGAACTTGGCCACGGTGGGTTTACAAGTTGATGCAGGGTGGCTGGAAGTGGCACCGATGAGGCTGGACCTAGGGCCGGTGAAGCAGAACTTGGCCACGGTGGGTTTACAAGTTGATGCAGGGTGGCTGGAAGTGGCCCCGATGAGCCTGGACCTAGGGCCGGTGAAGCAGAACTTGGCCCCGGTGGGTTTACAAGTTGATGCAGGGTGGCTGGAAGTGGCCCCGATGAGGCTGGACCTGATGGAGGTAAAGTAAATGCTGAAGTAACCAAAGGGCGGACAGGTTAGGTTGTCAATTAACAAAGTGGCGTCGGTGGGGGTGAGTTCAGATACTTTTCATAGCGGGGTGAAACATTCACAAATTTTGTCATCTCCTCACTCAACCCGACCGACGCTACGTGGCGAGTTCCTAGTCTGCTCACTAAAGGACTGCGGTAGTGGCTAAAATACTTTTGAGAAGGAATGGCAAGCAGAGCGCCGAGTGTGTTGGAGTTATTTCGAACAGGCCTGCCTAGTGGCGCTGCCGGTGCTGCTATCTTAGGTCCCAATTCAATCCTTGACGAGATTTTGTATTGAATTACGAGAACCGACAAAGGAATTCCATATAAAGGTAAAGTTAACTTGACCGTGCCCCCAACTGGGAAACCCGCATGCACTGGTTTGTGCTGCAGTTATAGACCAAAAGGGGCCCCAGAGGAGTATACGGCTGCAGTCGACCACAGATGTCTAGAGCTATGGCGCCAGTGACGGAAGACTCCATGCGACAATATCAGCGACCCCCAACCCTCCCAATTGCTGGGGGAAGTCAGTAACCCGCAGCAGTATGCAGACCGGATGCTGACCGATATGGATAACCGAATCTACGTAAGTGCATAATATACACAAGTCTTTTACTTTACTGTGTTGAGATGGCATTAAGTAAAATATTGAAGAGTCCGAAGAGAAGTACAAGTAGAAATTTAGTTAGCTACTTACGACGCGGTACAGAAACTTGCTGATTTGAAAGGTCAATAGAAAACACCAAGAGTAGAGATATTCTAGCTAATAATTCGTTTCACAAATCTTCCATTCCTTGAATTTATTTATTAACCTTATTTAAAGATAACGTGTTTCAAAGTTTATCGTTGCGACTTTTTCTTTCACATTTTTCAACTCGTCTCAACCCATGACCAGGGACCGGATACACAAACGCCTTGTGAAGCTACGGTAACGTAAACTGAATAGTTACTTAAATTTTGTCGTTTTCTTGTATGGACTGGTCTTCACAAGGTTATGATCAAATTGGTTACAATCTCTAACCTACGTATACCTATATAATAGACTCTGAAGTTAAAGCGAGGAGTGGAAAATCTAAAACTTCAGCAGTTACATGATAGCAGTCGTGCCGGCAGCTGTACAGTTACGATACTTGCAACTTTACAGGGCGTTTGAGCATCCGGCTGCAGGATTGTATGTGTGCCACAATGTAGTCACTGGAACGCCGCCAAGATCAAAAGGTGCACATTTAGTCTCAAAAGAAAACCGGCACAAATCATCAAAAACTAAGGTTTATTCCGTACAAGAATAGTATGCTCTAGTACAAACAGCTTTAAGCCGATACCGCGAAATAGAGTTCAGGGGTAGCGCCATCGCCACACGAAATAAAACGCCATGTAAAAACACCTTTAAGGCCGCAGTAATACATGTATTCTAATTAGCTACACTCTGATCATACGCTATGCTCCTGATCTTGGGAATGGAACATCCTCGTACAAGTCCAACGACAGCGCAAGAAGAGACTTGTGCGAGGCGCAAATAGGTATCTAAACCAGCTGAAATAGTGATCAAACTACTAACATCAGCCATGAAAAGGTCATAACTACTTCCAGTAATATTCGTAAAACAAAGAGAGATTTAGCATCCAGCGTAACAGCTTCCAACAATATGCGTAATACCAAGAAAAATATTGCACAATGGAACAAAGTATGATACATGTAGAAGCACGAAGCATTTTCACCATCGCCACCACTAGGCGATGGATTCACATACCTGTTGATGTTCCAGTACCCTGGATAACAGGATCTTCAACATTGTGCGTACTCGGGCTCAGTTCTGGAACTTGGACCGGATATGCGCGGGATTCTTCAGCTCCCAAAATAGCATTGGTTTCGTGAAGTACCGGGAGTTCATCTAGTTGAGCAGCAGGCTCGTCATCAACCTGAAGGGAAACATTTTGTGGACGATAAGAATAAATAACCACGGACACTATCACCGTGACATCAGTTAGTTAAAGCCTCCCTAGCCACCAGCAAAAGTTTCAAGACTGGAAGAATCCCAAAGTAGGCGGGCCAACGGAAATGCAGGACCCATGTGAGAGGGTGTTCTCACATAAAATATACGCGCATGCGAATAGCATTACTATCATTTTATAATTACATGTGCTAGAGTACCTGTGCCGTCAAAACTAATGACGTGGAGTTTGTGAAGCCTTCATCTTACATACTTACATTAATAAAAAGCTTCAGGAGCACAGGCAACATCGTTGATTATTATCATTAGGGTCCTAACCTAACCATGGCAGCAGCTGGCTGACACGAAGGCGCTATATTAGTAGTGATATGCAATTTCAAACGGTATTTCTGCCTGGATTTTCAATATGATAGTGTACTCACTAGTTGAGTTCTATACTTATCTCAATCTTGGCATAGAGCGCTACTACTGGCGGGAAAGAGGCACAAAGAACAGGAAAGAACTTGAGTCCGGCGGACTAGGTCGGTGATCTCGATCGAAAGCCCACCTCGTGGCCAGCTGCAACATCTTCTGCGGAAAAGATACTCAGGTTTGCCTCTGGGTTCGTACGGCCCATATACATTCTGACAGGGAAATAGCCCCCAAGAATATATCAGTGAGGACCAACAACGGTGAATCAAATTTCTATCGTCGTACTATATGTCCCTTGCTTCTTCCTCTGTTAGATCGCCGTTGTTGTGGAGACGGAGGCTTAAACTACTCAATATAATAATAATAATGAAGTGAGAATGTAATTCGAAGTTCAGTGAGTACAAAGGAAAGATTTTCTGAGTAACGATCCCTTGTAGGCGTAACTGCCAACTAGAGCACTCTGAAAGGGTATACCTCCGGCAAGCAAGGTAACGTAAACGAAAAACTCAAATTGGTTCTGAAACAATGATTTTCTTCTTATCAACACCAAAATTTAATCATTGGTGCCTTTTAAAAACAGCAACAGTTAGCTACAATAATTTTCATGAAGATCCGTTCATAAGTTTTGAGTTCTGGTAAAAAACATTCTGACAAAAATTAATCAAACATACAAAAGACCAACCGTTCATCACCAAAATTTGATCACTTATATATGTCTCCTAACATTACTAGCAATCCCAGTAAATTCCATGGCGATCTATTCATTACTTTTTGAGTTATTCTGCTAAAACGACAAAATTAAACAGCGACAAAGAAACGAGCAGATTATCACAAATGTTGAGTCATTTACACAAGGTAGCGATCGTCGAAATGAACGCTTTTTATTCTATGAAGATATGGTCTAAAATATTTAGTTAAAAGACTTACAATTCGCGATGATGGACAGTTATTGAAAAAAATTTGGCAAAGAAATGATATGCATGAAAGTGACAGGGGTTTGTTTTAGTTTTCATCCGATATTCTGAGTGCTCCTCGACATCAATGATAAAGATTAGTTTGTTAACTTTTAGTTCTTCTTCGGCTGCATATGTAACATCCGTAATAGAGGGAATATCCACTGCTGAATTAGCGGATAAGCACATAGCGTATGGAGCAGCAAATGTAAATTCTAACGAGGCTGTTACAGATACAAATTCTAAGGAGGCTGTGACAGATACAGATGTTACAGAAACTTACCTAACTTCTCATTTTGTATTCTTGCCATTGATGTAGGCCTACCGAAGCTTAGCACCTTGGAAGCGTCTCCGCAAGAGAGTATTCGAATTTTTTGTTGACTAGCTATCTGTATAACTTCACGTGCTTTAACTTTTAACTTAACGTTTTACACCATACCTTCAATGAATAAAAAGTGTTCATTTCGACGATCGCTACCTTATGTTAAAGTTTGGCAACGAAAGTGTCGGACACCCTGTATGTAAGTACCTAACAACTCGTGTGATTTTATTAAAACCTGTCCAAAACTTTTTGAGCTTAGCATTACGAAAAATAAGACAGACAAACAAACAAATAGATCTTAACATTCTTAACAATACCTGAAACTTTCCATAACATTCTGAATTATCTTGGTGACAGACAAATCGACAGACGGACAAACTCGATGAAAACATAACTTCCTCGGCGGAGGTAATCATGTACGAGCGAAGTCCCATGCAAAAATCAGCTAAAGTTACAAGTACAGTGATGTTCCTATATTAAAATAAAGCAACTATAGTCAAACCAGCGTAAGCAGTCCTTTAGGGGCGGGGCTGAATTGAATGCAACAGTGCCAAATCTAATCTATTAACTAATGCTCGAGTATTAGAATACATATAAACATAATTTTATCGACTGAGACAAGTTATACAAGCGCTTAAGTGAAATTTGGCAAAGTTGGTTTGCGTTCTTAGCCACGCATGTCGGACTCTTCACGCTGGTTTGACTATAGTCTAGTGATTTAGGGACAGCAATCAAGTCCTAACGTTTTACACTGGCATAATATACAGATACCGTTCCAATACGAAAGAAACGCACCTGGCCGAGAGCTCTACGGACGGCAGCTGCGAATCTTTCCGATTCCTTGAAGTCGTGCAGTTTGCTCAGTCCCACTTGCATGGCACGAGGGGGAATTTTCATCCTACGCAAGACGCGCCGGAACAGTTTCACCTCACTTAAGAAGTGCGCCGACTTCCCAAGAGCATTTATGTGCTGCAGCGCTGACGGTTTTGTTATACAAAGCGCTTTGGTTGTACTCTCAGTCTGGAATATTAGAGAGACCTGCTAAAAACCAAGGTTGGGCGACCATATGGTTATCTCAGCAAACGACATTACTATTATTAAATGAGGTTTTCCCCCCGCAATCGATTAGGGGACGATACAGCAGCGAACTTAACTTAAGCCTTCCAATCTGAGTGAAATATCATCAAGACTCTTTTTATCTCGCGCCTATGAAGTTTGTTCATTGCACTCTGAATTGAATTTTTGAAGCAGTATAAGCTTCCCGAAAAATTGTTATCCTCTTCATCTAGTGAACAATTGCATAAAGAAGTTCTTAGATCATATACTGAAATGTTGACGGTAAAGAAATGGGATATTTTTATTTCTTTGTCTTTCTTCGGCTATAAGTGGGAGAAACTGGAACAAAATACAAGAGCCTTAGTTACCAAATTTTGAATTTTTGTGTGTATAGACCTAAAAATTATTTTAATCACTAACTTTAGGATAGGTGTTCTGTTTTCATTTAAGGATAAGTTACCTGCTCCTAAGCTCATCTCTATTGTTTATAAGTACAGTAATGTTTCCCATCGTGTGCGTCTGTGTACGTGGGGTCATGCATGCGCGCCAACAGACTCCGAGTGTTTGAGCATATGGGTAGGAGTTTTAGGACCGGTAACCCGCTTGCACTGCCATCACATTCATTGGTGAACAATGCGACACTTCAATTCTGCAGCAAACCTTTTCAATCGCAAGCTTTTCAATTTCACTCACCGACCTCAGCGTCTTGAAATCATTATTTATTAGCAAAGAAAGTAGATCGATCACGGGTTAACATAGCTTGAAGGCATTAATACTAAAATGTGATTTGTAACATCAGTATTACTATGAAATTTATATATATATATATATATATATATATATATACATATATATATATATATTTTAGACTGTTGATAAGGGCCTATATAGACGAAACGTTAATGGGTATTTTAAATAAACATGTCTATTAGGACGATCGTCTTCGCTTCAACATTGGCTATAAAAAATAGTAATACAATATTATGCTTGTTAGTACTACCTATAACAAGGTAGATGTTCATTAGATTCCTCCCGCATCAAAGTTTCTTCAGATTAAAGTGGTAAATCAAGTCATTTCGAGCAGGGCTAATGCTGCAGGGGTACTTTAAGAGGAAAGATGTATATGTATATACATCAACTGTAGAGAAGACTGCTTGTGGCGCCAACGCCAGTTCCACACGATGGTCATGACTGCGGGGTTGCCTTAATGGTATCTATTTTTACCCATTGATCCACACGGCAAGTCCCTCGATGCTGGCGTTGTCACTCAGTGCTTAACGCAAGGTTTCCTAAAAAGGAGGAAGCAAGAGTCACAGATAGCTCAAAATCCTTTCAGGGCTGAGATGCCAGGGGCCTGTTAGAAATCCAATGGGTAGGGGCGTGGGATTGCGTTCTTCACGCCAGTCACAACGCATATCGCTTGCTGTGCACAGGCGGCAATCACTGAACACTAATTGCATAGCTTTTTCCTGCAATAGTGAGCAGCTTACTGAAGGCAAGGTATCCTTAGAGAAAACACAGTCAGATTCCGCCCAAAATGCCGGCATATTTTTCTCTTGATGGCTGCTCTATCTCAGCTATTTGCCACACACGCAAATTGCTCGTGCGTCGATCGCAGTCTACACACGCACACATTGCGACACACAAGTGCAGCGACCGCTGCGGGGAGCCGAAGCACAGCGTCTCAGTCAGGCTTCCGCCTCGATAAAACGAGCTTGAAAGCTCCACTGCTCTTGCAGCCTCCCATATGATCTGCTAGGCTGACGATGAATGGCTAGTAGCCTGGTAGCATATCGAACTAAGGAGTCACAGCAGGAAAATGGTAGAATTTGTAGTGGGGTACAGAGGTTTATAGATTTCAGTCTGAACTCTGACCTGAGAGGTGGTCATGCGGCGTAACTATCTCACGCTTATATTTCCCATACGGAACTGTTATCAAGGCAAACGGAGAGCCCCCTCAAGCTGGCTATTGTGTGAGGGTGACTAGAGCTGACAAGATCTGTTTGGTTCTGGGGAACTGCATATAGTATCGTGCAGAGCACAAGGACGTGCGGAGATTGAAAATGGAAAGTGTAACCCTCACCACTGTACGGTGTATGAGCAATCTTGCTAGTTCGGCTCTTCATGTCACAGCTGGAGTGGAGCATAGACGTAACTATTTATGAGTAAAGTAGGTAGCCCAAGTGGGACACGACTTCCAATACTGTGAGGGTCGTCCTTGGGGTTGACAGGGAAACTCCAAACTTTCTGGAGAGTAAATGGTCCTATGTGAAGAACTGGTATTCTGGGGCACCACACTAACGTTAACAACGGCTCGGAGCGGTCTGGGACTTTTGGTAGAACAGATAGGGGAGGTAATGGGTGGTTTCATTTAAGAGTAGAAAAACACCATGCTGAATGGAGTCAGGCGCTTGGAAACTCGATCTCAATCTCCGAAGGAAGATGGACTTTCTAGAGCGCAGGAAGGTTCGTTATAAGCATTTTCGATAATGAAATGTCTGCAAAACCATCTTTCGTCAGTCAATTAAGCCAGTTGAGAAAACCTTGGTTTTGTATCGATGTGACTAGTCTCGGGAAGTGTTGCCGACGGCTTGCGTGGGTAATCAGATGAACCGTAGTTGCGATCTAGCGATCTATGACATAAGAAAGTAAAGGAGGGACTCCCCGTAGAGATGGAGCGAATTAGGCTCCACAAGGCAGGTAGATGTGTAGTGCCTGGGCGAGTTTTTGAGCTTCGTAGCTAAAAGCTCTAACTACCTCCAGCCTGTTACGAAACAGGACGTAGACACTAGAGATCCGCATGCGAGGTAAGGAAGTGCATACGTGGGTAGCAAGACTAGGGGTCTAGACCATGCCGGAGAATTGTGCATCTTCCTGATACTGGAAATTGCAGGTCTCCCGAGCGGGGGACACAGTTGCAGGGAAGCTGGGTTAAGAGTCTCAGTGACCCGAGGGTCGCTTGAAGCAAGGGTACTTGTGACATGGGCAGAAAAGAGAGAACCGTTAATAGTTTGAACATGACGGGGAACCGCAGACCAAACTAGGATCTGGGCAGTCAAATATCAGCGGTAAGAATCCAGCAGTAGTGTTACCAGTATTTTGGTGGTGATGATGATCTCTAAGGAGGTTTCTTAAGTTCATAGCTAACCTGACGCTTTAGAGAGAATGCTGACCCAGACTCTCGTGGGTAATGGACATACAGGATTGGAAACGAGCTAACGTGATCCCCATACATAAAAAGGGGGATGAGAAAAGCCCCAGCAACTGTCGACCAATCAGTCTTATATCAGTCATCAGCTAAACCATCGAATGCCTCTTAAAGAAGCGCATCACTGATCACCTGAGGATGCAACAGTTAATATCCGACACTGAGCACGGCTTCCGAATATGGAAGAAGCTGCTAAACAAATCTACCGAACTTCTTTCCAAAAATAACAGAAATTAAAGATGAAGAATAGGGTGTGGATATCGTGTACCTAGACTTCCAAAAGACTTCTGACAACGTCCCCCATTAAAGGCTAATGAAAAAATTGAACGCCCATGGCATCCTAGGTGACTATTTACAATGGATCAAGGCATGGCTTACGGGTCGACAGCAGCGAGTGAAGGTTGAAGGAGAGTCGAGCGACTGGACACAGGTTTCATCAGGGGTTCCACAAGGTAGTGCGCTTGGCCCACTTCTGTTTTCAATTTACATCAATGATCTCGATCTTAACATTCGTAGTAAAATCAGTAAACTTGCGGATGATACTAAACTATGTCATCCTGCCACAAAAAGAGCTGAGCTCTAACAAGACATTGACCACCGCATGGAATGGAGCACAACGTGGCAGATGAGCTCTAATGTCGACAAATGCTCAGTAATGCACATACGGCTCGTGAACCCTTCAACTCCATTGAAAATGAATGGGAATGGGCTCCTGTCACCCAACAACATGATTGGGAATCACTATTACGAACAAACTACAACACAGTCAGCTAGTTGACAAGAAGAGTGTGAAAATGGCAAGCAGAGTAACTACTGGGATTCATCACCAGAAATTTTGAATACAAATCCAAAGACATCGTCTATATATGTTGTGCATGTAGGGTGACCTAAGGCACGCGCGCTGAAAAGTTTCATTGTCACTCAATTCTGTAGGCGATTGCGTTGAAGCGCACAAAGCTTCGGCTTGGACATTGTTATCCCACTAAGAAGAAAATCTAAGGTATGAGTCATTTCTTGCACTATTACGTTATAACAAGCAACAGTGGTCAAGCTTTCAGAATACCTCCTAGATCCGATCTAGTTTAAAATAGCAATGATGCATAGTTTTAGCGTGACATTCCAGCGCTATTAGTAGTAGTCACAGCAACATGACAGCCGCATCGAAAAATTGAGTGACTGAGAAATTTTTGCGATAGTGTGGCCATGCTATTGGGGATGGACTCTCTATGAGTTGGCAAACACAGGCTACGTAAAGCCAGCTGCGTACGAGTCAGAACACGGAAGCGCTTCACGTTTTTGAAACAGATGTTTTTGTGCGCGTGATCGAGTTTCAAATATGTACAGTTGCGAAATGAAACCCAATAGAAATTGAGAAAGTGTAAACTGTTTCAAAACTCTAAAATACCGTAAGCTATCAAACTTCAATTATTGCATAAATAAAGACGTTTTATAAGTAAATTCGTGAATGAGCAATTCCATCAAACTATTATGATTTTGGGAAAAAATTCCAACTCCATGACGTTTCCGCGGAATGCACAATTTATCATAATATATTATAGCTCTAACGTAATTGTATGACTTCGTAATTCAAACCAGAGATTTTAAATACAACGGAGTTGGAATCAAGGCGGCAAGTGCGCCGCACAGTTCTCTCTTCTCTCCCTCACAGCCACCACCTCACATGACTGTTTGATGCAGGTTCGGTACAAAGCGGGACGCTTACTCATCCGGATGAGGTTGCCATCGTTCACCAATATTTATAATTCCTGATCGAAGTACCAGACATATTGAACACAAATAATGTAGGATGGTGACAAGTATTCACAGTTTTAAGAAGGTATTATTCAAAATGTCTGCTATATTTAGGAAAGGTTCGTGATAAAAGAAGTTCTTTGTGCACAACCGCGCCACCTGGTCCTGTGAAACACAGGCGTTGGCGGACAGTCTAGTAGCGGCCGGCTTAGCGTTGATAGTGCGGGAGTCCGTCCGCATTTGGCCGCTCTGGCGAAAGTTTGTGGCCAAGGAGTAGGTTTGTAAAAAGTTCCCTTGTGCTAAATTCTAAAGTACACCGAATTCAAAAAGTATCATGAGTTTCTTTCTTGCAAAAACGTACAACTCCCTCGACATTACGCTGACTCTTAACAAGTCACTGGGCTTCCACTGAAATAAACCAAGCCCGTGCTCAGCGGAATAGTTGATGCAGCTCGGAGTTTAAGCAGTTTTAAATACAATATTAGACAAGTCGACCCAGCATACACAACAGCGTAATAGAAAGGATAGGGAGTAACGTTGCTAAGTTTCGACTTCAAAGTGCAGAAAACTTGAGGTTAGACGCAGTTCGTAAGGATTAAAGAACAGGCGCTATTTATGGGTAGGGTAGGTTAGGTTAGGTTCAGGAGCTGCATTAAGTCGAACTATAGTGAAATATAATAGCGTAGGTGAGGATTGCTTCATTTTAAAAAGTGACAACATTGACTAGGCCTAACAGCAGAATTACCACGGGTCCCGCTAGTATTAGGATAATTCCAATAAGAAAAAACTTACCTTGCAAAGAATATTGTTGATGCGAGATCTGATTTCGCGATTGCTCTTCTCCAGTTTAACCATTCTTCTCATGCCTCTTGTGAGGTCCTTGGGCAAAACTTGCATCTTGAACGACATATGCCGAAGCAGTTCCTCCTTATCATCGAAGAGGTATGCTGAGGGCTGAAATGATTTTAACGCCTGCAGCATAGCTTTTGGGGTGATGACGTCAACAGCATCCTGCAATGTGTGACAGGTGCCCCGTAGTATTTTATTTCACTCTACAGTTCGATCCTAGATTATAGTCCAACTATTTATTCGGTTTAATAATACTTCTTAAAATAAATAGTTGTCCAAAATTTGAATAAAATGTGCACAAATTGCATACTGTATGTGCAGCATCATTATTTAAAGCCTGGCATTCAAAACAGTAAAGCATTGTTATTATTCTGACAGAATAACTGTACCACGCTGTCAGTCTCTCGACATAAAAAAATGAATATTAAATGAAAACAAGAACTGGAATGAGCAATGTTGAATTAATCAAGATAATAGGCTACGAGCAACAAAACAAAACTCGGTTTATTTTTTAAGGGGAATAACAGACCGATTTTTGTCAGACTATCAATTTTTATTTTATTTTAATCTATTTATATTTTGCTGATAAAGGTTCCTTAAGTAGCACGGTGTGTCCCAAACTTTTGGGGAGCTACGGGCACTACAACCCTCCAAAATGAGTCCAAAGAGGGAAAGGAGGGGTCATATTATGAATATTTTTATACTAACTTATAAATAAAAAACATAAAAACAATGCATTCATATCATTCCTTGATGATAACACAACATGTAGCTATATATAGCGTCCAAACTTCACCCATTGAGCAAAAAAGTGCGTTATATGGCATTTCACCACATATAACAGCGAAAAATTAAGAGAAGTCAATGAGTTTTCAGGCTTGAAAAATAAATGAAGTTTTGGAATCCTTGAAACATTCGTGACAAACCAATAGAGAAATATTTTCAACATCTACCCTGAACTTCTTTTCATCACAGTTCAAAACCGAAAATTTTACATTTGAGAAAACAGAATATTAACAAAAATTGAATTTCAAAAGAAAATGAAAATTGAAAATATGGTTCTTTCAGTGTTAATGTTACTGGGATTCTAAAACTGTTATAATTTTGTTCTAGCATAAAAACTCATAGATTTTTTCTTTAGGAATTTCCATGAAATTTCCTGTATTTTCTAAAAACTAAGACCAAAATTTAAAAAGTTATAGGAGTAAAATGTGTTTCTTTTTCAAAATTACTTATACAGAGCAAAAATCCACAACAAAAGTTTTCTGAATTCAGGGTTGAATAATAATAAAATATACAGAGGTCGGCATCTCTGATTATGTTACGATGGCAAAATCGATGGCAATACCATTGCTCCATCGACACCAAAAATCGCCAATTTTCATCGGCGATGAACTACGATGAAATAACCCACGGAGATGGCCACCGTAGGACGTCACAATCGGCGATGGACCATCGCAATTGCGGCCCAAGAGGCCTGGAAACAAACGATCCAAGACTGCGACCCCAAGAGCAACCCCAGTAAATTCTGGTCTCTGCTCCGCTCGCTATCAGGCAAGCAGCCCTCTGTCCCTCGCAATGAGCCCATATCTTTTGGAACTCACGCGTTCACCCACAACGGCGACATAGCCAGGGGCTTCTGCAAGCAATTCACTGCCACCTGTCCCACAGGAGAGGAGTAGCTGAGCTATGTATGTTTTATAAAGTGTACAATAATGAGAGGCATTGGTTGTATTCTTCTCTCCCTGCCCTCAAGGTGTTTGGGAGAGAGACTCGTGCTG
>LQNS02278124.1:7290483-7304582 GCA_001587735.2 Parhyale hawaiensis | reverse complement strand
CGATCTGCCGTGCAAGCCTCACTAAACCGCCTACCCGTTAACAGGGTTTTGGGCTTTGCCCCGCCGGAGATTTCGCCCGACGAGGCGGTCCTCTCCCGAGCGGCCCGTTCCACTCTATCAAAGTTGCGCTCCGGTTTCTGCTCTGCCCTGATGTCATACCGCCATAGGATCGGACTGGCGGATTCCGACTCCTGCCCCGAGTGCCACCGCGCCCCCCATACCGTAAACCACCTGTTGGAGTGTCCCGCCCACCCTACCGCTCTCTTTCCTACCTCTCTATGGGACAGCCCTTTATCTGTGACTGACTTCTTGTGTTCTCTACCTTCCATCTCATACCTTCCGCCACACGCCCGACCCCCTCCGGAGCCGCCCCCTACGTAACTACAACAACAACAACATGGACCACCGCATTAACACATTTTAAACATGCGAACATCTCAGACCACAAACATGGAATAAAAGCAGCATCACTTATAACCTCGGCCTGTGTGTAATTTTCAAATCAGTAATACTATTCTTAGCAAATAAAAAGTGCGAAATATAAGGCCCAGGTTATTAATCGACATTGTCACATCTGGAAAATGTATTAAAATAAACTTTGTAACCTCCTCGTGGTTTTATGGTTAGTAAAAAAAAATGAATGTTTAAAACTTGTAGGGCTGTTTTATTGTAGTTTTGGCCTTATTTCATCGGCATCGGAAGTACAACCGATGACGATGCCCATTGTATGGCATCGCCGATGGCAAGTTCAGTCATTTTATCGGACCATTTCTTTCTCATAACCCCATCGCCGATAGAGAAAATGGCCATCGCCGATTGTATGATACGATTTCCATCGGACCATCGCTATGCCGATGGATTTTTGTGATGTTCTATCGTAACATCGGAGTTTTTCCGATGGCGAAGATCTACACACCATGGCCATCGTATAATCGGCGATGGCCATCGTGCCAGGCTCTGAAAATATATACAACGAGAAGTTGAAATGCTTGCCATGACTCAGATACGCGCTCCCATAAACAGTTTGAGTCAAGCTACAAATTACTTTATAATTACTATAACCGACAGCAAGGCATGAGCGCAATTAGCCAGTACCTCCGATGCAGCACATTGTTATAACATGCATCAATGCGTGTAATGAAAACTTTCATCGTATGTAACGACTACGTGTAGCCGTGAACAACCGCTAGAACGTTGTGCCCGAGCCGAGATTCCAACCTACCACTGGTCTGAATTTCTACACATTACCGATGCTCTTACCACTCTGCCATTCTGAACTACAGGTACTCGATGGTTGAGCCAGATTGTAATTGGAGTTCAATTATCATTGTTGCTGAAAAAAGTAAACTATAATACAGCTTGATGATCACGTGTAGTTTGATGACGAATTGCGTTTTCATGTAAGATTTGATGCATGAGCTAATATGGAACATAGAAGGGCAGCCTATTTGTTACAGGGAACTTCGTATTCGTTGCCTACATTCGAAACATTAAAATGAGCCATTCAGATATGGGACCCACAATATTGCTCAAGATGAAGAAACAGAAAGTTTAAGTTCTAAGTAGCAGACCAGTGCAGAAGCGAGGGGACTCCTTAATATCGAACAAAAAGATCTAAACAACAGGCCAGAATTCATCCTAGGTTGCGGGGTTATGCTTTTATTGCTTTACTGTGTTACAGAAGAAAATGGGGAGGGTTAATGAACTAACTACTCCAACATTTTTAATGATTTGCGGACAGTTGAATAGTAAAGAAAGAATATTAAAGTAATGATTCACCTTGCACAGACAACCGTTTAATTCATGCTAATATATTGGATCAAGTCAGATAAGGTGTATACGGGCGAGGGTAGTACGCCTCCTGCAAGAGAGCAATAGTGTCACGGGAGTGTCTTTAAGGTACCTCCATCGAATGCCTGGTATTAAAAATTCGAATCTATACCGCAACCTGCATACAGACAAGTCTGAACCAGCGTGAGAACTGCCAATGGGTGGAACGCCCGATGGCTCCCAATCTGATACACGAATAGCGCGTGGCGTTCCCTGTTCATCCTACGCCGTTGTCTATTAGTTACGCACCCGACAGTTTAGTGAAAGCTACTTCGTGATGTTCAACGCCCCAGGTTACTTAAAGCTGTTTGATCAACTGTGCATTACTTATCTGAGCAGTTACTGATGGACAGTAACAAATTCCAAGCATTACCTGTTTCACTTTGCTGACTGTAACGGCAAATATACCGAGCAAAACATTCGCTCTGCGCAAGATGACAAACGTTCGTTGTTCTCAAGGCATGTGATTCAGTAATTTACACGTAAAAATACAGAAACTATGCATTCATATCGCTCATAAATGATAATACAACATGAATAGATCATTCAAACTTCGCTCATAGTGCAAAAGTGCGTTAAATGGCATTTCATAGCACTGCTTTACGATTTTTTACTTTTCGTGTAAAACTACATTTTTTTGACTAAAAATGAAAAAAAGTCAATTTACATGCTAGAAAAATCATAGACAGCTTTGGGATTCACGAAAGATTTATAACGAACTACTCAAGAGATATTTCCAATAGTTACAATCAGTTCTTTTTATCACGGTTCAAACCCAATTTTTTTAAAAGAAAAATTCAGTTATCAAAAATCGCCGATCATAAGAAAACGAAAGGGAAAATGAGAAATGCGACTTCATTATTTTACTAGAAAAGTTACGAAGATTGTATATATAACTGCCTTAGTTTTTGTTCTACCCTATAAACTCATAGACTTATTTTCTTTTCAGAATTATGTAAAATGAAAAAAAAGTTGTCTCCGTTTTCTCAAGAACTATGCCCAAAATCAAAAAATTACACGAGCGGATTTTTGTTAATTACATACACTGTGAAAATTTTTTAACAATCGGTCTACAAATGGTCTCTTGAAATCTGAATTGATATCCTAATGTAACAGCAGCTACATCGGATGACATAAGAACGGCGCTCATTCATAGAACTAGTAATTTTTTTAGTTGTTATGGCCAGGGTTGTAGAGTCGGAATCCTTTAGCCCGACTCCGACTCCGGAATCCTATTTCTTTAAATTAGTTCAAAATTTTTGGTCTTAAAGTTGTAAAAAATAATAAATTCATTTACGGACCACGCCATACCTTGACTGTTCCCGGAAAATTGAGAGTGAGGTTGATGGCAGATTAACTTCAATTAAAATATCTATCAGTCACCAGAAAGACCTGAATCAAGAAGTGTACGGTTATCGGCGTTGCAAGAAATGTGTTCATCAGCAAGAGATAGCAATTTGTAGCTACATACCAACTGTGCATGACGATAACTGAAGGTTGGAACAGCAAAATGACCAAAAAATTAGTAACTTACATTTTGCAATTTACCGTTGGCCAGTGCTCACGTATACGTGTGATCCAAATAGAGGAAGGAAGGACAATTAATGTCAAGAGAAACGCGGAACCCACGCACGAATCAACGCGAATGGGAACAGCAAGTCGGAAAGAAGAGGACGAATAAAATAAAGCATGAGCAAGTAGGAGTATAAAATCCTGAAGAAAGCAAAGTGGGCAAGAAAGCCACACGTCCCGAAGGCCTAGCTAATGACTAAGGAATCTTACACGAGCCCCCTCCCCCCCCCCCTAGGGGCGCCTTACCCTATGACATAGGATGGACGAACCTAACTAACCTAATCCAATGACCCATAATTTGTCTTCTGAGGGTCTCCAAGCGAATAATCAAATAACCTTTATTAAGAATTTAATAGGTTCAAGGATACGCTAACAAGTACAAGGTAACGAAGTGCGACAATGCTGATCAATCCCCGTCACGTAAATACAGTAGGTTGCCATGCACAAAAAATAATCGCCCATCAGTGTACTGTTTACTGGCTCGTTTGGAATCCGCGCTACGCGGCCTATAAGTCTTACTTTATTTGATAGTAGTAGTATTCTCCATATTTAAGTTTTATTTGGTTGTTCTATCGATTAGGTATTGTGTGCATTGTTATGTTCTTTAATTGCTCACCTTATTCGAATTTAAGTATAAGAATCTTTGTGTTATTTTAATTGTATTTCTCTCCCTCTAGCACTTCACAAGCAATGCCAGGCACTCTTGTTTACTGTAACTGACGTTATAAGAGGCATTATCCTTAAGCGAATTATGGCCGTGTATAGCGGTGAGAGTAATTAATAGGATACTGTGAATATTTCTCTCACATTTTTATGAAGCTTATATGAGTTATTAGGTAAATCAAAATGAGTAAATGACCAAAAATTTAGAATCTGTTCGATCGTTCATTTGTCTCTGTGTTAGGTATTATGCTTGTTAGCAAACTAAATAAAAAACTTAATGGATGGATCTGTATGAAATTTATAGGAAATGTTTGTATAGTTGAAAGGTATAAATGATGCAATTTTGGCGGTGATCGCTTGGTCTGTTCGTGTGTTTGCCTAATGTAACTCCGAATGTTTGTTAGCAGAGGAATTAAAAAAAGTATGAACGAATTTTTCAAGACAATTAGCTACAGAAGTTGCTATTACCGTCAAAGGCACAAATAGATATACTGTAGTTTGGTGCTGATACAAACGAAAAAAATCATGGTGCCAGAACCAATTTTAATGTTTCGTTACCGTGCTTTACTTGGCGGAGATACGCATTCTTCGATTGCTCCAGTTACAGTATAAATGAATTATCAAATACTAAGAATGACCGTCGTGTGTTTATATCCTTATACATGTAATAAACGATTCGTGTTTTTAATCATTTATTTCGTGCCCGCTCTTAAGGAAATAGATGGGCCAGGTTGCAGATTTTGCAATTACTTAGAAATCGATGACCAGGTTGCAGAAGATGGCGAAGGCTGATAGTTATCCCTTTATCTGAAAACATTTCTTGTAGCTTCTGGAGTCCCATTTTATAACGATTTTTTTTTCTCAGGTCACGACGTATAAAGTCAGCAGATGGTCAACGAAGCGCTCTGAAGGTGATGATTTTTCACGGGCAGCAAACAATTATTTCTTCCCTATTTGACGAAGCAGTTTATTCTTCCTAGGCCAATATTTCGGAGCTTCAAGCGAAGAAGACCACTCAGTTCAAATTTCGTTTCAAATATCCATTCACTCGACAGCCCTGCAGAATTGTCATTGCTTGATAAAAAATTAGAAGATGAAGAACAGATTAATGCTGAAAGGACCACACCTATCAATTTTAGCTTAGTTTCAAATATCTGTTCACTCGAAAGTTCTACAGATCTACCGTAACTTTATTTTTTATATTTGTCTAATGAAAACCACAACAAAAGATGAGTACACTGGCATTACTAGCTGATTAAAAATAGGGTAACTACCCAATTGGCGAACTAAACCTATTTCTGAACAAACAGCTATTATTTGATAGGTTTGTGAAATAATAGCGGTTGGGTTATTACCGTAGGTACTATCCAGCTTAAGTTCTTGGTCCTTCTAGTGTTAAAGCACTTTCGACACTAGTATTAGAATCAAAGAAAGCAAAAGGGACCAAAGAAAAGGCGGTCTGTAGGCCTAGCTAAGACCATGTAAAGCTACATGATGTCTCTGAGGTCGCTGCTTCCCATAACATAAGCTGGGCGATCCAAACCAAGTCATCCTATGGCCTGTGGCCCATTATTTGCCCTGAGAGGGGAGGAGGTAAAGGAAGTCAACTTATCTGTAGCTCATACAAGATAAAAACAACACACGCGCTGGTTCGTGTAATCGTGTTACAATTATAGGTCAATTGCTTCTCCGTGAGCGTACGGATGCAGTAGACCACGAATCGCAAAGAGCTATGGCCACGGAAGGCATTATATGCAACGACCCGCGCCCCTCCCCATATCTGGGAAATGTAAAATCCGCAGTAGCTGTGCAGACATCAAATGCTGAATAAGCGCATTAAGTGCCATAGAGCTCGCCTGCCAGGGCTGTCATTCGATCATGAAATGTTGAGTGTCATACGCTCAACACCCAATAAGCTAGTGATACCAAGGTCCACCAACTTCACCGTCACATAGTATTTCATGTAGAATAAGCAGCAAGTAACTTCAATGCGCGAATCAGGTCTCAGTATTTTACCTTAGAAAAACAAACTGAAATTGTATACCACCTAATACCTACCGGAGGTCATAAGCTCAACATCCTATAAGCTGGTGGTACCAAGGTCCATCAACTTTATCATCATTTCACTAGAAAACAAGCAGCAAATAACTTCGATGCACGAATTAAGTCTTGTGTCGACGTGAGTTTTCCTGTGCAGTGTCACACCCAAGCGCGCCTATAAAAGGAGAAGGCGACAGGGCGCGCTAGCTCATTCCTGCCTCAGACCTTACCAGCTCTTGGTTACAGGCAAGTGTTTATGATTTCGGTCGGAGAGGTCAGTAGACGATGACGCTGATTCTTCTTCCTCACAAGAATCGGTACCACTGAACCAAAAGACACGCCACTATGCCAACCAGGTAGCCTTTAAATACTGGCCATCGACTGCTTTCGCCAAGGCCTCAGCACAGGTCTTCAAGTCTCCAGATATCTGCTGCTCACCGACTCACACTTCCAGAATCGAGAGGTACTTGTGATACACACAACGAATAATGGGTTCAAGGCGGATTGGCATGGAGTGGAATAATACTCAAATCACTTAGTCTTTGGTTATTGATGTCAGTGCAACAGAATGTATAGCACGGTTGCATAAGTAATGATGCAACGGTGTACTGCCTATAACCAAGAACTGGTAACTAAGGTCTGAGGAAGGAAGGCATTAGTAGCGCGCCCTGTCGCCTTCTCCTTTTATATTTATAGGCGCGCTTGGGTGTGACAATCTACAGGTAAATTGACGTTGACACAGTCCAATATATTACTTTAAAAGAAAAAGAAAATGTATATCTAACTATAATCTAAGGCCAATGGCAGGGAAACCTACTTTTCTAGATCTTTTATCCACAGCATGAGTGACTGCATCTTTGACTCGCAGGTTCTCGCGTTTAAGTCTGCGCAATCTCGAGAGGCCTTTTGGTGTGTCCTGCGGCTCAATTCGCAGTTTCTTCAGAATATTCTGGAAGAGCTCATCTTCTCGCCCGAAGGATACCGGTAAGTGTGACATGTACGTTACCATTTTCAGCATAATATCTGCGGTTATGTTCTTGGTATTCCCTGTAATGTGGGAAAATAATTAGTATTTTACAGGAAAGTTATAGTCTGCAGCACAACATCTAAGGTTACAGTGCCTAGACATAGGCAAGTATTTGCACAACTCTATTTTTTATCTATTTTAAAAAATTTAGGGACTGCCTGACGATAATTAATACAGGGAGTTTATATAACATATGTATAATAGAATATTTAAATAGAAGAGTCAAATGTGCACTTATAACAAGAAAATTTAACACAAGCAAAAGTAATGAGGGACAAAAGTATTTGACCAAAAAAATTATGACATCAGTATTTGGTGGCATGACCTTTATTGGCAATAACAGCATGGAGATGATTGTCATAGCTGGAAATTAACTTTTCACATTCACTTGATGGTAATTTTTTTCCATTCTTCCATGCAGATAACCTTTAATTCAGTAAGGTTTTTGAGACACAGTTTGTGGATACCAGATTTAAAGAGACACCACAAATTTTCTATTGGATTAAGGTCCGGTGATTGGCTAGGCCATTGAAGAAAATTTATTTTCTTCTTTTGAAACCATTCTTTCGTTAAATTCGTAGTATGCTTGGGGTCGTTGTCTTGTTGAAAGGTCCACCTGTGCCGTCCGTAGATTTTTGGCCCTTGGAAGCATCTTCTTCGCTAATATCTCCCTGTACATGAAACTATTCATCTTGCCCTCAATGATAATGATATGAAGAACCCCAATACCATGGACAGTAAAGCAACCCCACACCATAATGCTGCTCCCTCCATGCTTCAAGGTGGGGATGGTGTTTTTTGGGGTCATAGGCAGTGCAGAGCTTCGTTTCGGCCAAAAAGTTTCATTTTAGTTTCGTCAGACTATATAACCCCTTCCCAAAACTCATTTCCTTTGTCCAGGTGGTCTTTGGAAAATTTTAAGTTGCTCTTGACATGTTTTGCTGTAAGAAGAGGAGTTTTGCGAGGAGTTTACGAATGAATGCCAGTACGGTTCAATTCCCTAACAATAGTTTTCTTGCTGACATGCAGTCCCTGAGGCCAGTTCAATCTGAAGATCAGCAAGAGTTGTCATGGGGTCATTAGAAACCTTACGTAGCATGTAGCGCCGAGGACGACCCATGACTTTACACTGAGCTTGATGCTTGCGGACTATTGCTCCAACCATTGAAAAAGAAACATTGACACGTTCTGCTATTACTCTATAAGTTAATCCCTCACTACGAAGTTGAATTATCCGTTTACGAGAAGCTTCAGGGATTTCTTTAACTTTGGGCATTGTAGTGAGAGTGTGCGCGACTTCAACGAGGTGTAGAGTGGTAATGATTGCGCCGGCTGTGGTTTTTTACACTGCATTTGCTTTGACACGTTTCGTGAACGTTCTAGAATGATTTCCTAACTAATTTATTCAAATTACACTAGTAAATATCAAAGATTCAACATCATATTTATTTCGGTCAAATACTTTTGTCCCTCATTACTTTTACTGAGTTATAGTAGCATAACTAAGATTTCGTACATTTCAGAAAGTAAAGTAATAACCGCTAGTTACAATAACCCTGGTATGGAACTTTCCAACACTGCCAGTATTTGTATCCATGGCCTGTCCCGCCAATGTCAGTAGCCATCCAGGAGCTCAGTGATTCCCTAACTTCAGCATTTTAAAAGCTTCCAGTAAAAACGGCTTGGAAAAATGGGACCTCCTGCCAAAAATGTTCCAACTATGTTATGTACAGACTGACTACTGTAGTATATTTCTATCGATGCTTATTGAGACAAGCGAAATGTCATTACTCAGCAATGAGAGTTGAATCAGAAGGATAACACCTCATGCACCACATATAACAATTCACACATCACCATAAATAAAAAAAAAAGAATATTCACATTTAACTTTACTCAATACATACCTTTACCTAGCTTTGAAGGAGCATTACATCAAATTGCAGTAACCATACCTATGGTGCAACCGCTTTTACAAAAAAAAATCTCACATGTTCTACAATGAATCAGAGCACCAATGACATTAATGGGTAGCTACCTCTTTAATAGTGAAAATTTAAAAATTAAAAATTACTGCAAAATCTATGAAAACGTACCATTTGTCCTTTATAAGCTTAAAGACTATCAACGCGTATCATCAATAAACGATAATATTGTAAAGGAGTTTCAAGGTTATAAAACAATCAAGTCCTGTGCGAGAACCAATAGGGGTCGGTGGGGTCGTATGCACTCCCGACCGGAACCACTGCTTTAAATCAAGGAGGAATTACCTTTACTAGACGACGGAGCTGCTTGGGTCCCCGGGGGTGATTTTTTTCTTGGGAACAAAGAGACGACGTGATGTTGTGTAGAAAAGTAACACATTTTATTGGCAAATAAAAAATATATATATATATATTAAAGCCAGTCTATCCTTGGAAAATGTTCGCTCATCCAATATTCCGAATGTTTAAATAAAAAGAAAAGAAAAAATTGCTAATTGTAAGGTTATATTAGGAAGATCTATGAAATTACCATGTAATAAAACTGAACGTTTCGGACCAGCAGTCCATTTTCAGCAACATTTTATTACACAATCAATGAGAAAATTACACTATAACGAATCAGAAGTCGAATTCATAACAACTAACCTTAAGAAGAGAAGCAATTCTATGAGCGTTTCACTGTTGATTACAGAAATTCCGAGCAACTGGCACAAGACCGGGCACATTGTATGGTCAACCAAAAATAAAAAAAAAATTGATTTGGCTACCAAATTTCAATTCATGCTAATTTTTGCTGCGTTTGACATTCATAGCATTAATCTTGCTAAGTTTTCGTCCCAATTTTTAAGCATTTTACCAGTAATTGTTTTGCACTAGCCAACTCAAAGTCATTTGCTGAAAATTCATCCTATTCTTATAGCGCTCTCGAGCAGATCATGGCGTCGTTGGATGTTGAAAATTTTTTCACTAATGTACCATTAACAGAAACTATTGATAACTGCTAACCCAAATTATTGAATGATCTTCCCACAATCATGGGGTTCTTACCACAATCATGGGGTTTTCACGTAATACAGTAATCCCTCGATATTCGCGGGTGCGTTTTTCGCAGTTTCGGTTATTCGCGGTCCTATGAAGTAATTACAGTAGAACCCCGACTTACGAACCTCCCGACCAACGAATCTTGGTCCAAAAATTACGCCTGGGCCAACGTTAAATCGACTTACGAACCTGGGAGATGGGAAATCGTCCGACACCTCATTCCTCCCACACACCTTCTCATCACGCACTTCTACACACACATCACGCACTTCTACACACACATCACACTTCTACACACACATCACGCACTTCTACACACACGTCACGCACATCTATACACACATCACACCCTTCTACACACACATCACGCACTTCTACACACACATTACTCACTTCTAATCATAAATCACGCAATTCTACACACACATTACTCACGTCTACTTACACATCAAGCACTTCTATACACGCATTACTCACTTCTACTCACACGCTGGTAAGAACAGTTTCATTTGGAAAAACCTCTGGCCGGAAGCTATCAACAACTTTCAAAGTTTACAAACGGTCGATGATGCCATAAAGAATATCACCGAAGATGCTGGCCGCATACGAGTTGAATGAAGAGAAGCTGGGCGAATTATTGAGGAGCATATGTAGCCTACTTCAGGAACGAAAACTATTTCCTTTGCTTTAACAATTCGCTATTCGCGACCTCTTGATGGAACTTAACCCTCGCGAATAGTGAGGGATTACTGTATTAAGAACATATTCATGGAACTAACAGCGTGTCGTTCGTTTTCCATTTTGACAAGCAAATACTACAACAGGTTCACGGATTGGGTATAGGTTTACCCCTTCTGCCCCCTAGCCCCAACTTTTGCCAATATCTTCATGTGCCACCAAGAACAAAACTGGTTAAGAAACTGTCCAGCTATTTTTAAACCGATGCTTTACAAAGGATCGTTGCTGATACGTTCGTATTATTCAAAGAAAGATCCCATACTGACCTCTTTCTACAATACTAAACTGACACCAAAGTATTACTCTATTAGCTTTTCTAAGGAAAATGAAGTAGATAACCATTTACCTTTTTTAGATGCCTGCGTCTAAAGAGATGACAGTAAGTTCCAGTGCTTTGTTTTTCAAAACACTTTTTTTCTCACGCTTAGGTACTAATTGTTTTAGCTTTTGTGGAAAGAATTTCAAAATCAGCGGCATTCGGACCTCATCAATACGGTGATTCAAATATGCAAAAATTTTCAGTATATACTTGCACCAAGAATTTGAGGTTTTTTTGTCGGTTCTTTGCTAAGGATGGTTTTCCTTCTATCTCTGTTGATAAAACAAATCAATGAATTATTGTCACAGATTTATAATCACTCGCCAGCAGTTCAGTCTTGTATTCTACAAACGTTTTGTATTAAAATACAATACTTTGGTCACCAGTCTATTAAGTTCAATATCTCATCAGTAACTTGTTTCCACAACTCGAAGTTCATACAATTATGGTAAACAATTCTACAATTGGCTACTTCTTCGGTTTCAAGGATAGACTACCTCCTACTATGTGCTTTTCTCTGATGTATCAATTTAGTTCGTCAAGTGGCGAATTACGGTATGTAGGTTCTACCTGTCGTACCCTCATGACAAGAATTTCTGAACATGCTGGACGAAGTTGTAGGACCGGTCTTCCTCTCGGTTCCCCGCCGCTCTCTTCTGCTGGGTCACATGCTAAAATTTGTAGCGTTCCAGACATTATTCATATTGCATTTTTTCCAGTTTCTATTTCATTCGTTTTCCGTTTTCTGAATTTGTCCACATTTCTGTTCTTGATTACTGTACTCGCGCTTTTATTTCAAACGTTCATAGAACTGCCTCTCTTTCAGGGTAAGTTTTCATAAATTCGACTTTTGATTGTTATAGTAAAATTTTCTCATTTATAGTATTACAGAATCTTGCTGAAGATAGACTGTCTGTCTGAAACATTTAATTTTATAAAATCACAATTTCATGAATTTTAATAAGATGATTTTATGATTAGTAATTTTCAGATTGCTTTTTATTTTAAGAATTACAGTAGATGCATTAATACTGAAGTAATTTTAGATTCTGAATGTTAGATAGAGTCTCAAATACAACTAGGTGTAGCTACGTCCAAATAAGTTTTTAACCCTTTGAAGCCGAGTGTAGACACGCCTATGCCTACATTTAAATACCGAGCTCAATTGTGTTTATTTCAAAGTTTTTTTTTCCGGATTCTAGAGTTGAAACTTATATTGTCGTGTAGCCCAGGAATAAAACATTTCAAACAAGAAAATATAATAAGTATGCAAAAAGACTTACACTTACACACACAAAACTTCAGTTTTAAATGCAGTGACATGGATACCGCCGGATGGAACAGGTGACAATATTAGCCGTCAATTCAGTCTCATTAACAAGTGCCACTAGACATGTTAAGGATAGCTCTTCAAATGAGAGTGAAAGGAAACAGAGACATCGACGCACTTTTCTGTTTCTATGGCACAGTAACGCATTCGGACCATTGGTTGAGTGGACAGGAGACTAATGCGTAGGTCGGCCTTACACTAGCAGGATCAAGAATATAAACTACCTTCAAGGACTTTGGTGGTAAACTGACTGCTAGACGGTTGGTTCTTCTAGTTATTACTTATTTATAATCATTTAGCAATGCCAGTGTGCGCATATTTTGATGTAGTCAAATCTAGACTGCTAGTGTGCTCATTTTGTTGTAGTCAACACTAGATAAAATAGAGAATAAAAGCAACCTAACGGCAAATGTGGAAGGCTGTCGAGTGTAGTTATTTAAAACTAAATGTTAAATAGCCTTCTATTGACGCGTCTGGTCTCTCTAGCGTCAATAAAACCTCGTGACACAACGAGTTATCACGGCACAATGAAGTAAACGACGTCACGGCTAATCAGTAATTGGTGTTTTACATCTCAGAGGATCAGACTGCTGAGTGGCCAAGACATTACCTATTTTGCTTATCAAGTGATGAAATCCTCATAGGCCAGGGACCCCACTGACACAAGCAACGCAGTGCGATTTTTCTGGGAGACTTGGCGCCTGTGAGCGATAGTGTGTCGCGCGTTCTGGGTTGCGTCTTTGGGGAGAGTAGTGTTCTGTACCCGATGTTGTTTTATCATGCAAGAAATTTGTAGCATCACACGTCACTTCTCGCTATGATAGGGCCCCAGTCATATGCTAACCCTGCCATAATATAGACTAATATGCACTTGCTGATTAAGTACTGTAGTTTGGGCAAATAAGCACTTCCCAGTGAATTAAGCGCGTTGTTGTCAATATCATGTCTAAATTAAAAAAAGCTTCACCGTTCTATAAGTACATACTAAAAATTGCATGTTTTTACTTACTGTAAAAAATTCAAAGAGAGGTCGATTGGCCTAAAAACGAGTAAAAGTACAGTATATATATAATGGTAGAAATTCAACAAGAAATTTTCCGTTTTTGCATCCATGTCTTAATCTGTGAAGACAAAATTAACTTTTAAATGACTGAGGACAATGTGTAACGTCTGTATATAGTACTTTTTCTCACATTCTATTCACTTGACACCGTGTACGACTTATCCTAAGTAGGTATATAGGCTCAGAGTTCTAGCTACCTTCTCAATCTTCCACTCGCTTCAGAAGGAGTCTCTTTATGAGAAACGTTACAATTATATATATTGATTCACGTATCCCTCAAGAGAAGCGGTCAAGTAGGGGGTACATTAATTAATTTGTACTTTTCATTTTGAAATGGAATTCAGGTTGCATGCTAAGTGATGGAGAAGGCAGGCCAACGGAGTTAGGTGGCGCAGCCGTCGTCAGATGGTGAAGGCGAAAGTCGTGGCGAGGGCGTCAGTCAGGTGGCGATAGCGTCAGTCAGGTGGCGATGGCGTCAGTCAGGTGGCGAT
>LQNS02278124.1:7272829-7283336 GCA_001587735.2 Parhyale hawaiensis | reverse complement strand
TAGAAGCTAAGGCTTCGCTCTGTTGAGCAGCAGCGGGGCCTGGGTGTGCGGTCCCGAGTGGGGACACTGGGCCAGAGGTGGACCCATCGTTACTGGGTCCGATGTAGGTAGGTCGTGGGACGTAGTCGTTCCACACTAATCTATTCTGGCACTCAAAAGGCAACATGGTTATGAACTCTACGAATGCAGCTTATCTGTGGCAGTTGGAACAAGCCACAATTTCGCTCGTCGACACTCCACTTCGAACTTAAGAGGCACAAGCTTCAATGCATAGACCCAGTGAAAAGTTACTCTTGTAGCTGTCACTCAGATTGCGGTGGTAACCATGGACTCAAATACATGCCGGTCTCGCACACGTACAGATGGAGTTTCGGATGATTTTATGAGGCTTCCGACCCTTTAAAAGTCAAAGGGAACTCAAACGAGTATGCCGGCTTCCAAATTGTAAATGCGTGCCAGAAGTTACCTGCTAGGCTACATGTGCGAGTGTCTTAAGGGCACCTACAGCATAAACTGTAGACATCGTAACTTTCTTATCTGCACACAGGAGCATTAGATTTAGCCTGCTTTTCAAGCAGCTATGCTATACTTGTAACCTAATCTTATCAGGATATACATAGGGTGTGAATAAATTAAGAATATCTTGACATAGTTTCTTCACCACTCTGCACTGTAGCTTGACCAGCTCATATTCTACATCCAAGATAAAGATAAATTCTGAATACTTTGAAATCAGTAGGAACTCGAGCACACAACATTAATATGCAACATTCTGCGAGAGCAGAAAACAAAATCTAAAGACTACTGCCAGATGGGAAGTGAGTCAGATGGAGAGGGCAGCTAGAACTCTGGGCCTAAGTCCTACACGGTGTCGAGTTTGCAATGTATAGGTGGGAAAAAGGAGGTGTTTCTGCACTCTTGGCTTGTCACGAGCATAAACATTTGCAATACAGTTCTTTCTATATTGGGAAATCCGTTACAGTTTTCACTAGATGTGTGCCGATGATATCGGGTATTGCCCGCAAAATAGGATAAAATTTTTGATACCGGTAGTTTAGGAAGAATAATGGGAAGTTTGAACTCTGTGAATGGAATGATTTTCAATAACCAATAATCAAAGTGAATTAAGTAATTGTATCGTACCTTAGCTTGCACCGATATTTCCAAGAAATGACCAGTTACTGTACCTGGTATTGGGGAAATATTACCCTCCATGGCAAGTGCTACGCCCAGCCTAGTGCGACGCCTGGATGGAGTAGTAGCACTCAAATCCTTTATTACACGGTCACACTTGACTGACGTTCCTTCAAAACTTCTCTGCTCATCTTGCTCCATATCTTGATATATAAAGAGATACAGTAAACATGTTAGCGCTGTTGTGAGTAAAGTTTTTTGTTCTTAATATTTATTACATTCCTAGTTTAAGCCTCCCTTCAAACAGAGTACACATTGATCCATAGAGAGGAAGAAAGAAGGGACATAAAGAATGCCAATAAAACCGTGGAACTCATGCCCGAGTCAACGCGCATGGGAACAGCAAGTCGGGAAAGAAGAGGAAGAACAGAACAAAGCATCATCAGTGAGAGAATAAAGGTGGAAAGAAGCCAAGTGGGAACGAAAGACAGACATCCCAAAGGCCTAGCTAATGGCTTAGGTAACCTATACAATTCCTCTGGGGGCGTTGCTCCCCATAACGTAGGATGGGTGAACCTATCCTTATGGTCCATCCTATGCCCACTGAGGGGTCTTAATACTGTTACCGAAAATCTATACAAAGGGCCGGTTTGATCTTGGTAGAAAAAGCTAGACATGTAGCTCTCCGCAGAGCCGAGTATTTGGTTTTCATATTGAGACTCAAATTCAATACCTGAGATCGGGCCCTCTTTGGTAGAAACTTACTGCGGTCAAATATTTATATGGGTATATATCCGCCAAGGTTATGCTTAGGCCGGTGCCCTTCGTCTGGTTCAACGTAATGGACGGCTGAACTTTGATGAAATTCACAGAAACTGCTCAGAATCTCATGAGGAGCAAATAATAAATAATTAAAGTTAGGTGTAGATACAGTAAATCTCTCCGATTTGATACAACAAATTTTGAGCGAATCTTCATGAAGTTTACAAGGACTGTTAGGATTCTGAAAAGTGTATAATTCTGAGTATGATGAGTCGGTCCATGTGGCAGAACTCAAAAAACTTAAGGAATGCTGGGAGGAACAGAAGACCATAGGTCAGTAATTATCTGGATGATATGCCCAAATCAGGACAATTTTGAAGTTCTTGTCAGCACTACTTTGCTAGGCGGAGGTCTGCGGCTCTGAAGTGCTGTTCAAGTTACGTTCAAGTTACCCGCAGCAGCGGCAACCGAAACTGCTTTAAGCAATCTGTAAACAGCTGTTGTGTGATCTCTCATCTTCTCTTTCTTTTTTATTTTCATTTCGCTCGCTGGTCTGGTTGCGTGGGGGTTTGTTAACCTTACAGAATTTCCTCCGTCCTCACGTCGCCATTCTGGCGTAACTTAATAATAAGGACACTTAACGTTGAAGGTACAAATGGCAACCCCGGAACTCGGCCCTCTTGGAGGCAACTCAACAACAACAACAACAACCCCGGCATGCGGGCTGTCTCGGTGCTTGACACGCTAGCTCAGCATCCGATATCTCCACTGCAGCCGATGAAGCACTTACCTTCCCCAGAAATAAGAATGACAGAAAGGGCACGTGCCGTTGCATTAATACTGTCCGTCGATGACAGCACAGCTCCTGACGATTCATGATCGACTGCAACCGTGCTCTTCTGCAGCACAAACCAGTGCGTGTTGGTATCGCAGTAGAGGTGCGGTGAAGTTGACCAAGTTGATTCTAGCTTCCCCTTTTACCGCCAAGAAGGTTCTACTTTTGCCAAGCTGCCTGCTAGCAACAAAACGCCAAAAAGTATGGGCGGAACTTTGTGAAATTTACAGGGACAGGCGGGTACGTCAGGTAGAACAGAGGATTAATTTAAGGTGATGATTCGTTCAGCCGTTTTTTGTCTGTTTTTCACGGCAACCGAAATTCAGAAGTTTTAAAGTATCTTGCGTTGATAAAACACTGAATTTAATAATGATAATTGAACGTAGGTTGATAAAATTCACAGAAACTACGGGGAATTTCATAGGAAACAAACTAAAAAATTTTAGTTATTATCCGACAATGTGTTTGTCTCTTCACTTCTCTGTTGGTTTTTCTTTCAGCAACATAGCCTATGTGGAATAGTAATAAGAGGATCTTAATGGAAATTGCAGGCACAGATAGAAATTCTATGAAAAACAGATAGCTACTTGAGTTTAAGTAAAAACGCAAATAAAATCCTGGCGTCTGGACCATTTCGAATTCTCTTTGGCATGGTGTTGCTTCGCAGAGGTAGGTATGTACTCGACGTGGTTCTCTATTAATACTGTATTTTTGTGAAAACTATGTTGATGTTTTTTGTAATGTATTGTACATTATGTATTTCCGTGAGAATGGACCTTTCTCACAGTAATACATTAACATGGTCCCCGTGGAAATACATTTGATGGAACTTTTTAGACGGACTAGAGCCAGCAATATAAGAAAGTTTTAGAGTAAAACCAAAGATCTGTGCGCTATTATAATGAGGGTTTCCCCGCCGTATTAGATATGAAGACTATATAGCAGCGATCCAATTTTGTATAATATAGTTTAGAAGTAGAGCCGAACTCAGATGAGCTTTTTCTAGTACAATCTCGGCCAGGTGCACCATGTCTGGCAGGAAATAAGGCGCAGGCATTTCTATTATTATTATTATTGTCGTGGCAAGTAAATTACATCATGCAGCTGGCGGAGGACTGCAAATGTTTAATTGGTATGCTGCATTTCGGAGAGCTTTTAACATCTCAAGAGGCCTTCCATCGCTTCAAGCTACTGGATGCTNGTCAAAATTTAATCATCGTTGTTTGTTGTAATTTCGCCATCTACCGCGCAGATGTGCCACCTTTGAAGCCCTTGTGCAGGAGGTTCCTGCCGCCCCGGTGCATCTACGTGCTGTAGTTGGAGTCTCTACAGCGGTCAATGTTTCAAAATTGAAAACATTTGCTTGTTTGAAAATTATTTTTATAACTTTCGATAACTCGGTATCACAGCTACACCTTTCTGTGATAACCTGACTAAATTTCAGAAAATGTTAACGTCTTCAGATTCGACCATCTTCGACCCTCCCACCTGATGAGCCGAGGTACGGCGAAACGCGTCGTGGGTAACAAAATTTCTAATTGTGCTTCTATTCGTTTACTTCAATATTATTATTATATTGGTATTGTCCCGCTATTTCCGAATCAGAGACGATCAATAGCGATCTAAGATGTAGGATTACTCGGCTATATGGCCGGAACCGCAACGTTACGGGATAGTGGGGTCTTACACTACAGTAAATTTAACAGTAGAAGTAGTAATGATTTGAGTTGTTTTTTAGTTATACCTTAATTTCAAGGTACCGTAGGTCATTATTGTTTTAAATGAGATGTAGAATGTGAAGAGAAAGGAGAAATCGGTGCAATGGGCCGTGGAGTGTCGCGGCCCCTCCGATGAGAACATCCGAGGGGGAGTTTACAGGTCCAAGGTATTGTGCTCGCTCAGCCGCGAATAGTGGGTATATATTCTATAGGTATGTGACGGATGGTCAGCCCCGTGTCACAGTTGGCGCGGTCTTGTCGATTGAGGAGGAAGCCGTGGGAGAGGTATGAGTGTCCCACGCGGAGCCTTCCCCACTATCTCTTACTGTCTTTTGCGACAGGGGGCGTCAGGAAATGGCACGATTGTAGGTTTAATCATGCGGAGTTTGTGGTTAGGATCAGTCTGTGGCAAGATGTGCCACTCTAGCTGCCACTCTTGCCCGCAGGCATTTCTAACCCTACACAGCTTGGCCGAACGTAATCGCTCAGTCATGCGGCGCAGGGGAAGAGACGAAAAACGAAAAGAGAAAAAGACAGAAGAAAGCGAACACTCGTGCGGGGGGTCCCTTCCGTGGCCCCCTACACGGTAGTAGATAGAAGTCCCTTGGGATGAGTCGCTTACAACCATTCGGCGGCCCACCTCGCGGAACAGAAGAGGAAATACACAGAACTTACCAAACTCTGCAAAACTAATCTTCTCAGCAGGAACTGCCGCCAGATGCTACATCCCCTGTGGAGAAGGCACTCGGGACCCTTGGGTTCGTGATGCCCAAACATATTGTGACAGGGAAAGGGTCTGCCACAATATGCCCCTGAGAGCATCTGTGCGGTATCCTAAAGCGGCTGGCCATACATCGCAGTCTACTGATCCGTTCGTAACCATTATCAGCTATACAAATTGTTTGCGCTTCCATAAGCACAACTACCGTGTTTCAAGATAGGAAAAGGAAGGAATATGAAGTATGTCGACGGAAACAAGGAACCCATGCACAAGAGTGTTCCCAGCAGAAGTACGAAAAAAATGCAAAGTGAGCACGAAAGACGTTCCGAAGACCTACCTAAGCAACCAAGGGGTCCCCCCCAAAGATGTTCGGGAGGGGGGAACCTATTTGAATTAACGCTATGGTTTACAGCCCACCCTATGCCTCCTGAAAAGGGCGGGATTCATTCATGAACCCTATCTATACCAGGCTAGTCTACATCATTGCATTTTTTTTGTCCCAAAGGAATGAATATAACAATGGCCAATAACCTTTGTAGCACCGCAACAGAGCCTGGCATAGATAGGGCAATAAAAGAAATATTCTCCCAATTCAAGCCTCACTTCCAACAGTCACGGTTATCCAAAGAGAGTAAAAAAGAAAGGACATACAGAACGTCCTAGAAAATGGGAATAGCAAGCCGGGGGGGGAAGAGGAAAAACAAAGAAAAAAATGTCATCAGTATGAGAATGAAGGAGAAAGAAGTAAAATGGGAACGAAAAAAGGCGTCACGAAGGCTATAGCAAAGGCGAATGTTACCTACAGGGTCCCCTGCAGCCGCTTGCAGGAGCAGGGTTATATAAAAATGCAAAGGAAGAGACAAATGCCGCCAGGTTGCCATGCGGCGCAAGCCCTGAGAACCTTACAGACCGAAATTAGAAAGCAAGAGCTATAACAACACAAAGGAAACTAAATGCATGACCCATGTATCTGAATGAAAACTATGATAACTTCACTTTAATACTCTCTTCAGAGATACAGAGAAACGAGTGTTTGCTTACTTTTGCCGCTCAGGGCGCCAGTTTTGGTTGATGATGAGGTCTCTTTTGCTTCATCCTAGAAGAAGAAGAAGAAGATGAGATTTTTAAGCAGAGTGATACTGTGGTACTTTAAAAACTCAAATTCTATTAAAATGGCAGGCAAAATTGCTTTAAATTTTAATTTGTGAGGCAATTTTTCATTTTTGGAGGCTGAGAAGCTCTGTTTCTCCCACCCAGTTGCCGTAATTTACTGCGATATCCCAACTCTTCACTCACATTATCCATCCGTCACCCTCATTTCTATTCTCACTGACCAGAGTTTCAGTCTCCCTTACCAGAATTCCAATTTCTGTCAGGTAGATTTGCCATCTCTAATATTCTAAATTTCCACTTCCGTCACCTTTTCCTCTCTCTTTGTCTCTCCCCTCGAACTGTCTGCTTTGGCAACAAGAACTTCCGTTACTCATACCTAGAATTTGCCCCTTGGACACCATGAACCCCCTTCGCATGCAGCATGATTATCCTTCCCTATTATTATAATCAAATGATTAGATTAATCACCGTTTCCGACAAAGGGTGATCTGCACAGTAATGCTGGTTGGCTAGGAGGCTCGAATACGAATATCCCATCTCTACATCGGCTCTCCTCGGCCATACTAGTTGGGTCAGTGAGCTACTACTGGCAGAAAAAAGATGCAAACAATAGAAAAAGACACTCGAGTGAACGGCCCTTGTCGTGGCCTTCCACACGAGAGAGACTAGAGGTGTCCCGCGTACTAGGTCGGCTATCCTGATTGACAGCTCACATCGCAGAACAGAAAGGGGGAAATAAAAAACCTACATAACTTTACAAAACTAACCTTCTCAGCAGGAACTGCAGCCAGCTGCAACATCCTTTGAAGAGAAGGCACTCGGGACTCGGGTTCGTGAGGCCCTTAAATATTGTGACAGGGTAAGGGTCCATCAGAATATACTCCTGAGGGCTAATCCCGTATTATCATTACTAAATCACACCAAACTGGCAACGTAGGAACGGAGAAACTCCATGAGGTTGACAAACCCCACGCAACCAGCCGAGCGAATGAAGAGAAAAAGAAAAAAAGCAAGAGAAGATCCGAGATCACAGAATAGCTCTGTACAGATCATTTAAAGCTGCCAATACCCGCACAAGCAATGACAGAGCCATCAAGACCATTCCAAACATCCACATACAATGGAAAAAATCAAACGAGAACAGTGGCCCGTACGGCATCGTAACAGTTCCGAGTCCAATTCATGAAGAGCCCCAGTATAGTTAGTTAGTTAGTTATAAACTTTGTTTAACCTCCGTAGCCGCAACTCAGGCGTTCCAACAGAGATGAGTGCGTAGTATTTAAATTCCACATAATTTGTCGCGTGGCCTACGTGCGCTACTACGGGCAGGAAACAAGGCGCGAAGCATAGTAGAAGATACTCGAGTGGTCAGCCTCTTTCACGGCCTTCCACACGAGAGAGATCGGAGAAGTTCCGCGGAGTAGGTGCGCTATCTCGATCGACAGCCCACCTCGCGGAACAGGAAAGGAAATAGAGAACCTACCTAACTTTACAAAACTAACCTCGTAAGCAGGAACTGCAGCCAGATGCTACATCCCCTGCGGAGAAGGCACTCGGGACCCTGGGGTGCGTGATGCCCAAACATATCGTGGCAGGGAAAGGGCCCGCCACAATATGCCCCTGAGGGCAGAGCCCCAATATGCCTAGTATACCTCACCCAAACAAACGGCTCCGGAAGAAAATCAGAGAGTGGATGACTAGGGCAGTTATAAATTTTATGCAAAAAGCAGAGCCCACCAACTCTGTGACGATGCTCCAGATCACAAGGCACAACGCCATCCAGCATGAACGCACCTCGACGAACAATTTTGTCAAGCAAACACAGATGACAATCGGCAGCAGAACCCTCAGACAAGGGGAGCAGTATTCCAGAAGAGGGAGGACATAGCAATTAAAGCAGCGACATGTTAATTCTACCGATCCAAACACCCTCCAAGCACGCCTCATAAGACCAATTTTCTGCGATGCACGTGAGGCAGCGTTCGAATGTGGGGCTCAAACGTCAATTTTGGATCAAAATTGACACCCAAGATTAGCAAGACATCAACCACAGGAAGTGAAACACCATCCACATCATTCCTAAAGGAGCTGTCTTATCCACATTGAACTAAAAGCAATAGTAACCATGGTCCAGCTTTATCAAGCTAGATACAAGCTTCGTAATGCCCGGCTCGTATTGTGTCTTACAGTTACAATTGATAATTCTCATAAGAGGTTCAAGCACCTATTAGTGTGTGATTGCGATGAGCTCTTTCATTGGCGGGCACACAGGGGTAAGTGCAAAAACTTGCTCTAGTAATGTAAAGAAATTGTGAGTTACAAGATAGTGAGTCCTACAATGTTAGTAACTATAACTGGGATCAGGATGGAAGAGTTTGAGCTTTTGGGTGGCGATAGAATCAGACACACCTCTGCCCTGATGTCGGAAACGGAATGTAAGAAAAGCCGACTTACTACTCATGATATCGAACCAAACATTTTTGCTGTTTTTTTTTTTTTAATTTAGCAAAAATTTCAGATCTTTAATGACACAAATACTGCAAGATGCCATTGCAAATATTGGCCCAAATGAAATAATGGAGAAACAATGTAAAATAGCTACATATTAACATGCTAGGTTTTTATGACGTCTCACAAGCTGATTTCCCATGGTGCACTGCAGCTTGGCCCCTCATGAGCGTTAACCTTGTCAAGTCTCATCATCCGTGGGGACTAGGCTAATGGGTCTTGGGGAGTAGTTTATTCCATTTCTAGTAAATAGGCAGGAGGTAAGATTAATTGTGCTGGGTTGCTAAGCTGTTCAGCGCTGGGCTGAGGTCTTGCCAGTATGACACTATCCAAAGCAGGGAGAGCTGGAGCAGTAGCGACGAGCAGCAGTTGGCCGAGGACACGGTGCCCTCGGACATTGAAGTTCACTCCATCGGGTAGAAACTAGAAACGCTCTCGGTCTTTGTTCACGTTGTGAAGAGAGGTCAACATAGATGAAGTTATTGAGTTATTGGTCGCTGCCGCTTTTAAGAAGGCGCTGTTGACGTAACGAATCAAGTCAAAGCGTTCCCCATCCCTGTGGTGAGACTGAGTTTCAGCTTGAGAGCAGCAATGAGGTCTTCACGAAGCCATCAAGTGTTGAGTTTTGTAAACGAACTTACAAATGGTAACTGCGAGATGTAGCAAAGCCTCTCATTCCAAGCCCATAGCAACCTTAGTAGTAGTAGACTTACAAAGCACTAGCTCGACACGGTCACAAAAGATGCTGAAGTTTGAAGCTACAATCCTAGAGTACACAGAGGTCTTACCTGCTGTACGACAATTTCTTCGGCAAAGATGGGATCATATAATTCAGGCTCTTCAGCAGTCCCCACGGCCTGGACAAACAGTTGACTTAGGGAGATTTTAATGAGCGCACCATCAATAAAAACGAAGAGCTCAGTCAAACATCCCACGACGTACGGGGGCAAGATCGTTGACAAATGCAACAGCTCCCGAGAGTCAATTTCTTCTAATTTGTCTCCATGGCATGAACTGTCTGACTCGACGTCACTCATAGGCTCAGGCGAGGGAGACGCCGATGGGTCCCCTGACAAAGGATCTGCTTCAGCGGGTGCAACAGCAATAGAGCCATCGTTTGTAGGTGAAGACGGTGGAGATAAATAAGGGTCGTGTTCCTGGCAAAATAATTGCATCGATGTTAAAGGAACCTTCACTGTAGTAGTTCTGAAACAAATTATTAGTATTACATAATGTAGAACTGAAGCACTCTTTTTCACGTTATGACAATTAAAGGTAACACAGAACACATTATGTCAACATTATGGAGCCCACGCACGAGAGCGTTCCCACGCACGGTAAGAGCGAGTGAAGATAGAACAGAATAGAGAACTAGACTATCTCCAGGAGCATAAAAATTAACAGGAAATAAGTGGGTGCACTAGAACGACGTCTGGAAATTCTAACCAACGCTGAGTTAACTTGATGGATACCATTAGGTGAGACTATCCATAACATATAGCTAACTAGAGCACTCTGAGAGCGCATACCTCCGCCAAGTGAGCCAACGGTAGCAAAACTTCAGATTAGCTCTGAAACCATAATTTTCTTTGCATAAACTCCAAAATCTAATCATTTGTGCCTTTTTATATTGATAACAGCTTGTTCAATTTTTTTGAAGATCCGTTCATAACTTTTTGAGTTATACTGTTAACAAACGTTATGACAAATATGAGT
>LQNS02278124.1:7248390-7258749 GCA_001587735.2 Parhyale hawaiensis | reverse complement strand
TAGGTACCGTTGCAGGTCAAATTCTCAAGGAAATTGGCCATTAAGCAACAAGTAACGTTTGCTCTAGCCCTTGGGAGGTGAGGCTTGTAATATAAATTACAAGCCCATCAAGTTCCCAGGGCGGGAGTCTTATATATCATCACTATTATGTACGGTATGTCAGTATTTTGCATCGCAAACAGAAGCCCACTGCTGAATGCATGGCATGAACGTATAATAAACAGATGCAGAACGCATTAATTTTAGTACAGCATAAGTACGATTAGAAGCTGAACACACTCACATATCCTTATAACAAACAGAAGCTGAACAAATCACATATCCGCATAACAAACAGAAGCTAGACATATCCTATATCCCTACAACATGCAAAAGCTGAAAGCAGAACATTTAGTAGCTATGCGAATAGAAGCTGAACGTATCACACATCCGTATAAGAAACAGAAGCTGAACGCAGAAGATGTGCATCCAACAAATAGAAGCTGAATCCTTCGTAAGTCCTCACCAGAAACAAGTTGAACACATCACTACGCACACTGTATCGCACGGCAATGTGCACGTCACACTAGAAACAGCAGCAGTTCACTACTGCAATCGCTGGTAGTCTACTGAAGAGAGCATTTGCCTAATCGGTTAAGAGAAGAAGCCGAGGCTTTATTTGACAGGGACTTTGGACAGGGGCGTGGGCATCGCCACTTTGTAGGGGTAAGAAGCAAACATTTTGGAATGAGAAGTTCGTCTTATAAAGTTTTTGGAACTTTGATGGGTAATCAATCAACTAAGAATCTAATGCATCTTCCGTTAGGGGACCGAAATCAATGCTGGTATTCGAAGACTAGAGTAAGTCATGTATCGAAAGCTCAACTTTCCAACCAATCGAATGCACCTTGAGTACAAAGCAACAAACAGGAACATACACGAACCGACTGATATTCCATAAGACGGTGGGTAATTCAGACTGTAAGCAGTTTCTTGATTACATGAAGTAGCTTAACCTTCCGCACCCACAAAAAAATGTGATCCCATAGTGGAAGGAAGAATTATTATTATTATTATTATTATAGTCACAATTTGACCACCGTATCCACTCGATGAGTGATCCGTACAGTGCAAACTCGGTCGGAACAAGTTAACTCGGCATTCCTGCCGGAAAATCTCGGTTGGCTCAGTGCGCTACTACTGGCGAGAAAAAAGGCGCAAAGAACAGTAGGAGACACTCAAGTGGTCGGCCTTTTTTGTGTCCTTCCACCCGNAACCTCGTCAGCAGGAACTGCGGCAAACTGCAACATCTCCTGCGGATAAGGCACTCGGGAACCTTGGGTGCGTGATGCCCAAACATATTGTGGCAGGGAAAGAGCCCGCCACAAAATGCCCCTGAGGGCAGTGGAAGGAAGAAGGAACATCGAGTACAGTAAAACCCCGGTAATCCGGCGAGCACGGCGGGAAGCCCTTGCTGGAATTACCGGAATTCCGGACTAAACGAGGTAGTTCAAGATCTGGCAAAAACTTCGGCATTCCGACACTATGCAAGATTATAGGTCGAATTTCCAGATATCAAAACACCTATACACTACCCATTAACATAAAAAACGTCTCAGCCCTCTGCGCAGCTTCTTACGCATGGAGTGTCTGGTGCTACCCTACTAGGCCGGCAAACTTGGCGCGTCTGTGCCGGTTTACACAGGTACAAAGGTGCAGTACTAAGGGGGTTTCCAGAACGGCGAGGGCCAGATTACCGGGGTTTACTGTACGTTAACAGAAACGTGGAACCCATGCACGAGGGTATTAAAACACAGGATGAAAGCGCATGGGTAAAGCAAGTCGTGAAAGAAGAGGAAGAACAAGATAGAACATCAGCAGTAAAATAAGCAAGTGAAAGAAAGCAAAGGGAACGGGAAAGACAGACGTCCCGAACGGCAAGCTATGGCTATGGTAACCTACGATGCTCCCCATATCATAAGATAGACGACCTATCCCTACATCCCCTCCCGTACCTCCTCAGGGGGAATATACCACTGAAGGAGTCTACGAGCAATTACTTGCCATGTGTTGTGAGACAAAAGAGGAAAAGAAATAACGGATGGGGCATAAATGATGGGGAGCCATTCCGTGGCCCATACACGGGAGCAGGAAGAAGTCCCGAGGGTTAGGTTGCTTACAATTATCGGATGCCGAACTAGCGATGCAGAAGATGGAGTAAAGATGACTAAGCTAACTTCAAAAACAACTATATTTCTGGCTAAGTGTAACAATCCCCGCGGTTAAAGCACTTGGGTAAATAATTGAGTTTCCGAAGCTGCTAGAAATTAAAATTAGTAGTGGAAGGGGTGGGTTAACAGCACTTTGGGGTTACAACAGGGATCGGGTGCGCCAGGATAATATTCTGAGTAGCGAGAACGAAAAAGCAGAACCGGGAAAAAATACGGAAAAGTTACTTATGTCGTTTCAGGCTGTCTACATGCAACCTCTTCATGTTGTAAATTTTTACTCGAAGTTTCATAATTTTGTGTCTAGTAGAGAGACCCGACAGAGATGCCAGTTGGTTATGATCTAAGCAGCGTAGCAGGTCTTCCTTCGTCAAGCTGCAATTTTCCTGTATAACGTTTTTGAACTCTGCTGCTAGCAAGGCTGTCTCGCTCGGGAGCCAAGTGAAGTAAGGTTTTCCGGTGGAAGGTATTCCTTGATTACAGATTATAGAGGAGGGCGACGTCGGGCTCGCTGGTCGTGCGAGTGTGTTGGGCTCGGGCGTTTCCACTGCGCGATTGTCAGCTTCTTCACCACCAGAAGGCCGTCCAGGCTTCGGTAAGTCCGGATCTGCAAAAAATCGGCCAATTAAACATGTTCAATTTAAAAAAAAAACACCATTAATTTAAAAGAATGCAGCGCTGGATCAGTACGGATCTACAGAAGAATCGGCAACGCTCAATCTCTTCATCAAAATACATCCCAGCCGTACATGAATTTAAAATTTATTATGTAAAGACATAAAACTGAATACCTACGTAGGAGCTGGACAAGTATGTCCCCATATCAAAAACATGGTATATAGTAGGAGTAGAGCCAACTTTGTTGATTTGACTGCGACGGTGAGGGAGTTTCCTTGGAAGTTTCACTGCAGTAGCCACCATCTTGCTGAAGTCCGAGATTGGACAGTTTCAGTTCAGAGATGTTTTTTTTACCTTAATAGAAAAGGACTATTCCGGTGCAATCACAAGAGCGACCATAGTTTGATGATCAAAGCCGGAGGGTTTTCGAGGCTAAACAAGCAGCTTTCAGTGTTTAACGGTAATCAAGAGACCGTGTGTTGTGGCTGAGAGATACTGCGCGTAGATCCGAGGCTCAGCAGGAATATGAGATGAAAGGGCAGAGCATCGCGAAGTGACGTGATCGAGGGACTTTCTGCTGAGGATTGGTATTCGGCATCAGTGATCGAGCGAGCTTCTTGAATACATCCAAGGACTGCAACGACACAACCTCCTCCAGCAAAGAGTTCCAGAGCCTAACGGATCTAGATGGAAATGTCCTCCCTCTGCCTCAGTACAAAAGTGCAGGCGAACCAGCTGCAAGGGATGGTCCCGAGCTCCACTACGGCTAGCCAAAGAAAACTAACTATGCATCTCGGCGCAATCGGTTATGGACAGCATCCCCAGAGTTTATGGGGACAAATACTAATCCTCCATGAGGAGGGCACGAAAAACCTCATAACCACAAACTTCTTACCATTCAAAACCAAGTTCCAAAACTTTGAGATATCAGTCAAAATATCAAAGTCACCCTGGAGTACAGCCTTGCCCTGCAGGGAGGAAGACCCTGCAGGAAATACAACTTGAAGCCATCCACAAAAACTTTCAGTCAATAGGACAATCAAGAAATCAGTTGGTCAACATAGAGCAAAAAAAGCAGAGTTCCCAAAACAGAAACATGAGGAACACCACTCACAACAGGTCTGCTTTGGCCAGTTATTCGAAAGAGAACCGGAATAATGTTAGGCTCAACCTGACCACACACTCCTAAGAGGAAACAAATCCCTGATATGCCTCGAAGGAGACCACGGCTGCAGTCAATTCTTAGATTGCCAGCGCTATAGTATCATTCACAGAAGTTCATGCGCCATATGCGACACTCTGACCGTCCTAATTTTTGGTTCAGTCAGTGCTCTTGCAGCGGACTTTGGAGAGGTAAAAACTAACATCGAAAGAATGAACCTCTCCGGTGGACCAGAATACCAGATCCTGGGCGTGCCAGTGCAGCACTCTACCAGTGAGACAACTAACTTTGATATTAAATAGAAGCAAAGTAGGAATATTGGAGATGTTAACCGAACTATTACTCAGGGCTGCCTCGCAGTGGGTATAGGATGGGGCTATCCTGCACTACGGGGCGCGGTACCCCTAGAAGCCGATAAGTTACCTTACCAGTACCGTTACTAGGATTGCAATGAGGGTAGAGACTTAGCCACAGGACAGAAATCACAGGTTACTTGACTGATCACTCCTCTCAGGTGGGCCTGACCACAAATTAATAAAACTCCGGTAAAATCTTTTCCAGTCAACATAGTGACCTCAAACAAAAAGTAAACTATTTTTGGAGACACAGAGAAGGCAACCATTGGAATGAAGCACGCCTACATGAGCACTAGCTTATGAAAACATCCAAAGTTGATTTTAGCCAAATTTAGCATCCCTAACTTCAATAATCGTCGTCTGCCGTTGATCTCCAACAAGGAATGTCTTTTCTTGTTGATAAATACATTTCTTACATCGCTTACTTTTTATTTACGTTCGTGTTTTGACGGGAACGAAAAAGATTTTACCGAAATTTCATCAATTTCCTGTCAAACCCACTAGGGATTTTCCGTGGCCTGTCAAGGGTACTCTAAGCGCAGCAGCATATGAGCTCTCCATACCGTTTTCCCTGTAAAGATTTATATATTGAAATAATAACACCCAAAATCTTAAAGAGGCATATGGGTATTTTAGCAAGCTTAAAGAGACGAGCTGTACACTATGTACAGTGATGCTAATAGGCAAGAAGCCCTCAGTGTGACGGTTGTAATTCATAATTATAGCAAGTCTAACACAGAAATGCATTACAGCATTCTGCTCAAATTGTCGATTTAGTCATTTATTTAGAAGTGACAAGGGAAATAATTCACTGGATGTAATATGAAATTTTTTCATGGGCTCCTATGAGACGGATGTAAAATATCGGAACAAAGCGCCGGGGGTGCAACGGGGCCATTGTTTCCCCAAGATATCTGAACCCCGCTAGCTGAATGAAAGTCAGAAGAAATCAGATACTTTCCACTAAGATTGAAAGAAAACTGTTGACAGCTGTGAGGAAAATGAAATTGGTGGCATAAAAGAAATTCTTTCCATAACCCATTGGCATATAGGTACATCAAAAGAACGTACCATAAAGCCTTCGTTTCTTGAGCCGCAGACGAAAAGATTTCCTCGCTGCCACCACCGACAAGGATGAGGAGTCAGTGTTTTCATAGGGCAAGTCATCTGTAGAAAATACACAGGAGTGCTCATAAAAGGTTATTGAAAAACTGATACACAAATGATGAGTCTCCTGTACAACTATCACCCCTAAGTCCCTTCCGTACAGTTGTCACAAAAATATAGGCTTGTGACGAGCCAAGGGCGAAGGAACACGCCCTTTTTCTCACCTCTCGCTCACTTGACACCGTATAGGACTTAGCCCAGGGGATCATACCGTACTGCCTTTATCTCTTGATACCTGCTTCACAAGTGTAAATCGTTGCAGTTGTCGTATCTTTGATTAGTCTTATAAAGCGTTTCAATAGGTAGTAGGATGCTTAATCTTTGTCTCTCTTCTTGAAAAGTTTTTCCAGGCCACTGTCGGGATGTCCAGGGGTGGCTTCAGCCAGTCCGGCACAGCGTCAGCAGTGAGGCCGTCAGCCGAGTGGCTACGTCATCCGCCATGAGGCGTCCGGGACAGCCAGCCGCTGGTCACTTCAAGGCGTGCGCTGGCTCCGCTCCTCATGCCCACGCACCAATTGGTCGCGACGGGGAGGAGGGAGGCGTCCACGGTGTCAAGTTCGCTTTTGCTGAGAAAAAGGGTGTGTTCCTTCGCCCTTGGCTCGTCACAAGCCTATTTCTCACCTCTCGCTCACTTGACACCGTATAGGACCTATTTTCAACGGCCCGGACGGGTACAGTATGGTAGAGGGAGCGACCAAGTATCAAGGTGTAAAGGCAGGTACTAAAGTACAGTTACCATTAAGGTCCAAGTACCTAAGGTATGGTACTAGCTTACTATAAACGTTAAATTTTGAGTCTCAGGTTCAACTACTCTGGGAGGGAAGACGCAGCCAATAAGTGACTGGCGGTTTGCAGTTTGCGTGTGCGTCGGGTGGGGTATACTACGGCATAAATATAGCTCGGAAGTACGGCTTACGAGGCATAAGCTTTGTCGGCGGTAACGTAGGTAGAGCGTTCTGTCGTCTCTCTCAGTCAATGGTCGAGGGTCTGAGAAAAAGCGGTAACCGCCTATCCGCGCGCCGTTACAACAGGGAGGTCAATGAGTCAGGTTGAGGTTTGCGTATTAGATACGTTAAGTCTCCCTGCTTGAAATCGCAGGAACTTTTAGCTGACAGTGGAGGTTCGAGAGCATTTTGGGAGTCGATTTGACATTCAGATCGTGGTGGACGAGAATGCTGCCTCTTCGGTGCATTCTGTACTCGTATGGGCCACAACCACACGAGTAATTTCTGATGTCCGATTACTGGATAACATAGGGTTAGGCTGGTACACGTTAAACTTATGCACGTTACCGTAGTGAGTATCCGGAGTGGCCCGTATAGAAAGTATTCTGACAGAACGAGAGACGGTTTATTCGATTAGTCGTCGCGCGGGATAGAGTATCTTGCTCGTGTTTTACAGAGTCATCGTTGCTCGGGGCATCTCCTGACGGGGGTGGTGTTATCACAGGGATGATTGCGCAGTTGATAAGGATGATGTAAATTAGACCTACGCGACCCTTGCCGACGGATATCGTCGTTGAGGCGGGTGTGCGTGGTAGCACCTCACGGTTTGTAGACTGTAACAAACCCTTAGGGGTAGCCCGAGGGGAAGTGATTAACTTGGAGTCAGCTTACCGAGGCTGCTTGGAGTCATCGGTATGGTCATACCGGGGATACCTTATGTACCATTACTCCCGAATGATTGCCCATACGGGCGACCTGAATGCTGTTTCGACGTTTATGTCAAATTGGATGTAAGATATCGTTGAACAGCACGCTACTCAGGGACAATGTTGTGAGTTGTAGATTAAACTTTCTGCGTGGGAGTCTAGTGATCCAAGGGCATACTTGCGGGACCATACCGTTCGGCTCCTTCTGTTGCTGGGGCTATACGTACCTTCTAGAAGTAGCTAGCTTTGATTTACTTATGGAGATCGTGCTGAGACGTATCTGTTATAGGGCAGGTCATAAGCCGGCCCGAACTCCCTTAGGCGCAACAGCGGGGAAGAATCCGCACCGACGGAGCATGGTACGCCAGCAGCAAGGGATGGCGATAACGCTGCACTCGTTCTGGAGAGATTAGCAGAGTGAGGTCGCACTCGGATAAGATGGATAACAGTTAACGAGGGGCTAGGTAGCCTGGTATTCATGCGCAAGCGAGTAGAGGGGAGATGGTGGTTACGTCGGAGCGGGAGCTCAAACATGGTTCGAAGTCTCGTTTTAGTAAGTCACGGTGGGTGAGGTAGCTGGGGCCCCGAGGCGAGTGCTGAACATTCGTCGGCCCAAGTTCATCCTCAGATCCGATAATGTATCTGCCACTACGTATGGTACTGCTTAGATATGGCTCGAATGTATGAGATGTACGGTCGTTCACTCTTTGAAGTTGATAAGTAGGATGCAATGACGTCTAGTTACGATGTACTGTACTGGGTTGCGCGTGGGGTCGTATTACACGGACGTGCCTACGGTAGAAGCTGCTTTACAGCTTTGTCGGGCACCGATATCGCTACTTTGCTCTAGAAAGTCAAGTATCAATCCAGTTGGTAGCTAGTAGCCAGGCTGCGCCTTGTCTAGAGGCGAGGGGCCAGAGTGCTGGAAGAGAATGTACCCTAGTCGGTAGACGACTTTGGGCGTGATTGTGTTCAGGCTAATTAACTTAATACTGCGTGAAGTGTGTACTTTCAAACGCGGAGATAATGCAATTATTCAACCCGTGCTGGTATATATTGGCATGATCTGTAGTCATGCTTGAGGAGGGTCGTCATACGTTGGTCTGATGCATCTACCTCTTGGCACCTAAGGGCTGTGAACCCCTCAGGGATCAATTACGAGCTGGGGATTTGTTAAGTCCGGCTCGGGAAGACTTTGGAACGGGTGCAATCTATAGGATTATCCTGTCGGAGTGAAGATTTTAAATAGATCTTGGTGTGTTGATTCATATCCAGTTGATCACTGCCAACGTACTGTGTCGGCTGGGACTCATGCTAATCTGATTTTCGGAATGGGCCTGTATTCTGGACGCATCCAATATGGCGGCCGTGTTATCGCGGTGCCTGATAGTTGTATCTTACCTTGTTACCTCGTTGGGATTCGGCGTCGCGCCAACGTGGGCCTTGACGCCCACCGATCGCAACCATTTCAGCCTCTAGTTCTATGCCATCATTCCTGTGTCAGAGAGGTATCTTGCCAGGACTTCAGCTGGGAAGTTTGGAGAGAGAGGAGTGCTGCCCTGGCCAGGGGAAAGTTCAGAGAAGTGCATGTCTCTTTAAGTGTGTTTCTCTTGTCTGCATAGGCTGGGCAGTCAATGAATAGGTGTTTCAACGTCATCCGCTGCAGACAGTTCTGACATTGCTTGGGAATTGTTTTCTTGAAGCAATGCTCATGTGTAATCTTACCTACTTCCATGCGTAGTCTGGTGACTGCCACCTGCTGAGGTCGTGATAGGCAGGTAGGAACCGTGTTGCTCAGAGTTGGTTTGAATTCTCTTAGATAGTTGTATCTAAGTAACGACGCCATACATACAGCCGACTAAGACTGTTGAGAGGATTGGGGTGAAACACTTGAAGAAACAGGGAAGAATCCTGCGGCTCCCGCCTCAGGATGCCGTCAATCACAGGTAGTGTATAATTACTGGGTTTAGCGGCACAGGGTCCGGACGGTGATATGGTTTACCGTTGAGTAGGTGGATGGTGGTAGCAATTCTGTCTCTTGAGACTATTTCGAGGAGGACATGGCGTAAGTAGCTTTAGAGGCTATTTATGACGGTGATGGTTCCCTCAAGTTGCATGCACGGACTAGAGGCCCGCTCGTAACGCTTCAGCGCTGCAAGGTCTTATCGTACGTGGCGTGAAGTCCCACATAGACGGGAAGGTCTAGTTTATATAGGTGTAGGGATGTAGTATCTACCCGACTAATATCCCTAGACTGGGAGTGCTCCTGAGGGCATAATGAGAATCAATAGTTGACCTCTGCCTCATGAGAGGTCTGCGGTTCGGTAAGGGGAACCGGCGTATTGGAAAGATTCGACACAGGGTCTGAAGTCTCAGGGGTGTCAGATGCGTTACGCCCCAAAGTTTGAGTGTAACTTTAGAACGGAAGGACGTATAGAAGACGAGTGCCCTCATGTGGGTCTCGTGAGTCCGAGACGGGGAAGCATGTTTAGCAATGATGTGGTCCATACCATGAACATAAATCTTCACTCTGAAGTGGTGTAGGCCGGTGTTCTTTATAGTATTGGGGTTGTCTTGGGACCAAGATGGAGCCTGCTAGGCTCAGTAGCTGAGGTGGCTTCCGTAGATGTAAATATTTTTGTTAGTGTAGCGCGATGAGCAACCTAGGAGACCCTGACCTGCAAGCAGGAGTGTGGGACGTAGTTTGCGTTACCAACTACGAGAGTCTTGAACTCGGGTTTGAGAATGTGCTGAGATAGCGCAGCGCTTACTGCATTCCAAAAGGCAAGGTGTGCTGGTAACTCTTAGAATAGTGCAATCTTAGGAAGGGACGCTACGCCTTCCGACGAAGGTGGTGTGGTTTAGAGAAGTAATGATTGTGACCTAAGCCATTATACGCAGTCTCGATGAGGAGCTGGAAGTTGATGGAGATAACTCTCTCATCTTGTTGGGGCTCGCAATTGCCTCTTGTGGTTGTTCAGGGCGCAGTGGCCCGCCAGAAACTTAGGTCGATTGTAAGGGCCGTTAAGAGGTACTTGTGCGCTCTGGATAGACGAGTAAAGTTGGCTCGTTCTGGAGGAAGTTTCGACACGCTCTGCGATCTGAAAACACGCGGTCGCTGGGTCCACATGCCCTGCTCTGGCCTTTTCAGCCCCGCCAGCTACCACCCATTTGTGCCCCATTTGTGCACCTCAGCCC
>LQNS02278124.1:7219711-7243137 GCA_001587735.2 Parhyale hawaiensis | reverse complement strand
CGTACCAGGTCGGCTATCTCGATCGACAGCCCACCTTACGGGGCAGAAAGAGGAAAGTAGAGAACCTACCTAACTTTACAATACTAACCTCGTCAGCAGGAACTGCGGCAAACTGCAACATCTCCTGTGGATAAGGCACTAGGGAACCTTGGGTGCGTGATGCCCAAACATACTGTGGCAGGGAAAGAGCCCGCCACAATATGCCCCTGAGGGCACCCAGGAAGGATGAGGCGTAGCCCGGGCCCGTCTTATAGAGGAGGGAAAACACTTCGATTGCCCTTTCATTAGTAAATACGGGGATGATGAGGGTCAAAGTCCTTGGGGTTGGAATTATGGGTTAACTGGCGGCTGCTCCTACGGAGGTGTGGTATATTGTAGAACTAGATACCGTGCGCAGCGCATACCCAACGCGCCGCAGGAGTTGGTCGATCAGGTGCAATCTGGAAGCCGACTGAGGATAGCTGCACCCTGCAGTGGCCCAGCGTACTAGCGGGATAATTGTAGATGGCAACCCTTCGTAGGCGAGAAGGGGGGTTGCCGTACGCCCTCCTCGCAGTATAGCTCGAGGCTTTGTGCCGAGCGGAGTTCCACTCCTATTGCCGTTGGGACTGAGGTATTACTGTCGGATTGGAACACTTGCCAAGGCCATACCCTCAGACGCAACAGTTGCAGGGTCACCAAAGGCCTGGTTTCCAGAACCGAGGCTTAGAGTAACCTTCCTTTATCAAGTCTCGAGCCCGGAGGGCTCGACGGCCCCCACCCTATTGTAGGTCTGCAAGCAGGTCAAAGGCCCCAAACACGCCTCTGACTGTGGCCGACATCCATGTTTTTGAAATAGGTGTGGTACTTCGCAGAACTGGGTGCCATATCCGCCGCAGAAACTAGTCGAGCACACAGGACAAAGCCTGTAGGCCGACTAGGAGCTGCAGCTTGTAGAGGCCCAGCTCAGTATTGCCCAAACGGGGCAGCCCCTTCCCTGACAGCGTCAAACTGGGGCCTGTCCCCCTTCCCTCTGGTTGGCTTGACCGGCTTACTGGCGGGCCAAGCGTAGAAGGCAACACTTCGTAGGGGAGAAGGGGGGTTGTAGTACGAAGGTTATCGCAGTATAGCCCAAGGCTTTTTGCCGATAGGAGCTCAAAGTTCGACTGCCGCTTGGAGTGAGGTAGGTACTATAGGGGACTTGGACGTCTTGCCAAGGATATACCAACACTCGTAACAGGTGGAGAGCAACGCAAATGCCTGGTTGTCATAACCGAGGCCGTGCTCGGCAACCTGAATTTTTTTTTCTTTCTTTTGTTATTATTTGTTTTCCTTTTTCTTGTAACTTTTTTGTACACCGTTGCTGTTGGAACGAGGTACTGATACAATCATATAATCTAGACTTGGACGTCATGCCAAGTCCATACCAACGTTCTCAACAGGTAGCAAACCTGTACCCCCACCCCAGATCGACCTCCATAGCGTCGGCCATAGACTCAGCGTCACCAGGGTCGAAGTGAGACCCACACTCTGCATTTGGAAATTGTTTTTTGTTTTCTTTTTTCTTCCTCTTTTTTTTTCTTTCTTGTGAAGCTTTTCTTTCCCTACACCTCTGCTGTTGGAACGAGGTACTGATACAATCATTGAATCTAGACTTGGACGTCATGCCAAGTCCATACCAACGTTCACAACAGGTAGCGAATCTGCACCCCCACCCCAGATCGACCTCCATAGCCTCAGCCATAGACTCAGCGTCACCAGGGTGAAAGTGAGACACACACCCTGCATTTGGTGTTTTTGTTTTCTTTTTCTCTTTTTTTGTTTTTTGGTGCTCCTGCGTAGGTTTGGTATTTTGCAGACGTGGGCGCCACGCCCAGTCCATACCAACAACGCCGCAGGAGCTACGCGCCCTGCCGAAGCATAGGTCAGTGTTGCCTCGCCGGGACAGCGCCGTCTATGGCAACACTAGGACCTTGCCGCCCCCCCCCCTCCCTTTGGTTGCTTTACCTGTGTAACTAGCGGGACAATCGTAGATGGCAACACTTCGTAAGGGAGAAGGGGGTTGCAGTACATAGCTCCTCACAGTATAGCCCGAGGCTTCGTGTCGAAAGGAGCTCCCACTCCACTGCCTTTGAGAGTGAGGTACTATTGCAGACTTGGACGCCCTGCCAAGCCCATACAAACACAGTCAACAGGTGCAAAGCAACGCAAAGGCCCGGTTGCCATAACCGAGGCCGTGCCCTGTACCCTGCAGTTTGATGTTTTTTTTTTTTGGAGTTGGGAGTGAGGTACTATTGCAGACTTGGACGCCATGCCAAGCCCATACCAACACTCGCACCAGGTGGAGAGCAACACAAGGGCCTGGTTGCCATAACCAAGGCCGTGCTTTACACCCGGCAGTTAGAAAGTTTTTTTTTTGTATTTTATACATTACAGTTAGGGGAAAAAAAATACGGACGAGGCAAGCTCGCTGGGAGAGTTGGTGTCGATGCAAGTGAAGCCGGAGTGCGCAGGCACCAGGTGACCTGCCCCGACGGCTTCACAAGTGGGAATGGGGAGCGGAGCCAGCACACGCCTTGAGGTGACCAGCGGCTGGCTGTCCCGGACGCCACATGGCGGATGACGTAGCCACTCGGCTGACGGCCTCACTGCTGACGCTGTGCCGGACGGGCTGAAGCCACCCCCGGACATCCCGACAGTGGCCTGGAAAAAAACTTTTCAAAAAGAGAGACAAAGATTAAGCATCCTACCACCTATTGAAACGCTTTATAAGACTAATCAAACGTACGACAACTGTAACGATTTACACTTGTGAAGCAGGTATCAAGAGATAAAGGCAGTATGATCCCTGGGCTAAGTCCTATATGGTGTCAAGTGAGCGAGAGGTGAGATAATAAGCCACCAGTACAATTGTAACCCTAGCATAGCAACCTGTACAATTAGCCAAGTACATATATTAACCTGTACAATTCTCCCACCAGTGTGTTTATTTAGTTATTAGGTTAGACCCTTTCTACAACTGCCACCCAGTCTTTCCAAACTGTACAATCGTCACAACAATATTTCTCACCTGTAAAATTGTCACCCCAAACGCTCCTGTGGTGACAATTGTGCAGGTGATCCCAAATGACACTAGACGAGCCAAGAGCTCATTCACAGTTACGTAGCGAAATTCAGGCTCCGGTTCAAGCAGAGCTACCACTACAGTGATACGAAGGTGCACTAAAAGTAAACAAGGAGGGTGGCCAGGCCATACACAGCTGGCATTTACGGGTCATCATGGAGTTCCCTAGGTAGAGCTGCCATAGGTACGAGAATAATTTCACCTCCCTAAAGAACCTCTTTCATGAACAGCAGGACCAGTACAAATTTGTTATAATAACCTACGAGTCACCGTCTACTCCTTGAATGAATCCCACACTGCTCAGAAGCCATGAAATGGACCTCGCAAAGAGCATCAAATCTTTTAACCATCCTATTCCTCAGGACTTTGAGCCCTACTATTGTCTATATCTGCGCAACCGCTAACCCTCTGCCCATCTTACTGACGAACCAAGTATCTAGACAATATCAATTCTAAGCATGTCCCTACAGCCAGCGGCAATAACGTCATCGTTTGACTCTGAGGGTAGTAACAACGCCAATATCTTAATGCGCTGTATATCTGTAAAACAATAGGCACTAATAAGACTAAAGCTCTACAGACTTTTATTGCGTCACAATTATGAGCGTTTAAAACATTAAAATTGAACTGATAACCATTATCGGAAAACGCCTTTGTTTAATACAAGTTTCACCAGCATTAAATAAATTTCATTCAAGAAATTATATCTGCACACGTATATTTAAAATAAAAAAGGTAGAATATTGCATGTAGAATCCTTATTGAACAGGAAACAATGAAGCCACAGCAAAAAACTGTAAAATTTCACAATGACGCAGTTTATATGCACGCTCAACTGTACATATAAGATCGCAGAATATTTCATAGAAAAGCTTCTCGCCGAAGTATAGAGAAACCACAGCAATCGTGAACTTACCGAGGATATGGTTTAGCTACCTTCATACGGACAACATTTGCTCTGAGATCTAAGGCCTTTGACTGAAATAAACGTCTGAAAATGGAACAAGGTATAAACAGAGAGATAATCGTAGCGCGGAAAATTCAACTTAAAACTTAAGTTCTACTTTCCTCAATAAATACGAGAGCTAAGTTATTCATGAATAATGGACAGAGTGTAGTAACAAATTTTTCTCAGTGGCAAGCGAAGACAGAACACCTCTGTCGGTAGCACCAGACCCGCGACAGAGCCAAACTAAATGGCGTCTAAATGGTAGTTTAGAACTGTTTCGAGGCGTAACTCTCTTGATAGACAGCTATCGGTGTTCTTTTTTTTAGGCCCCGCCCCCTGGTACCTCAGGAGCCCAGCAGCAGTACTCCTCATTTTGGCACGAAAGCGTACAAACACATCAATCTCACTCTAGGCCATGGAACTGAAGAGGCTTTGGGTTTCTTTCATCCTATAGAGTTGTTCTGTCTTCGCTCGCCAATGAGAAAAATTCGTAGCAACACTCTATCCATTCTCAGTGGCTCGCTCCGACAGAACACCTCTGTCCGTAGCACCTGGCATGCCCACGGCGCAACAGGGAGGAGTTTCATGGCCCCCCTGAGTTGCTGGTGCAAAGGATCCTGACCGGAACTAATTTATTCTCTTCCCTCTTTGTTAACTTTTCCTTCAGACAATCCAGTTCTTTCAACAATGGCAGGATAGTGCCTGTAAGTACCGGTACCTCTAATCTCGAGGGTACCAGACAACCATCTTCACTGAGTTGCCGTACCCCTGACCCTTTATCAAAAGATAGATTATAAATAACGAACTCCCCTTTTCTGTATTGTATCAGAACAAGTCCCTGGAGCAAAACCCTGTTAGGACAAGTCTTCTAAACGGATTCTTGCTGCTTTCAACCTTCATTTGAAGGTTCTGGAGCTATTAGCCAGCGAGTAGAATCGCTTGTAACTCAAATCTTCCTGGACCCTTCAGGACTAGCGCTTTTTTGCTTGGTTCCTTCTAGACAAGAACAAGCTTTCGAGTCCTTTTTGGATCCCGCTTCGGATCATTACAAAAACTGACCCTCTGTAGTAGTGGACGAATTCTGTGAGCGCTGGCTTTTCAGCAAGAGCTTTGAGCCATCGCTCCACCTTCTGTACCTGGTTAACCGGGCTCTTTCCGGGACGACTACCTATTGCAGACCAGAATTACGCAGGCTTGTCTTCCCCAGCGTTGTTTCTGCTGGTAGGCGGAGATTTCTCAGCTGAGGATCTTGGATCCCTGGTTCCCGATGGGGGAGCTCGTAGAAGGCTTAGAGCCTCTATCACACTAAACCAGTGTGCTGAACTGTCTGTTCAGTGGAGTAGCTTAGGTCAGGTAATGACGCTTCCTAATGCCAAGCTCACCGTTCCTATTACAGAAACTTTCGTAAGTACCATTTCTACTGAGCCGACTGAGGAGGCAGTCGCCTCCTAGGCTCGGGAACATAACTTCTGATGTCCGGTAGTCTGCGGAAGATGCTAATCAGGGGAAAAGACCCTTCCCTTGTCCAGTTGAAGACGATTTCTTGTAACGAGAGTGTTTTCCACCGTCGTAGAAGAGCAAACCTTGACGACCCCCTCAGGAAGGGTCCTGTACTGACCTTAATTACTCCATAGTTAAGCAAGCTTCCCCTCTTCCGACAAGGTCAGGAAGAACCTTCAATGAGGACCTTGTGAGAGGGGAGAGTGTGCAATTTGGACTTCCTCCGGCCTTGGAAACATGAGCTTATCTGAGGCTCTGGCCTTGGGCCCATAGAGATCTTGGTCAGCTCGTTTGATAAAAGATTTTCTCCGAATTTTTCCAGGAACAGAGGCGCCTAGTACTCCAGTCTTCGGTCTGAGTCCAGTCTCCTCCTGATGATAGACCCACTAACTAAACCTGTTACAAAATGTATTTAGTATATATCTATACTGCAGCTTTCCTGCTGCTACCCAGCTTGAACCTGACTGGGTAGACGTACACTAGGCGACTCTAGCTAAAAGTCATGTCGCCGTGTTTCAACCGGAGCTTATTTTAACCTGCTCTTAAAGGGCCTCATCCCGTACTGGTGGGGGGTCTTCGTCTATATTTCTTGGCTTGGCCAGCACCCCAAGGTTATTCTGCCTTACTCTGTCGCACTTTGGCTACATACGTTTCCCTACCTTAGTGGGGGAGCTCTTTAACATAGGCGGACACAATCTGAGTCGCAGCCTAACCTGGCCCTCCTGATGTTGTCAAAAAGCTCAGGTCTGGAGGATTGAGTTTCAGCAGGCCCAAACTTGGGAAAACTCCAGTTTCCTTCATACCTTGTAGTTAGGGGATAACATCTTGCTTGACCTAATGTATCTGACACTAGTTTACTTTTCCTGGAAAACTACGCTCAGTGAGAACTAGGGTTTCTCTATGGTGATCCCCACTGGGAACCAGCCAACATTTTCGAACGCAGTCTCCTGGAAGTTGAACTGTACTACTATGGAACAGCTACAAGTAGTCCGCATTCAAGATTTTATGCTGATACTGGCTGAACATCTTCTGCAGGTTGGGAGGACATAGCTCTGCCCAGCCAAACCGGCCTGCAAAAACCATTCTCTATGAACTTAATGTAGCCCCTAGAAAGACTAGACCTATCCTCAGAAGCATCGTAAAAACTCTTCTCCTGAGGTCTCTGGAGTAACCTGAGCCTTTGGAAACTAGCGCGGCCCTGCACTGAGTACGGTTTAAGAGTAGTTTCTGAGAGCTGCCTGGAGGAAAACCGGCCCGCAGGGGGGACTCCTTCCCCGCGTGAGGACCAGAGAGTACCGACCAAAATCTGAAGTCTTGAAAAGTCTAAATTCTATTCTATGTCTCATGCACAGCTAAGGGAAAGGGACAAAGCTCGTTGCTAGGTCCAGCTGGGTTAGCTACCAATCTACCATCTCAAGTCCTGGGACTTAAGATTGCTCTCCGCCATCAAGTTTCTTCTCCGGCTTCGGTAGCAAAAGGACGTACGGAGTACTCTGTTTTCACCCTTAGAAGGATCCTAAGGCCTGGGTGAACCAGGCTTGTTGAAACCGCAGGACTCTACTATGAATCCTCAAAGCCCATAGTATGGTACTGCCTATCCTCCCTGTCCGGCACTCTGCCCTGAAAGACCTTCTATTGGTTGCTGACCTTCTACAGCCGGAGCCGTTGCAAACTCATGTAGGCCAGCAACAAAGATTACAGGGAATAGGCAAAGGGTGGTGGCCTGTAGCAACGTCACCCACTGTCAGGAGTCGCTCCCCGTCGAGTGACCACTGTGAGCCGCTCTACAGCTATCCTTATCTTTCTCTAGAGAAGGGATGGCGCCAATTTAGGACAGAACAGTATGTATCTCTGAACCAGACACCGTCCTCTGATCCTGAGAACTCCCTGAGAGAGAGACCTAAGCGCGAACCCTCCTCAGGAGGCCCACCGCCCCTCTTCTTTAGGAAGACGAATTTATAATCTCCGTCAGGAGAATCTCGTCCTATCTTCCCGCTCTCTGTGACTTAGTATCCCTTATCCACAGGACTTGCCGAAGTTATGGTAAAGGAAGGCGTCAGCCCTAGTCAAGGCATATACCTGCTTCAGTAAACTGAGCTAGCAACGGTCAGGAACCATTCTCCCTTCCAGGAGCCTGGTTCCTGAACCACCCCGAAGAGGAAGAAACCTACTAGCTCTGTTCTTGCTCCTCATACCGACTCCCTCTGTCGTTTCAACCTACTTTGAGACAGAACAGAGTCTATTAACGTGTGGGGACCTCTGTCACCTGCCTTGTTTAAATAGTTGGGGGAGTTATCAACTTCCCCAGGGTTACCCTGAGCTAGCCAGTGGCCATCTTAAGAAATTGTCAACTGGCGTATTTAGTTTTTTTCATTTATTTACTAAAACTGCAAAAATGTTATATCTAGTTAATACTAACAGGAGGAAGTGTCTTTTCAGGAAGTTCCGCTGGAGTTGCAGTACTCATTATGCCATTTAATACTCGAATTTGTGGCCAAGCTTATCCAATCAGGAGAAGCTTGAGGGAAGTTTTCCGGCAGGGAGCTTGTAAACAAGACTACAGGACTAAGCCGGTAAAAGGACTTCTGCGAGGGAGTCCCTCTCTTGGTTTAGCTGGGTCGAGAAGGTAGCCAGATTCGACGCTATCCTCGCATCCGATCTTCGGGTGGCAGCCAACCTCTGACTGGGATTTAACCTGTTTCTTACCGACGTGTCAAGTTCTGTTTCGACCTGAAACTTCCTTCTAGAAACCAAAACTGCGTCCCTCGCAGGAAGCAGACCAAGAATCTACTACCATCTGAGTCTGAAGCCTGGATATGTTATTAATGGATGGGCCGGAAGAGGCACGCAGGGCTATAATGAGAGCGCCTGCTGAGTGCTGCTCTTAGGCCTTTATAAGGAGGGGACCCATCTGGGCCATGAAAGGCATCAAGCTCTAATAAGGCTTCGAGTTCCCCTTAAGCTAGGTCCCAGTGTAGAACACGCTGGACCGATATTCAACACTGGCCTTTCTTGGGGGAATCAGAAAGAACGGATTAACTCATAGCTATCTACTTTAAAGAAAACTCCATACTGAAGGAAATTCTTAAAGCTCCGATTTCAGCCTTGGAGCCGCTGAGGCTACGTTGAGCTAATTTCTGAACCAAGTCAAGGACTTTGCTTCGATTGTTCTAGGCGCACTGGCTTCCTACACCTCAGGATGAAGTCTTTCCAAGACTGAACTTCCCCCGGTCCTGAAAAACGGACTAAGTTAGAAAGGGGCCAGACCGCCCCTGAACCTTGGTATCCAACCTAGGGCACATCTGCCCACTAACCACTGTAGCAGGGGCAATGACTTGTCCAGGTAAACCTGTCAACTCATTCTTGTCTCCAACCCAACGAATGTTTCCTGACAACTCATTCTCGTCTCCAACCGAATGTTTCCCTCAAAAGTTGTGGGTCAACAGCTCACACGTACCCGTGATCAGATTCCGAAAGTTCGGAGGATTCTGGATATAACTCCAAAAGGAGCCTGAACAAAAAACTATTAAGTGTAACAGCTTATCTGGGTGTTCAAGAGACTATGAGCCGTAGTCTCTTCCGCTGCCCCTGAGATTCTTTCGTTAAGTTTGGGCCACGGAAGGTCGCAAAGTGAACTGAGCTAAAATCTCCAAGCAGTACCTGCTCTAAGGCAAGAATCATTATTAGACCTCGATATACAGCACTGAAGTAGAGTCCAAAAATCCTTAGGGAACCTGCGCCCACGCGTCTGTAGAGGATTAAGTCCACGCTTGGGCTTCCCTAACCACTTAATTCTCACCCGAGTGTGGTCAGCTGGAGCTATATCACCTGTCGGTTGATAATTGCACCACAGGGATATTACATCCCATAGTTGAGTTCAGCAGGACCACAAGAAAAAATTCACCTGTACAGATTGCCTTTTGCTAGAGCCAAGTCCACAAATCATAACTGCAGGGCTTCTGCAAGATTTCTACCTATTTATGTGTTTTCTCGAGATTAGGACCCGCTTGGTTCTTAGGGGGATGCACTCAGTCCCAAAAGAAGACTCCCTAATGGCACGGTTGCGGAGACGGAGTCGGAGGATTTGAGGGAGAGTCGGAATCTCACTTGCTCTAGGAGTCGGAGTCGGAATTTTTAGCCCGACTCTGACTCTGGAATCCCATTTACAAACAAATACCATTCAATTCTGAATTTTCAGTCAGAAGTTTAGAAAAAGTTTGTAAATGTAGATTTTTTTGTATATTTCTCATTTATAGCTATAGCTATCATGTATTTTCCTATTTCATATGATGAGGCCATTGAGAAAACGTTGGGTAGAACTTTTGCACATGGTATATTAAATGAGGGGGAGGGGGGGATGATCAATTTTGGACAAATTGTCCTGAAATTTGCATAGTGAATGTATTTTTGAAAAAGAAACACATTTTGCTTAACAAATTTTTTGATTTAGGCCTTAGTTTTTGAGATATTAGAGAATATCTATAAATAAAGCTATATGCATTTTTCTAAGTTTTAAAGGAATAGAACTCAATGAGTTTTCATGCTACAATAAAAGCAATGACAATTTTGGAATGCTTGAAACATTCCTAACAAAACTATAGAGCAGGATTTTCCATTCTTACTCTAATTTTTCAACGCAGCTGAAAATAGATTTTTTTCCTCTAAATTTTAGTTAGATAGTGATCGGACAGAATAGAAAATGGAGAGGCCAGCTCAGCAGTTTTGTTAAGAATGTTTCAAGGATTCCAAAACTGTCATTGTTTTTATTGTAGCATGAAAACTCATTGAGTTCTATTCCTTTGAAAATTAGAAAAAATGCATATATATTTATATAAATTTCCCATATCTCAAAAACTAAGGCCTAAATCAAAACATGTGTATGAGCAAAATGTGTTTCTTTTTCAAAAATACATATACTGTGCAAATTTCAGAACAATCGGTCGAAAATTGAGTATTTTGTCCCCCATGCCCCCTCTCATAATGTACCTACCAGTTGCAAAAGTTTTACCCAATTTTTTTTTAATGTCCATATATCCTCAATTTAATGTCCCAAATTATGCAAAATATCATTGTATATGTACAACACACCTAGTATCTTTAACTTGATGTGTGTTTCTGCTAGCAAAAATTATTTGGACATGTTTAATGATTACATCAAATATCTACTTGTTGGACCAAGGAGTCGGAGTTAGAAAATCTTGAGGGCCAGAAGTCGGAGTCAGAAATTCTGGAGGGCCAGGAGTCGGATCGGAACCATCCGACTCCGCAACCCTGTCTTATGGGGTTAAGGCTGAATTAGGTTGAACGTTCCAATGAACTATGTAGAGTGGAAGTCACGATCCCTGATACAAGACCAGAGAGGTTTCCTTACAGGATTCAGGAAAGTCCCAACCTTCTATATGGGGCAGGAATTACTAAGTCCTGACTCTCTGTAAATCTGTCAAGTCCCACTGACCTACAGATTTTTAGACCTAGTCACAAAAACAAGTAGTCTCTCCTGTACACTCTTGGGGAAGCGAGAGGGCACCTCACATTTTTTTTTTTCCTCCGACCTGTCGGTTTTCCGGCTTCCGGGCGCCAGTATATTTATCTGCTTGGAGGACTTGATAGGGCACTAAGACCTACCAACCAAGAGAGTAGCCTATATAGGTACGTGCTTGGCAGCCTTGCAAGGGCGCGAAGCCTAACCAAGCAAGTATAATTGTATAGGCTAGGCGGACTGTTAGGGCACTAGGGCCTACCAACCATGGTAGGAATCTCTATGATTGGCGGCCTTTCGAGGGCGTCCAGCCTAAGCAACCTAGAGATAATATGTATACTTGGCGGACATGTTAGGGCACTAAGGCCAACAAACCAAGTACGGTATTTATTCCTCTATATATTCCGAGAAAAAACAATTTACATTAACTTTAATTCAAAACACAAAAGCACAATACACCATCACTGTCGCTGGGTCTTCATGAACAAACAGCTGCTGCAGCTCAAGGATCAAAGATGGCGGCCTCTAGGCCGATCACACACCAAACACAGTCTCCAAAACTTATCACTAAAACCGGTAAAAACACATTTCCAAACAGGAAAAACTATATTAGAGCACTAACAAACATAAGGGAAGTAATTCCCAAGCTCCAAGATCGATAGGTGAACACAGAGCAGCAGCTGAGACCAGAGCACAGATGGAAATGTTAAGCGCAGCGTGAGTCGTACAGAATGAGGAGTGCTGCAGCTGGGTGGCGGGGCTTGAAAAGATAGAACACCGAAAGCTGTCTACAATGAGGGTTACGCCTCGAAACAGTCTAAACTACCATTTAGACGCCCCCAGAGTTGAGCTTTGTCACGGGTCTGGTGCTACCGACTGAGGTGTTTTGTAGGAGCGAGCCACTGAGAAATGCTTGCTGGCAAGTCGTGAGGAAAGAAGAGGAAGAACAGAGCAAAAACATTGCCAGTATCAGTAGAAAAAGAAAGCAAGGGCCTTGGGCGCAAATCAAACAAGATACGAAAGCCTAGCTAACGCCAAGGTAACCTATGGGCATGGAAGCGAGTTAAGAGAGAAAGAAAGGATGGAACCAAGAAGCACTTCTGTAGGAAATACGGAAAGAAAGGCATCCAACCCACGACCCGACGACCTAAGTAAGATTATAGTATTTCACAGAGCGCGTAAACGGAAAATAAAGAAGAGGAAAGACAAAAGGAATAAAGTTAGTAGCCGTATATGGAAAGGAAGACGGCAAGACCGGTACCAAGCACATCCCTAATTCGGGCCAAACTTGCGTAGCACTAACATTACATCTCTTTCTTTACGTAAATAATGTGGCCCATGAAAATAAATGTATGCGTGTATTAGAAAATTGGGGAAAAGTTCTATTGCTATTTAAAGTACAAGAAAAATAACTAAGTATCGAAATGAAAGTACTCGTACCCTAATCGTAATAAACACTTCAAAGGCAAACTTAAGCACACAAAGCAACGGTCTGAACACGACGGCCTGTTCCAAAACGGTGCACCCGTACAAAGCATACCTACGTGCCACGTCAGCCTGTGACGTCATTTTAGATACCCTGGCAATTACGCATCGGGATTCTGTCTAAATTTAATTTGACAAAGTATACGTCAAAATTACATCCTGTCGTTTGCGAAGAGGACGGCACAAAGCACTTGTCCTTCACTGATCCAGATCCTCCCCAGAGGATCGGGCGCTACAACTCGACCGGTCAACATAATTCAGTCTTCTCCTTGATCCTTTTGAAGGCTCTGCCCCTTCTGTCCAATAAAATAATAGGTACTTCTCGCTAAAAGGGACCTTTTCCCCTCTGCTCCGGTCAATTAGCTTAATATTACGCTGCCTAAGGTCAGCCCAACTGCGAGGCGACACACCTCTGGAACCTGTGGCCATGCTCGCGTCGAGAACACAACTTTCACGCAGCACTGCGATCGTAAAAGGCACAATGACAGACTAACAAACTGGGAAATCACCACCGCAATGGATTTATCTGCTCATAGTGGCATTTACAGGTATTCCTCCACCACCGCGCACTCTAGATTGACCGCCGTCGTCAAAGCGCGCCTTCACCAAATCACGAGTAATATTATAAGTTCTAGTTAAAAGTTGACTGATTTCTTTGCTGAATTGTTCAAGAGAAAATATTTTTTCAGTTGGTAACTAATAGAATGTTAGAAAGAGTAAGTTAAAAGACTGGTAACCCATGTTTGTTTTGTTCCAAAATCAAAAAGTATATAATTTACACATTATACATAGTTAGTTGTATGTTTCAAAACTAACAGATTAGAAGAAATACATACACACAAATACCGTACGTATACGGCAATTGGGAAATGAAAGCAGAACCTTAGCTTACAAGTTAATGATGTTAAACTTCATCGTATAAGGTTTTACAGTGGCTCATCGCACCATCAACTACAAAAACTTTCTTCTACTATCAATGTTGTGATGCATTTCTTACGATCCATTTCTTAATAAGGGCCGAATGTTGGAAATTTGTAGTGAACTGCTGCTATGCTGTGGCCGGCAGCTTTCCAAACACGACAGAATAAGGACTTTTTCTGCAGTGTCGTTCTGAACATATTTGGCGCGGTGAAGAAAGCGTGGTCACAAAATAAATCCGCGATAAGGAAATCACGCGGAAAAATATGTCGCGGTTGCGAAGGACTACCAGTATTACGGCTAAATACAGTCTTAGATCCCATGATATTGGCGCAATCCACTGGTTGTCCCAAATGGGCCTAATGGTAACGTGGGAACAACGTCGATAAATTTGTTTCTACGCAACACAACGTAAGGGGTCCGATGGGCGTGGCTAAGAACGCAAAGCAACTTTGCCAAATCTCACTTAAGCGCGTGGTATAACTTGTCTCAATCGATAAAATTATATTACATTCGAATACTCAAAGTGCATTAAGTCAATAGATTAGATTTGGCACTGTTGCGTTCAATTCAGCCCCGCCCCTAAAGGAATCCTTACACTGGTTTGACTATAGGATACACACTAAACATATTTTGCCAAAAACCTATACCTCTATTGGAAGAGCAAATGACCGTCCTATTGTTATTAAATCTCTTTTTTGGTAAATGAACCAAAATTTTCTCGTGACACCACCCCCAGGTCAAGCCAAAAGCGGACCAGGTTCGAGCGAGGTAACGTCAGGGAAGGTACAGCGGAGGTCGATTTCTAGCAATTCAGCTAATACTGCGATTTTCGGTGAAAAACTTCGGTAGGAACACAGATGCACTTATTAACTTAGGAATTAATTCTATAAAACTGCCTTATTAAATTCTATTCGTAGCGCAAGGTTTCGTAGCGAGAAGAGCAAGGGAACACTGCGCTCACGTAGCTCCTCCTGCGCCAAAATCACACAGATTTTGAACCCAAGACAGTTGTATGCGACTCCCGTCCGCTAACTTCTTTTACTAAAATTTTCAATATATTTTGTATTTACGAGACACGTGTACCCAGTTGCACTGTTTCTCGGCGACATCTCCAACACATCATTTGGTTAGTTATAGAAAGCGGTTGAAGCCCCTGTGTTCGAACGAAGACGACGTCACAAACGAAAGAACAAGGGATAGAAGCTCCACGATAGAAGCGTGGAGCCCATGCACGACAGAGTGCCCACACTGGATCAACGCGCGTGGGAACAGCAAGTCGGAAAAGAAGAGGAAGAACAGCACAAAGAATCATTAGTAGGATCGTGAAAACAGAAGGAAACTAAGTGGACAAGAAAGAGAAACATCTTGGAGGCCTAGCTAATTGCTAAGGTAACCTACAGGGTCCCCCTGAGGGCACTGCTCCCTATGGTCCATCTTATGCCCCCTGAGAGGTTCAACACACTAACCCAAACAGAACATTATACTAGATTGGATAAGAAAAAGAAGTAGTAGAAGTACATTTAGAACGGAAATAATAGCTTTACCGCAGAATTGACCACATCTCGACTATTTGGCTATAAATTTCAGTGAAAAATTCACAGAAAGTTAAGCTTATGATGTGGATAGTGTCTGTAAATTTTCAAATGACTAATCGCACTGGATCAAGAAAATTACGTTTTTTGTTAATTTTACTAAACTCACTGAGCAGTGGTAATAGCTTTTTCACTAAAAAACAAAACATTCACAATTTTATATCACCAAAGGAGCAAAAATGAACAACACAAATAAGAAAAATATGTATTACACAAGAAATCATTAATCAGAAGTTTGCATTGACTGATAAAATTCTTATTTGCCAACATGACCCCCATGACGTTTAATAACTTCAATAATCCTTGAATCCATGCAGCCAGTTATTTTCATTATTACAGAAGGTGGAACTGCCCTTGCTGCTGCAGTAACAGCATCCCACAAGACAAATTTTAAGTTGCACTGCTTTTTAGAAGGGCCCAGAAGTTTTCAATTGGGTTTAGATCAGCTGAGCACGGGGGCCAAATCAACAGTTTCTCTCCATGGAACTTCAAACAGTCCAGAAATGCTGTGTCGTACAGGCAGAGTGAGAAGGCGCATTGTCATGCATGAAAATCGAATTTCGAAGCAACGGAAGGGGTATGTCATCCAGTCGTGACCAAGGCGTTCTTTAACATGTCATAATATGATGCAGATGTAATTTTCACGCCATCGGGTAATCTAACCTGACCTACCAGTCGATCCCCTATGATACCAGCCCATATCATAACACCACCTCCCTGTTGTTGACGTTTTACGCATTGATGACACTCAGCTCCAGGTAGCACCCAACCCTTGCTCCACCCATCAGGTCCATGAAGTTTTGCCCGGATTTTGTCGGTGAAAAAAACATGATTCATGCTGATCTTCATGTATTTCTCTGCCCATTCCTACCTGAAAATTTTTATGTCTTGGGGTCACGCACTTTTAGAGGGGATTTGGCAGAAGCAATGGAGCGAAGGATTTCATTTCTTGTGGTTTTAGGCACTTCAGGAAGCCCAGCAACTGTAAAAAATTATTTGTTTTCCCGTGTCTTTTATGTAGCTGACAAACCACATTTCTCAAGTATCTATCAGTAACAGTCCTTGAATGCCCAGCAATTGATCGTTTTTTCCGTGGTGAAGGGTCCTTCAAGAATCTTGTGACTGTGTCAATATGGCGTCCTATTTTTTTGGGCAATAACAGGAGAGGTGCCTTCAGCAGTTTCTTTGATGATAATTTCTTTCTCCTCGTTTGTGAGAGCTTTTCCACGTCCCATTTTAGCAGAGTATACAAGCTATTATTGTCTTTGACTTCAAAAAGAGAGAAAAAAGCAAAGAGTTGTCACCAGAAGACACAGCAAAATGTAAACAAACTCAGCAGTTTGCCATAAAATATCACGATTTCCCTGCAACTTTCACAAAAATTTGATCGCCCAAAAGAGATATGGTCAATTTTGTGCAAAAGCCATTATTTCGGTTTTAAGTGTAGTATTCTCCTGGCTTAAGCCTCCCTGCCCACATAATACACTGCGGTCCAAAGAGAGGAAGAAAGAAGGGACATGAAGCATGTCGTGGAGCCGATGCATGAGTCAACGTGCGTGAGAACTGTAAGTCAGGAAAGAAGAGCAAAAAAGAACAAAGCATTATCAGTAGGAGTATGAAAATGGAAGGAAGCAAAGTGGGCACGAAAGACAGACGTCCCAAAGCCTAGCTAATGGCTAAGGTAACCTATACAATCCCCTGGGGGCGCTGCTCCCCATAAAATACGCGCCGAACTAATCAAACCCCATGAGAAAGGAAAAAAAAAACATTCACACTGTCAATACAATAACATGAATAACACAGGGTTGAATTGCCTATGGTAGATAGTAGAAACGAACCTTCAGATTCTTCAAGACGTTTGCGCCGCTTTCGTAAACTTGACGGATTTCCCTTGAATTTCAACTTCTCGGACGAGTTGTTGCGTTCCTCTGAAGTACAACGATCTGTTTGAAAATTACGGATATTCAATATTATATTAGTTAAGGCCTCCCTAGCCACAGCCAAAGTTTCCCAATACAGGAGGAAGATGAAAGGATAGATAGTGCTTATGTTGATAGAAACAGGAGATCCAAGAACGAGGGTGTACCCAAACAAGATCAACGGGCATGGCAATAGAACGTCGGGAAAGAAGAGCAAAAACAAAGCATCACCAGTAGGAGAGTAACAATTGACAGAAGAAGTGCAACGTGTAAGTTGTGAAAAACAAAAACTAGACATTTTTTTCGTATTATTTACCAACTACATAACTAATTTTTTCTCTGCCCTAAAAAAAAAGTCATGTTACATCAGAAAATATTTCAGGCATGAAAGTGATCGAGGCAGTGCTTAAAAAAAGGCTGCATTCCAAAATACGGGTTCACAAAATAAAATAGAGCTACTTTGAAATTATCGGCTTCCAAGAAAAATTTGATAACACGTATATTCTATGTATGCGTGGAGTAAAAACAAATCGAAGAACTTGACAAGCAATCTCTCAGAGCCATGATGTCACTATGGACCAAAGTTCATTACGCCGGACCCGTGTTTCCCACTATGGACCAAAGCTCTTAACGCCAGAACCGTTATGCCACTTTTGGCTTTTTTAGGCCAAAACAGAGGACCAGAGCTCTTTATACCAGAACAGCGACATCACTGTGGATCAGAGCAAGTTACACCAGAAATGTAACACTTTTGAGAAACTTGGCGGACTTACAGCCAAGTTAGAGTTAGAAGATTTAGGTGGGAGTCTTGAGCTAGAAATTCACTGACTGAAAAATCAGAGTTCAGGGTCACAATTCCTGAGTTTTGATGTATTAAACTCATAAAATTCTTTTCAAGAAAAAAATACGCTCACAACACGGATTATTTCGCTTACAGAGATGGAAATTGGTACCGGTAAAGAAAACTTAAAAAGTTGTTATTGTTCTTCAACTCGGAAGCGTCGTTTGTCAGCGATGAAATAAAAACACTTGAGTGCATGGTGGTGAGTACTTTGGGTTATTCACGATCCTGTCATATACTGTACGCTTGGCGAACCATTTGTATATTCTACGTCAACATATCAACATGTAAACGCATAGCGTTCTACCTACTTTTTGCTCAAGTACGAAAGGGTATTGTAACGAACGCCTAAAAGATCATAAAGATCATGAGAGACAACGCAGGGCACGGTCGCGCTAGTATGCAGCAGATGGAAGCTTACACCAACCGAAAGGCTTGCTTTAGGGCCACACGCTCTTAATTGATAGATCCAGCGAAAGACACTATTAAATTTATATAGGTACCTTGTCACTGAAACTGCCGCAGCAACTTTGAGCCTTTATGTCTGTCTAACTCATAAACATACATACTTGAAATGATTCTATGATTGGTTCCGGCGGAAACGGACTGAAGCTTTCGGTTGCAATCTGTGGGCGGAAGTGCTGGTTTTAAAGCGGGCGCTTAGGGGCACCGGCAGCATAGCTGTATAAATATCATGTCTTACTTTTCTATCCTGGGAGCATTACACTTTCGTCTTCATTTCTAGTACGTATACCTCAGCCAGCTCTTGTAACTTGCTTTCATAAGTGATGTAGCTATACCGGTATATGATAGGAATCATAAAGCTGAAGAACTTACACCGTTCTTTCATTATTTTGCACTATGGCCTTACCAGTTCTTCTGCATTGGACGGACTCAAAAAAGAACGTACACACCAACTTGACAAACAACAGATGCTGGGAATAAGCCAATGTTTAATCCGGGCTCCTCACACTCAAAAACATCCGACTCCCCGCGCCTTGAATGCCTTTAGAAACAGAAACGACTCTAAATTACCAACTGCAGTCCGACTCGGAATCCCGATCGGGCTTGCGTGCGGGCATGCATGATTGTCTCTAAGACTGAAGTTCTCTCCCCTTTTTTTCCTCACTAATCAATATCCTAGTGATATAATGGCAATAGTTAATAGAGGGTCGGGGCTTAAGTTCCGTTGTCTATTTGGGAATGGGCCTGTAGGTTCGTCTACTGCAGCCTTGGGAATGGGCCTGTTGGTTCGTCTACTGCTACCTATCTAATCAAAGCATGTATTCGAATAGAATTATGAATCTTCGTTCGAAAAAGTATATACACTTCTTCTTAAGATTCTGTCTCTGCAATTTTGAGATTAACTTTGCTTCACAGTCAGCTATAATGAAACTTCTCGGTGTCCAGCCATTGTCGCAAATTAGTTATTTCTTTGACGCAAATGCATCCTTTCATCGCTTGAACAAACGCCGATACGTGGAGAGCCAGTAATAGGGACTAGGAGGTCATCTTCATAAGAAGTAGCTACATCTGCATCAAAAGAACCTTAACATTAATACCGGTAATCATCAGAGCATTATGGCCAATGTGTATTTTGTCTACTTATCAGTCTGCTCTCTGAGACGCTTGAAAAAAACAATCGAAAATTAGGACAGGTACGTCATCCTGTCAAGCTCTGTTGAACACTGATAGGCTAGAAATGAACTAGGTAGAACATGATGGCAAAAGTACGGTAACCTCTTATACAAATGTGCTTTTAGATTCACCAACGTTGCAATCCAAACAATGAAGATATCTACCACCTCATTTAGTAGCCTCATAAAATAAATTCTAATTTTGACTTTCTACTCGAATTCAAATATCAGTTGCTTATATAGGTACCGCATAAACTGAGTAAATCAACAGAGTACAAGGTGACATGTTCTGCACAATATAATTGAAATAGAAAGAGGAACAAAGAACAAGATTTTCATACGTCAGTGTTTTCCGAATATCTTCTCGCTTCACACCAGGCAGGACTTTGCCCCAAGTTCATCAGCCTTTACATATCAGACTCGAATTTTACCAGTGGATGCTCATTGATCTCCAACAGTCTTCCTCCAAAAACCGTGCCTTTTGCGAGATGGCGCTAGCGTAGAGGAATGCCGCTAAGTAGTCTTAGCGGTCCCCAGATTGCGCTACGGTCAGGAGGGAGTTCATATAAAGAAACGAGTTGTTTGCTACCAACCCTAAGAGTATGGCACAAATCACTCTCCAAGTAGACAGTCTGGAAGAGATTCGAATAAACTAAAAAAAATTGAATATAGTGGCAGCTCTTGCGAGTTTCCCCTTGTAGGTTAGCATAGCTCTTGCTAGCCCTTTGTGACGTCTTTTCTACGTTTTCACATTGCTATTTCTGCTTTCATGCTCCTACTGATAGTACGTTTATCTGTTCTTTTTATTCTTGTCCGACTTGCAGTTCCCGTAAGCACTGATCCACTGTGGGAACACCTTCGCTCATGGGTAGTACGTTTCTTTCAACATGCCATCTATCCCTTCTGGAAGATCGCCTTTGTTGTGAAAATGTAGGCTTAAATTGCTCAAAATAATAATAATTATTGCATATCGTTGCAGCGTAAACTTAGCTGAATTGAACAGCGTATGGGTGTCAACTGTGAGTCGATGTTGTACCTTACTTCTGAAAGAACAATATTGTCAAAGAGTGTCAGAAGGATGAAGTCTTAAAGAGGATAAGCCGAGATTTGTACAATCCCTATGGCGACAGGGGCTCGAGTTGAAGATGAACTGCTTGAAGCTGTTGAGGCGAGTGGCCGATATGAGCTCCTTAACAGCTATTGTTGTAGTTTTTCAGACTTTCGGACTCCCTCAGGACTCAAGCTTGAAGCTTTTACTTATACAGAGTTCAACCAACTCTGACAGTGTGGTTGTATGTATAAGAGCTAAGTGAAGGTACTTTCCGAAATGAAACAATGACAGTCTAACACCTATGACGTGCTAGCATCTCTGTCTCTGTTCCAAAAAAAAATGCGATAGAGGGAGAATAGGGTCGTTTGAAAATTAGCTGCTACTCTAGATCGTAGGTAATTAGAGAACTGTATGCTTTAGAGGAGCTCTACCCTGCTCAGTAGATCAAACACATGCTATGCCCCCTGACGCAGAAATGTAACTACCTAATAAAAAAGAGTAACACTCATCATTAGCCTTCTGACTTAGCAACATAATAAGACAGCGCAACACCCACCTTTAGAAGCGGAGGAGCTAGAAACGGGCTGCAAGAAGGAGTCTTGCTTCAACACATCTTGGAGCACGTTCGTCACAGCAGGGGGTAGACTACTACTGCTCGTCCTAGTTGTCTCCATCCCAGAATGTTGACGGAGAAGGGATCGTTGAGATTCATCTGACAAGAGTGTTTTGAAAGACCGCCTAATTTTTCTGGCCGCAATTCGAATACGGCCACGACACAGGTCTTGCACTTTTCTCAGTTCATGCCAGCATGAAACAAGGGCAGAGGATCGATTAGTGTTACAAAGCACGTACTCAATGTTCACCACTCCCTTACGTCTCCGCATCTCAGGATCAAGAAGGAATTTGATCGGCTGTATTAGGTCCTTCGGTATAATGAGGCTGACCGTTTTCGCACCGTCTTCAACCGGGATGAAAGCTACGCACAAAGACGACACGAGTTGTCTCTCTTCTTCGCTAAGTTCTGGCAGTCTCTCTTCGCACAGCACGGCATAGTCCTTAGCTTTGTCATAGGCAGCTATGGTGAGGCGAGCAGGGTCAATGACACGGTCACCGTTGATAAGAAAAAGCCTGGTGTACACGAGCGCACGTAAGGTGGAGTACTTGATACAATCGGGTTGGAGCTGCATTATTTTCTCAATTTCACACTTCACAAAACTGCCGTAAGTGGCCAGGTCATCTGGTGACGGGGGCCGGGCAGAGTCTTTGGTCTTCTTTGGGTGCTGCTTTCCAAGCAGGTCAACTGAATGTCCGAAATTAGAGTAATAGCGACTAGAGAAATATTGCCTGAATTTGCGGACTTCATCAGCTTCAGCATGCTTACCTTCCATACGCAGATGGTTTTCCATGTAGCCCGCCGCGGTTTTCAAAGCAAGAAAGTAGTCAAATCTCACAGCAGGCAAATGTGTACCGCCACTGGTACATGTTTCTTCTATCACCTCTTCAAGTGCAGTAATCATTTTCCTCTTAAATAAGTCTCGGAGGGTATACAGCGTGTAGTGCTTCCTGATGAGTTTCAGCTTGATATCGGCCACGTTTCGCATCAACTTTATACAGCTCATCTTCGACTCGAGCCACTTGCTGCAATTGGGATTGTACATATCTCGGCCAATCCTCTTTAAGTCTTCATCCTTCTGGCACTCTTGGCCAACATCGTTGTTTCGTAAGTCACGTAGGACATCGATATCAAACCGTTGATTGGAAGGACCGGAGTCTAGGAAATTACAGTCAACCGCTCGTGAACTTTCTGAGGATGTAGGACCACAACAGGTGTGCTTCGAGAAGAATGCTTTGGCAAAGAACCCCATACATTCGGTACAATGCGCGACAGATTCTAGATCATCATTCATGAGGCGTCGCTCTACGGTGATTCGTTTACCACCTGCTTTTAAGACCTTTACATTGTTCATATAGATTCCTCTACGCCTGATTCGTCTCATTATGTTCCTTTGCTCCTCAGCGCTGGCATTAAATAGGGCTTGGACTTCAGGAACATTGGGGTGCCTTAATTTCACGTGTCTGGCAAGTCTGTGTCGATACTCGCTACAGTACGGACAAAGCAATTTACGACGAAGTCTGGGGTTGGAGTTTATTTGGCTGCTATCAGGCGTCGTAGATTTATGAACGTCAGATCGACGACAGAGCAGTTCTTCGGGCTGAAGTCCATCCGACGAGGGGCAACTCTCGTTACTTCTGACTAATTTAGACTTTTTCTTACGGGCTGTATTCCTTTTAACCGTTTGTACATCCGTTGAGCGGTCCACGTCCACGACAGGAGTTAAATGTTCTGCAGGGAAGAGGAAAATTGAAATACAATAGTCTCCGAATGTGGAAAAAATGGCTGAACAGTGTGAGATGTTTATTTTTATATTGAGTAACTTGAGCCTCCGTTTGCAAAGCAGAGGCGACCTCACAGAGGAAAAAAGAAGGAATGTTCAGAATGCCTAAGAACAAGGTAGCCCATGAGGCCCCAATCGGTAAACCAAACTAACCTAGCCCTATGATCCGCAGATGGGATAGAAGTAGACCAACAAACAGAGCTCTATCCAATTCCCTTGTTTTGTCAGCGTCCTCTATTTGGACTCCAAAGCAACCCCCGCTCTTTCCAACTCCAACATCTGAACAAAGTAGACCAGTTTGATCTGATCCGACACGGACTCCTTGGACAAACATCCACTGGCCCTGATAATCTTACTCCCCGTGTACTAAGAGAAATGGCTCCAGTCATCGTGAAGCCGCTGCTCGAAATATTTAATCGGTCTCTAAGAACAAGGGAAGTTCCGCAGGATTGGAAACTAGCTAACGTGATACCGATACATAAGAAGGGGGATAAGAAAAGCCCCAGCAACTATCGACCAATCAGTCTTACATCGGTCGTCAGCAAAACCATCG
>LQNS02278124.1:7203848-7216259 GCA_001587735.2 Parhyale hawaiensis | reverse complement strand
ACAAACCTGAAGGTCGGAAGAAATGTAAGGACGAGGCAGAACGGCGGGAGCGAAGTCAAGACAAACCTGAAGGTGGGAAGAAATGTAAGGACGAGGCAGAACGGCGAGAGCGAAGTCAAAACAAACCTGAAGGTCGGAAGAAATGAAAGGACGAGGCAGAACGGCGGGAGCGAAGTCAAGACAAACCTGAAGGTGGGAAGAAGTGTAAGGTCGAGGCAGAACGGCGAGAGCGAAGTCAAGACAAACCTGAAGGCCGGAAGAAATGTAAGGTCGAGGCAGAACGGCAAGAACGAAGTCAAGACAAACCTGAAGGTCGGGAGAAATGTAAGGTCGAGGCAGAACGGCGAGAGCGAAGTCAAGACAAACCTGAAGGCCGGGAGAAATGTAAGGTCGAGGCAGAACGGCGAGAGCGAAGTCAAGACAAACCTGAAGGCCGGGAGAAATGTAAGGACGAGGCAGAACGGCGAGAACGAAGTCAAGACAAACTTGAAGGTCGGGAGAAATGTAAGGTCGAGGCAGAACGGCGGGAGCAAAGTCAATACACAAGAAAAGGGCAGAACAAAGCGAAGAACAAAACTGAAACGTATTAGAATCAATAAGAGAAAAAGTGATCAATCAAACGACAGGCAAGGACTAAAAGATTAAGGAGATACAAAATACAGTCAAGGGACAAAAAAAAAATACGGAGAAACAGAAGACTGTCAAGGGAAAAAATTGGGGAGGCATCAAAAGAAAAGCAAGGACTATAAAAACAGGGAGATAACACAAAAGCTGATGTGTGTGCCTTGGATCACAGACTATACCCTTTCGTGCGGGGTGCCGGTTGGGACTTTTGGAACCGTAGGTAAGTCCCACGAGTAACGTGGAGTCACACCGTTCAAGTTGTTGAAGAGCTGGAGTGAACAACAAAGGATCTATAATATGTCGATAGAAACGGGGAATCTATGCACGAGGGTGTTCCCACACAGGATCAACTCACATGGGAAGGGTAAATAAATAAAATTTAAGAAAAACAAAAGAGATAAGATCAGTAGGAGTATGAAATCTGAAGGAAGCATAATGGGCACAAAACGCTGACCAAAATAAGTCAGCAACCTAACCCTTAGGCCCATTCTATGCCCCGGGAGAGGAAACAGAAGGCAATTACGTGAATAAAAAAAATAGCCCAAAGGTCTAGTCAAGGCTAGGCTATGTTACCCTGTGGGGACCTCAGGGAAGAACTTCTAACTATAACACAAAATAGTCGAACCTTACTCTATGGCCTATGCATCATTAGGTATAGGTAAAGTCGCCTGGACTGCACACCCCAACTAGGAGATGCTCTTGTTTACTTCATTGTAAAGGTAAAGTCGCTTTGACTGCACACCCCAACGAGATGTTATTGTTTACCATTGTAAAGGTAAAGTCGCCGTGACTGCATACCACAACTAGATGTTATTGTTTACTTCTTTGTAAAGGTAAAGTCGCCTTGACTGAACACCCCAACGAGATGTTATTGTTTACCATTGTAAAGGTAAAGTCGCCGTGACTGCATACCACAACTAGATGTTATTGTTTATTTCATTGTAAAGGTAAAGTCGCCTTGATTGCTACCACAACTAGGAGATGCTCTGTTTCTTCATTAAAAAAGGCAAAGTCTCCTTGACTACACACCCCAGCTAGATGTTTTTGTTTACTTCATTGTAAAGGTAAAGTCGCCTTGACTGCACGCCCCAACTAGGAAACCCACATGCACTGGCAGCACTCTAAACGCAAAGAATGTTTGACACTAGTAGACACTGAGGCGCATGGTAATCACAACTTAACTGGGCTACCACAAACTGAAAAACGGTAACGCTAATCCGCAATGCGGTTGTGAGAATATCACTTGTCGACGAGCTATACTGAGTTTAATAGTTATTACCTCCGCCAAGGTGGTTATGTTTTGCCGTGTCTATCTGTTTGTCTGTCTGTCACAAAGATAACTCAATAAGTTATGAACCGATTTGAATGAAATTTACAGGGATTGTTAGGTATGTTGAGAGGAACAGATGATTAACTTTTGGTGAAGATATGTCCATCCGTTTGTTTGTCTGCCTCATTTTTCTCGATGCCATAGGCCAACTCAAAAAGTTATGGATGGATTTTGATGAAATTAACGTGAGTTGTTAGGTAGCTATATAACGAAGCGTAATTGATCCGCTTGTTTGTTCGTTCGTTTGTCATTGTTTTTAATTTCAAGATTGTTAGCACAATAACTCAAAAAATAATAAATGGATCTTTATGAAATTCATAGGGGTTGTTAGTAATGCTAAAAGACATAAATGACCAAATTTTGGTGCAAATCGGTTTGATCGTTTGTATGTTTGATCTATATTTGTCATACCATTTGTTAACAGTATGACTCAAAAAGTTATGAACGGATCTTCAAGAAAATTGAACAAGCAGTTATTAATATAAAAAGGCACAAATGATTAGATTTTAGAGTTTATACAAAGAAAATTATGGTTTCAGAGCAAATTTAAATTTTTTGCTACCGTTGCCTCACTTGGCGGAGGTATGCGCTCTCAGAGTGCTCTAGTTCATTGTATGATTCTTTTGTTTCCAATATTTGATGTTGCTACTGAGTGGTTACCTATATCGTCACAATCATAATTACCACTTTTTGGGTTACGCCTGTGACACAATTTGATAGCGGCAGGATTAGTGCTATATCACCAGTAACCCAGAAATGGGGATTACTACACACCTCTGGCTATGACTAGGCCAGCCTGTGCTATTCTTTTCATTTTTTACAGAAGGCTTTGGGGATCTAGAATAATAGGCGGCCATGGTAATCTTAGAATGTGTTTAATGGCCAGGAGAAAGTGTATGACATCAATAAAAAGTCTTCCTTGGTGGCAATACCTATGGTAGCTGTTGGCTGCATCTCCTATAAAGGTCGCGGATGATGCAACATGGCAGTGATTACGAGTCGCCAGCGATTTCTGTCGCTAATCCCACTGCAATCTTTGGAGCCGATTCTCATTAGAATTATTATTAAAAGAACAACCTATGAAAATTCCTAAATTGAAAATGAAAACAATCACGGAGTAGTATTCTGAAAAGTTCAGAGACTTGCATTTTGAAGACGATGTAACTAAGTTATAGAGCACTAGCACATATAGTATATACCGCTGATAATTTGTGGGTAGTCCAATAGAGCTTTCTACTCAACATTCCAAGCACACTACTTACTTTTGCTGCTGTGGATACCAGTTGAACAAGGCGTGTTTGTCTCGCTCGTTTCATCCTGAAATTGGAGATGAAAATCAACCATGAATGCTCTGTTTCCATTGGCTACCAAAATAAGGAATATTATACAAGTTCAGTGTCATTACATAGCTTCAGACGAAGGTATTCAATGCACACACGTCTCTCTTGTTTTCCCAAATCCCACAGCTCAATAGAAAATGATAGCCTCTCAATTCTACCCCTATGGAAGATGTACGTTGGAATTTGCAGGGTACGACAACACGGAGTGAAACACCTGCATTTCACTGGAGATTAAGTCAAAAGTAAAAAAGACACAATCAGTAATATTTAGTCCATTCTACTGAGGAGTTTAAGATTCTTGCAAACAAGGAGTGGCAGTTGGGCAGTTACTGGTCCCGGTAATTTGGAGTTGAAGTAGGACCTTCGATCATCTAATTCCGTAACTCAAGTTCAATGCAGCCTACTGCCAGTGAAGTTGCATGATATTTCCCATCCAGTATACACGTGCAGAAATTGAACGTTAAAGCCGTTAATCAGTCTTGCAAAGGCAGGATAAAAAAAAACCTGGAAGCATTCTTCAGTCTTCCCAAATACTCTGGAGCTATCAGCCTAGTATCTGGAGCTCCATCTTGCTTACAATGCCGGGGATACAGTATTGTTGAAGTAGGGTTCTGTTATGCATTGCAAATACGCGCAAGCAAAGAATAATACGACACACTAATTCTCAACTCTATGTCATATACTACTAACTACTGCAACCCCTTTCGAGCGCCCAAGTCACGATGCTTGGCCCTCAGAGCCAGAGGAGATTCCCTCAGCTGTTGTGCGAGACTACCAACGGTTCAATACCAAATGACTTTTACCCAATTCAGCATAAAGATCCCGGCGGATGAATGATGACGCCAGCAACTGAACACAGTGATTCCGTCTATTCGGTACGTAGCTACATAATTTGTTGGCTTTGGACTGCTCGCAAGGAAACCGTGTTTGTAGAAGAAAAAGGAGAACCAAGCTACATGTTGACAATATACTTATTATCTATATTGAACTATCGAATCAAATCACTACAGTATATCCATCATCAATGTTGTAAAATAAAGAAAGTCATACATGAAAAGGTCGGCATAAAATTCGGGAGGAAAGCGTTAGTTAGTTAGTTATAAACTTTGTTTAACCTCCGTAGCCGCAACTCAGGCGTTCCAACAGAGATGAGTGTGTAGTATTTAAATACCACATAATTTGTCGCGTGGCCTACGTGCGATACTACGGGCAGGAANGAAAAGGAAATAGAGAACCTACCTAACTTTACAAAACTAACCTCGTCAGCAGGAACTGCGGCCAGATGCAACATCCCCTGCGGAGAAGGCACTCGGGGCCCTTGGGTGCGTGATGCCCAAACATATTGTGGCAGAGAAAGGGCCCGCCACAATATGCCCCTGAGGGCGGGAGGAAAGCGTTCACTATGACAATCTCAAAGATATAAAGAAGAATAAAAAATAACATAGCAACTACAGTGTAACTTAGAGTATTCTAAAATACATGAAAAAGAAGGAATAGATAGGTATAGCAACACAAGCATACCTACAAACTTTGAAAGCAGCTATGCAGCTAAAGTTTGAAAAGCAATTGGGCATCACAGCGTTGTCACCTTTTTGGTAGCTCCGATACCTAGCCCTATGTAGTTAGTACTACAGGGTGCATAATGATTTGGGAAAATTAAATTCGCAGCTTTCAAGGCTGATCTAGGGACAACTCAAGGCTCACATACTAATACCTTTTCATGATATCATCGTGAAAAATGTGAAATATTACTGTCTGATGTGAACAGGTCAGCCTATAACAAATAAACAATTTTGATCATACATTTTTATCGTTCTGATCAATTCGGATAAAATATTGCTTGACAGTTGCAATCATTAGTGTTCCTCTAACTTTGCCTGAACTGGCACAACCCTGTACCTTGAGCTAATGATTGGCTTAAAATGAAATTGAAGTCTGTTTCTGATTTTCTGGTACAAATTAAACATTGGTAGCATTTACAAAACCCATTTCAAATTCAAGGCTTTTTCAAGGTTTTCAAGGTCGTTACCACTAACTACTACTTCTACTAACTGCACTGAAGGTACACTTCAGTGCACTGTAGTCTTTATTATTATTATAGTCCTAGTTTTACCACCGTATCCACTCAAGGAGTGATCCGTACAGTGCAGACTCGGTCGTTAAACATAGATAGATTCGTAGGAGTATTTTATCTCGGCATTCCTTCCAGAAAATCTCGGTTGGCTCAGTGTGCTACTACTGGCGGGAAAAAGGTGCAATGAATAGAAAAAGACACTCAAGTGGACAAACGGCCCCATTTGAAGCCTTCCACACGAGAGAGAGTAGAGAAATCCCATGAACTAGGTCGGCTGTCTCAATCGACAGCCCACCTTGAGTAACAGAAAGGGAAAAATAGAGAACCTACCTAACTTTACAAAACTAACCTCGTCAGCAGGAACTGATGCAACTTCCCCTGCGGAAAAGCACTTGTGACCCTTGGGTTCGTGAGCACTCTAGTCTTTCGCAACTCAACTCCTGAGTTGCGGAGTTGAGTTAAGCTCAACTTCGACACTCAGGTCCAGCAAGTTTCCAAATTCAACTCCTGGCTTCCAAAGATGTTCTACTTCTACTGGGTAACTCGGCAGCCCCAGATTCTACAAAAGCTTTTACTTAAAACAAAAAGCTTTTGTTCAAACTTGTTACCCTTCTATGCACTGTGGTCTTACCTGCTCAGTGACAATTTGTTCCACAGAGAAAGGTCCTTCAGTTCTGGATGGGCAGGCTTGGACCTCCTCTTTGACAAGCAGCTGGTTTAGGCAGATTCTGGTGAGTGTGCCAGTTATGGCAGTAAACAGTTCCGGCAAAGAGTCTAGGATGAAGGGAGGTAACACCTGCGTTAATGGTAGCATTTTAACAGAAGATAGGTCTGTCAGGTCTTCCGTAGATGGATTGTCCACAGTTACATCAGATGTAATAGATGCGAACGTTGGTGATGATGGTCGCTCCACTGACAATGGATCCACATCAGTTAGTGTACCATTTTCGCACTTAACTCTTTCACTTAACTCTGAAGAGTTCAGAGATAAGGACACTTCCTCATGGATAAATAATGGCGACAATGACGAGGGCAAAAACATGTCGTCAGCAGCAGACGGTACACTGATTTTTCTTTTAGAATCCTGAAACTGAATGAAAACACATCAATCAAAACACAATGTTATACAGCCACGTATATTTATTTATAAGGTAATGAAAAAAATTCTGTCCGTTGTAAATGAAAAAAAAAACGCTGCGTAGTATGTAGGTATAACTTATATTCAATCTTCAAAGTAATTGTATTCAATCTTCAAAGTAATTGCCATCGGCATCGAGCTTCTTCTGCCAACGTGTCTTTCGCTTCCGGCCAGTTGGTAGCAGCTCATAATGAACCACTTGACCTGTCCACCAGACACAGAGTATAACCTTGCGTGGGTGCATCGGCGGTCTTGCGGTGTGATGGACAGCATCCTGGGGTGACAGCCAGTGCTTGGAACGCTTGTTAGTGTTGTACAGGACCCACTTTTCATCACTGGTAAGTACTCGATTGGATATGGATACGGTACGATGGCGAGAATGCAACGATAAACAGGCTGCCACTCGTCTCTGGTGGACCTCCAACGGCGTGTGCGAAACCCACTCACTCAGTCCGTAGCTACGTCATACCTAGGCGGTGCAGGTGCAGTCTGTTTCATCGGAAACGTTGAAATGCCTTGCAAGTTCACCACACTAGACTAATTTCCACTTCAATGACCAATCCGTCATTCAAGACCTGTGGTGGTCCACTGCGAGGCTCATCGAAGAGGGACAAATCTCCCGACAGGAATTTTCGAAACTAACGCCTCGCAGTACGTTTTTTTCATAACACAATCCTGAAACTCACGGCAAACGCTTAACAAATGCGATGACTTGATGCAACTGCCGATAAACTCACTTTGAATTTGTACTGTAAATAGCCTCGAACGAGATCTGTAGACACTTCCATTGTCCTTCCCCGCTGTAAGGCTTATAGCCTAACTAGAGCCCAGACATTGCTTGAAATGAATGCTTAAAGCTTATTTTGCTTAAGCTGCTTAAAAAATGGCAAGATTCTGTAGCGCTTGAATTGCTTGCAAGCACCATCCGAATTTTTACAAGCGCTTAAAAATTTTTGCTAGCGCTTAAAAATTGTTTTTAGTGCTTAAAATTTTTTGTTAGTGCTTAAAGATTTTTGTTAGCACTTAAATATGTTTGCTACCGCTCAAGTTGTAACGGCAACCCAATCGAAAATTTATAGGCATTTATCCGACGTTACCGGATACCTTTCACTCTTATCATATAGGCGGCCGATATGCGCTCATAAATTTCCAATTGGGCTTTAAGCCAACGTTTAAACTTTAAATTGTTCGGAGACCTTTTCTAATTTAGAGAGTATCGTGTAGCTGTCTATTGATTGTGCGCAACAAGCTAACAAGACATAAGCATAGCGCGTACATATGACGTCTTTTTGTGGCCACATTTGTGATCAGAATCACCGTGATCATGATCATCGTGATCACTGAAAAGCACAGAACCGTCCAATGATTTTGTAAACACCCCAGAGACGCCATGTCTATTTTCAAAATTTGAATTCCAATCATATTTACACAGAAGACGTTGGAGAAGGAATTCTTAAAATTTTTTTATTTTGAAGTCAATGGATAAGTGAACTAGCAGTATTCACTGCATTTTGAACCTGCACAGGCATAAAACTAAGAGCTTGGGCACGCGTACGCCAATATTGCATTGCAACACAAGTAAGTACTGTATTCGATTGCACCGCAGCGCCATATAGGCTTCGGCTTGGACTGAAAAGAATGTGAAAATAATACCTTGGTACTAGTCGTTTATCCCGTTGGTAGCTACGTTATAACAAGCAGCAATGGTGAAGCTTTAAAGAATAACTCCTACTTCTGTGTTAGTTTAAAGTTGCAATGACGCACAGTTTTAGACTAACATTCCAGCACCGTGAGTAGCAGTCCAGCAACGAGATGGCCGAAGGGAAAAGTTGCGTGGCTGAGCAATTATTGTGATTGAGTGAAGACGCTACAACGAAACTAACATTTTGGAAGCCAGTAGCCTAATACAAACAATCATAATATTATCCAAGTTATCCTTAAACATAAGAAACCATCACGAACTTTGCGCTTCAAATTTTAAATTTTCGCTCGTCTAACGGCTGGAATTACTCTTTGATTATGCATGATCAGCCCGCTACTGAAATCTCGGTTCGAACATTTTTTACCAATGACCACGGATGATTGCTATCAGAATTACGCTAAAAAGTGGTCACATAAACGCACAGATCAGGCGGAATAAGGCAGAATGATTCGTAAGGTGGTCACAAAAAGACCCCTTTAGACACCCCATGCACTTTACGTTGCTCTGTGGCACAACTCTAAAAAAAAACAAGATGGTGTGACTTCTGTAGCTTGTTACACGAAGAGCCCCATTTTCCCAACAAACTTACAATTTTTTTCAAGCTAGCCTATGTCGACAGAGTTTGTTTCAAGATTTAAATTCACTAACAATTTCTAACTAGCTTTTTCAACTGTTGCTTATCTTGAAAATAATTTAAAATGCTCTTTCCACCCCTTCACTGAAACTTTCAATTAGCTACTCATTGAGGCAAATTTGTAGGCTTACAGCGGGAAAAAGGCTAATTACATTATGGGTGTTGCTTTTTGTTACCTAGAGCGGAACGCCGAAAGTCTATGCCCCGAATAACGCCCGCTTAGAGTTGTTCTTCCGGTTGACGTAGCTCCATAAATGTTTGAGATGATATCTTTTTTTTTTTGTTCTAAGCGCTTATAATAGGAAAATGTTGGTGCTTATTTTGCTTTGTATTTTTTCCTGCTTAAAGTACAATGCTTAAATTCGTCAACGTAAGCGCTTATTTTGGATGCTTTACTTGCTTATTTTTACAGGTTAAAGCGCTTATACCGTTGTTGCTTAATGTTCGGGCTCTACTTATAACTAATGGCCGTCAATGGTGAGTGATTTTAGAAGGTCTGGTGTAGCTAGTTTCGACTGTCCGCCGTTGAAAACAATTAGCTACTACACACTGCGTATCGTACCAATTTTTACTTTATTCAATAGCTAATCAAAAAGAGACAGAATTTTTTTAGTTACCTCGTAAATGTGAAAATATATGTCACAGCCCAATATTATGTTATACAATGCAGATTGGCATCATTAGTACCTATATACAATTTGGGACCCTAAATTTCCCTATAGCTATTTGCAATTCATAAATAACTTATCATACAGAATACACACTGACCGTCAAAAATATGCACCATCATTAGGCTTAAGAAAATACAGTAGCTATTTTGTTGGCATCTGCAATAGAAGTTTTTATCATTTGCACCATCTGGGATCTCAAATTCTCAAGTTTGTTCTCAAAAATAAATAATTAGCATAACCCAAGACTCTTCTCAGACTATCTACTCCCTGTCGATGGCAAACACATGAGTTAATTAACCCAAAAACAATATTTGTTGACATTTACAATATCTTTCACTATACTTACAACCAAGACAGAAAATTTTGAATAAACTTCATTTTTTGTTTGTTTGTTTGCTTGCTTTTTTCAAGCAAATTTCAAGAATCAAAGCCATGCTCAAAATTTTGAGACAGACTCCTTGAGCAAGAGGATTTTTTACTCCAATTTCCCTCAAATCTGCCAACTCAACAAGCCCGGTACTTACAGGGGGTCCTTTTTCCTTATTAGATAACAAAGTCATGAATTGATTAGCAGGAACAATGGCATATTTACTACGAGCCTAACAATGCAGGAATACCAATGATCCCAGCACCAGAATTGCGAGTTCAAGCCTCATTTTATGCAGAGTTCACAGCAGTTTACAGAACTTTTTATATTAATTGGAGCTACGTTCTTGCATTTACCCTAGTTTCACAGAGAATAAAACATACCTACCTCAAATGAAAATTTTCCATTATTAACATTTAATTCAGTTGTGTAGGTAGCTACCCATTCTACAAAATTAAATGATAAACCAAATGACGGCACTTCTAACTCATTCCATCTTCATAACTATCAGGTCGAGCAAATGGTTGACACCAAATTATTTGCCAGAAAAGCTTGCTTCTGTTTCTTTCAATCAAGATATTGGGCCTTGGTTTCTGCGTTTTTTTTTTTTAGGTCGGAGTTACCTCAATTGTTTAATGACACAATAACTTGAGCTTCTCGTGAATCAACGCCTGTTTATGTGTTTATTGAATTTGAATACAGTGTTATCGAACTTCGTAGCTATGTGTTGTGATCTAATAAAGTTTTTCAACATAAAAGGAGAGAGAAAGAAAAATAAATAAAGGAGGCAGCTGATAAAGGGTTGAGAAACCCATCAAATAAAGGTACTTCACTCTTCTTTTCAACGCTTTGACTTATGAAAACAATGAGGTAGACCATCCCACCACGTCATGATTTTCTGGCATGACTAGGTACTTACGTATGAATGAGAACTATGAGTACGGAGAAACTGGAAGCAACAAAACACAAGAAGAAAATTTGAATGAGAAAACTAAGCATTACAAAGGTAGCTATCTCATTTATGATAGTTCAAGCATCCCTAACTGGAGAAAGATTTGTCAATGCAAATGCAGAACAAGGAAGTTCCCGAACTATAGCTAGAAACGGAGCAGCTGCAAATGGGAAATGAAGAGAAAGACTAATCACAAAGCGTCATTTGTACGAATTAAAAATGTGAGAGCAAAATGCACATGAAACACAGAGACTTCGTGAAGGCCAAGAGATTCCATGGTATCTCCCAGGGCTAACCCTGTAAAAATGATGGGCGAACAAAATTAGCCCATCTCTGTGACCAATGGCATGTCTTAAGTGCTGTTAAGTGGTCATATTATTGTTATTATGTTATTATTATTATTATTATTATTATTATTATTATTACTACACACAAGACTGGCGATGTGGGATAGGATGAAACTCAATAAAGTTATCAACCTCCACGCAACGAGCGTAGCAAGAGTGGAAAGCGACAAAAAAATCACAGAACCACTCTGTTTACAAAGCATTTAATTAAAGCTGCCAATGCCCGCACCAACAAAGGCAGAACCATCAAGATTATTCTGAAGATCTCTACATGATGGAACAGTCGACCGAGAATACTGGCTTATCTGACATCAAACTAGTTCCAGAACAAACTCATGAAAAGCATCAATACGCCGAATATGCCGTGCCCGAGCCAATGGCTGCGGAAGAAAACCACAAGTGGATGACAAAGACAATTAGCTAGCTAACTACATATTTTGTAAGGAGAGCAAACCCCAACAAAGTCTGGAACGATGTACCAGATCACAAGGCACAACACCATTCAGCACAAACGCACATCGACGAACCACTATGTGAAGCAAATTCTAAAGACAATCGGCAGCAGAACCCCAGACTAAGGAGCAGTATTCCAACAGGGAGTGGACATAGCAACTAAGCAGCGGCGTATCACTAAGCAGCGGCGTATCAACTCTACCAAGAAAAAATCTTCCAAGTACGTCACATAAGACCGATTTTCTGGGATGCTCGTGAGGTAACCGATGTGGGCCTCAAACTTCAACTTGGGAGCTAAATTGATATCCAAGATTACCACGTCATTAACCACAGGAAGCACCACACCATTTTGTTGAAGTACTCAGATAGCAGGTCTTATTGTACGTGACATAGAGATGAGCATAATGTTAAGTCTTACCTAATAAAATTCAAAGCCAGAATTATAGAAAAGATAGCCATTTTACTGCAACAAATTACAAAATACGGAGGAAAACAAAATAGACGTCAAATTATAAAATTGGTAACGTCAAATCATAAAATCGGTAAACGTTTCGGGTATCACCCATCATCAGTACCTCTGCAATGAAAATCTAAAATTTTTTTGTTAGAACGAAAAACTAAGACATGAAAAAGGATTTCCTAAAAATTTGTGAAAACTCCTGTGGACTAACAATAAAAAGAGGATGAGCACTATTTTGGTCATTTAAAATTGGTTTCTGTTTAAAAATATAGAGTGATTCTAGTAATCTTAAGTCTAAGCTATTGCACAAAGAAAGCGT
>LQNS02278124.1:7152241-7168315 GCA_001587735.2 Parhyale hawaiensis | reverse complement strand
AAGTTTTTCAATATTAACAATAATACAATCATACATTCTATTAGAGAATTTCTCTTTGTATGTGAACCAAGGTGATCTCTTACGTATAATGCAACACCACCACACTTCCTATCTTTGAGGTCACTTCTATGCAATGCATAGTTTTCTATTTTAACTTCTTCATCGTTGAGTGCATCATCTCGATGGGTCTCAGTAACGGCAAGGAGTTTAGAACCTGCATCATTTATTATATCCTTGAGTACCATATATTTTCTGCAATTTTTCGTTAACAGGCCTCGTATGTTTATAACGTGGATTTTGCTGAATATTTCATCTTTATTTGATTTCAGTTCCTGGTGTTGATTCTGTTTTTGGCTGTTTGCGTTTTCAGTTGATGAGTTGTTCCAGGTTCCTACCCCCACAGTTGTGTAGGATTTTCTACTCTTGGTGGAAGTCAAGGTGCTCATGACCCTCCAAGATGCATTTTTTCCATATAAGTCTCCAGGGACGAGATTTTTTCGAACAGTGTTTGTAAGAAATTTTACATATTTTACAATCTCCCCTTACATCTTGATTGTACACACTCTTATCACGGTTTTTCGTGGTAATATTTCTTTCCACATTGTACTGGTGGTTATTTTCTCCGTACTTGTGAGTTTGTATGCGATTTGAGTTTTGCCATGGTTTCCCCGAATTTTCCCTTGTTCAGCGTGTGTGTGCCTATGATGGGCAGTGGGAGCCGCTCGAATGGTTCTTTCAGATGTATTTCAGGTCATGTGGTATCAAAACACATGCCATTTCTGAATGATTCTTGGCACAACCAGGGATGAAATAAATTGCATTCACGCTTTGGGCTGCAACCTTATCTGTAGTATTTCATGAACATAGGGCACCTCTTTGGGTAGAAAAACTTGCACCCCTTGCCTGAAATTCCATATTTAGTTTGGTTTTTGGCATAGTACTTGCAGATTCTTGGTTTCTTTTCGTATTTGGATATCCAGTCCCCTCCAGAGCTACTTCTTTTCTGCACAGTGCTCTGTGCTATTTCATAACTGATTTCTTTCACATCATGGTCGCCGATTTCCGTATATTTCTGCAGCGGTTCTTCTCCTGCCGTTTTCGGGCTTTCACCCACTGATTCCTTTGTATCAGATGCTACGCATTTTTGGCTTTGCGTTAGTACTTGTAAGCATCTTTCACAATTAAACATGAGAGCCCTTCATGGAGAGCCAGAAATATATAGAGCTTGAATAGTATACTATTTTCACGAACACACAAGAAATCCTATATTTGTCGTTTATACTGAAAAATGCGGTACTAGAGAAGCACTCTGAGGGCTCACACCTCCGCTAAACAAGACAATGTTATTGAAAAATTCATATTGGTCCTTCAACATGGATTTCCTTTTTATCTTTACAAATATTTAGTTCTCTGTGCCTCATAACAGTAACGAAAGTTCTTATAATTTTCCTGAGTATCTATGAGTAACTTTATGAGTTATGTTCAGACAATCTTGAAAAAATTACAAAAAGACGAAAAGACAAACGAATTCACACAATTGCTCAGCGTAACTTTTCCAACAATTCATAGTAATTTTATGTAGATCCGTTGATAACTGTTTAAGTTATGGTACCTACATACTAAAACAACTGATGAGAAAGAAGCAAATGCTGGAACGGATTTTCACCGAAACTTAATCATCTGTGTCTAATAAGATACTGAACATTCGTCAGGTAAAAAACGGTTTCAATCTGCGTGCCACAAAAAATCAACCCCCGGGCCACTTACAGTAAACTCGTTTGGCGTGCCACAAGGTTCAGTACTTGGCCCAATACTTTTCTCCATATTTGTTAATGACTTGCCAACTTTCCAAGAAGACGTTAGTCTCTCGATGTACGCTGATGATGTTCAAATTGCGATACCCTGTTCACTAGACAATCAAGCTCTTGCACAAGATAGAGCTGAGAGGATTCTGAAGGAGCTCAAAGACTGGTATGACGAAAATGGACTCAAACTCAATGCTGACAAAACACAGTGTATAATTTTAGGCACGCCCGACCAATGTGCAAGACTTAAATCACTTTCTCTAACTTTTGACACTACTATCATACGACCTGTTGAAGTAGTTAAGAATCTCGGAGTATGGTTTGACGAAAATCTTACTTTTGACACATCGAAAAATTATGTAGAACAATCGATGGTACCCTTATCTTCCTAAACAAAATAGAGCATCTACTGGACGAAAAGGCTCGTCTGCTATTGATACAGTCGCTGATTCTCTCCCACTACAACTACTGTAGTCTAATTTGGGGAAAAACCTCTCAAAAGAATATCACAGATCTACAGAAATTGCTAAATTTTGCGGCAAAAATAGTGCTGCCGGGCAACTTTTGGAAACGTGATCACGCAAGTCGTCTTCTCAAAAAACTGGAATGGCCCCGAATAGAAGCAAAACTGTATATTGATGAGGCTATGTACATATCTCATTCTATGTATAGATGTATAGCAGGCGCAGTTCTGCTGATACGGTTCAATTTCCTCGGTATAATGAAACCCGTGACAGGCAAAGCTCTCGAAATAATAAACTGCCGACTACCTATCGGCGTCTAGATCTAGGAAAAAAGGCGCTTTCTGTATCCGGGGCCTTCTTGTGGAATGATTTACCAAGAGCTAAAAGCCTCTCTACAAGTCTCTCCTAAACTAGGCCTCTTCAAAGCGAGTTGCTTACAACATTTTAAAAACCGGCTAAATTCACGGACCCAATGTTAACTAGAGCACTCTGAGAGCGCATACCTCCGCCAAGTGAGGCAACGGTAGCAAAAAATTCAAATTGGCTCTAAAACCATAATTTTCTTTGTATAAACTTCAAAATCCAATCATTTGTGCCTTTTTATAATAATAACAGCTTGTTCAATTTTCTTGAAGATCCGTTCATAACTTTTTGAGTCATACTGTTAACAAACGTTATGATAAACATGAGTCAAACAAACGAACGAACAAACCGAATTGCACCAAAAATTGATCATTCATGTCTTTTAACATTACTAACAATCCCTATAAATTTCATTGAGATCCATCCATTATGTTTTGAGTTATTGTGCTAACAAGCATAAAATTAAAAACAGTGACAAACGAACGAACCAACGTATCACTACTATGATTTGATCATTTACTTTTTGTTATATACTTGACAACTCATGTTAATTTCATCAAAATCCATCCATAACTTTTTGAGTAATGGCATCAAAAAAAATGAGGCAGACAAACAAACAAACGAATGAACATATCTTCACCAAAAGTTAATCATCTGTTCCTCCTAACATACCTAACAATCCCTGTCAATGTCATCTAAATCGGTTCATAACTTTTTGAGTTATCTTGGTGACAGACAGATAGACAAACAGGCAGACAGACAGATAGACAGCCTGACAAACGCGACGAAAACATAACCTCCTTGGCGGAGGTAACTAGCGCCTACTCAAGAGTATAACTGTTGCTATAATATCTATTATATTGTTGCATTAGTGTCCGAAAGCACTCAGTGTAGTAGTTTCTATACTTGTGTATGTATCACCATGTGGACGCTCATTCAGTCCTTACGATGCTCATATAGTAAAGGAAAAACTTATACATGCCAATCTATCATATACGATACGGGGATAATTACATTTATATTTTCTCCGTTAGTGGTTATCTCGGGCTGTATAAATGTGCGCATAATACGTTTCCATGCTCGATCTCAATGGACTCCTATTTACCATGTACTTTAGAATTAAACAGCAGCCTGTACTATTAAGCGATAAGTTGGTTCGGTAGATCGGTTCGGTTACTCATTTCACATAGTTATGTTACTTTCTAAGGGCCCTTAATTTAACCATAAGAATAGCCGCGCACGAATATTCTATTAAATCTAACGATCCCTGTTTGAAAATATGTTCATTTATTTTGCAGCCTGGGCCTTCATGATTAGAATTCTGCGCTCCTTGTATATGGAGGTTGTATTTAAGCTTTAAGACGGATGCCCTGTGAATGTGTACATGTTTGTTAATTAAGGGTCCCCCATCGCTCCATAATCCGAGTGGCACTGTGTACATCAGCGCGTCATAGGAATGTTTCCTCGAGTGATCGATGGGAGTCACTATCTCGACTCTCACCTATGCTGTAGTGTAGGGTACACTGCAACTCCTGAAACAGAGACTTTAGGAACAGGGAAAACCAAAGAAAGTGAGCCCCTAATACTGGGAAATATGTTAATGGGGAGACCACTTAGTGCCACCTGAAGTGAATTGTAGTTATGGTGAGTGCCTAAATACATTAATAATATAAAATAAGATAATGATAAAAATAATAATTACAAAAGGTGTCGTTAAAATTTGTTAGTACAATAATTTAACTGCGTGATTTTACAAGCTCATATGACGTTACCAAGGTTATTGTTTTAACATCGTCGAGGAAACAAATATGCTATATTATACCTCTGGTCATCTCCAAAGTGAGTCCTCCAGGAACCAGTTACAACGGTCAACTGTCCTCTCTTCTGTTTCGGGAGTTCCCCTGTGCCGCCATATGTAACAATAGGTAGAACACTAGTTATAGAGTTTGGTACTTATTTTACCTACGTTAATTTTCTGTTACTTTTTAACAAATGACACCTCTGTATATACACGCGAGTGAATGTCTTCGTAAATCGCATTGTGGTTTGATCCGACGGGAAATGTATCTTATGTAAACGTGTAGGTGCTCGCAAGTGACTAACTTGTAGGTTCCGTGTACAATAGAATTGTACGGCTATTTTCCTTTGGTTATATAGAGTTACAATCCATGGCAATCATATATTATATTTTAAAACTGCGCGAGCTCATATATCGGTAATACGCTTATCATTATCACGCGTTGAATTAGGCCTGGTTTTCCAATCCCATGCTGTGGTAGTTTCCGATTGATAAACTCACGAACCCAAGGGCTGTCCAGAGTGTCTTCTCCCCAGGGGATGTCGCAGCTAGCCGCAGTTCCTGCTGAGAAGGTTAGTTTTATAAATTTAGGTAGGTTCTTGTTAGTAGCGCATTGACCACTCTGAGACCTCCAGGCAGAAAAACAGAAAAAAATATTGATAATTTCAAACTTGCCTTAGTTTCGCTCGAGCCTGTGTTAAACCACAGAAGTGGTTCGGCGCGATATAGACATTGTGTGCCTGATGCGCTAGTAAAATTCTGTACTATTACTACAACAGTATTTTATAAAATATAGATTGTGTTGGATAATAGCGTTGTTTTGTGCCTGTGTACAAATAATATACAAGTGGTCTTGCGTCACGAGGTATTTTAGTTTATAATTGCGTCAAACCTTTAGCTGTGCACTCTGGATGTTGCCGTACGGTGACGATGCATTAACTGATTCATTGCTGTGTCTCAGGAGTGCCGCCGCACCGCTTCATGTGCAACTGTGTAGAATGTAAATAGTGTGGGTAGTTGCACATTTTATGGGATATCATGTATACAAATAACATAGCTACAGTATGTGTCCTATGCCATTGCATTCTGTAGTCTAGAGACTTCCGATGTAGCAATGCGGTATTGTATTCTGGGATTGTGTGACCTACTATGGCATCATCTTAACGATGTCCTTTTGATCATTTGATCTAGAACGATTGTTCCCCAAACTTATCTGTGCTTGACGCCCTAAAAGGCTTTTGCTGTGTGCTTGGACCATTACAAATAATAATAATAATAAGAAGAAAACCTCATGTGATGACGAAGAATTTAAATGGTCTCAACTTGCGGCAAATTCGGGTTCATTTCTGAATGACGTGGAAATAATCTAAGGTTTCACTCCCCTCCTTGAATGAGAGATCACCTCGTTGGGATGCGGCCGCTCCCGGTTGGGAGCTCCAGCTCTAGAATGATTGATTTTGATGTTTCCTGTTTTTGCCGTCTGCAGCTTGGAAGGCGTTGTCTGATTGCCCCTCTATACTTTGTAATGTGGGTATTAGTATTGGGAAAAAAGAATACTTCCACGCGTCGGAGAGATGAATGACTTATTGTTATTATCTACAAGCTTCCATTAATGTAACAAAAAATAAGGATTAAGATGAAGTCGACATGAACTAATATAAAACTTTGACGTTTCGGAAGCATCCTTCCATTTTCAAAAATCTAATAAAACCTTCTTCCGAAACGTCAAAGTTTTATATTAGTTCATGTCGACTTCATCTTAATTTTATAATTTACCAAAGGATAATAATTTTAAAAAATAAGGAATTTTATTCTAGTATTACGTGAATTATGACTTCACTTATAATGCCGAATATTAGCATCATCTTCACTTCTTCACTAGCTCCTTTTATTCATTTACTTTTGAACAATGGTTCCCCACCTTATCTACGCCTGGCAGCCCTAAAAAAATTTTATACAGCTGCATGTTCGCTTCTGTTTTATCTATTTTCTGACTTCTCTTTTCTTCTTTAGTATATCTATGATGTTATGTTTTCCTAATGTCGCATATTTTTAGCCTCGAAATTAACATAATGTGTTAGTTGATTCACAATATCCCTGAGTGTGAACTGTGAACCTATTGCTATCATAGAGCGCTGTACAGAATGTTGGTCGTGAAGTAGAATAGTGCTATAAATTTGCTCCCTAATTTGTAAGGCTCATTGCGATAACGTTTTACACTAGTTTATTGAACAAGTATTGTAATAGTATTATTGTATGAAAACCTTCCTATGGGGGGAAATACATGCTTTTTCTTTCGTTCTTTCTTTCTTGTTACCTCCGCCAAGGAGGTTGACTTGTCGTCGGGTTTGTCTGTCATCAAGATAACTAAAAAATTTATGGACTGATTTTGACGAAATTTACAGGGATTATTAGGTATGTTAAGAGGAACAGATAATTAACTTTTGGCGAAAATCCGCCCATCCGTTTGTTTGTTTGCCTCATTTCTCTCAATGCCATAACTCAAAAAGTATTGCACAGATTTTTGTGAAATGTACATGAATTGTTAGGTATATTTTTAGGTCCCGATCCGTTTGTTTGTCACTGTTTCTAATTTTATGCTTGTTAGCACAATCACTCAAAAAATAATAAATGGATCTTTATGAAATTTATAGGAGTTGTTAGTAATGTTAAATGGCATAAATGATCATATTTCGATGCAAATCGGTTTGTCCGTTGTATATTTGTCTCATGATGTCATAATGCTTGTTAGCAGCATAACTCAAAAATTATGAACGGATCTTAAAAAAAATTACTGAAGCTGTCAAAACTATTGTATTGAAGGGCACAAATTATTAGATTTTGGTGTTGATACAAAGAAAATTTTAGTCTCAGAACCAATTTTTATTTTTCATAACCATTGCCTGACTTGGCGGAGGTATGCGCTCTCAGAGTGCTCTAGTTTTGATTGAAATTGTTACCTGGAAATGCATAGGTTAAGCCCTAAACACCTATTTTAACTAGCTATTCATCTTTCATTCCCTATGTTTTTCATTAGTATTAAGTTGATCAAATACTAAACTGTCCATGACCGTTGCGTCACCAGTTTGTTTCTTGCTTCTCAAAAGAATATTCAAAAGTCAACGCTCTGCCTGCAAGTAAGGATAAATATTTACATGACATAGTCCAGTTGCATTTTCGGTATCACCTTTTACTTAAAGTACAGTAGCGGCCATAATGGTTCGGACACCTAACAATATATCAAGAAATTATTAATATCTCCGAAAATTGTTAAAATGCCTGTTTCAAATTTGGCACACATCAAGTAACATATCATACCTGCATTGTGTCAAAATGTCACTTGTAAACGAGTAGTGAAACCAAAACTACAAACGAATAAATATTTAGTTTGAAAAATTGACGTGGACAAAATGGTTCGGACATCTCAATTATTCTAGATTTTTCTACACGTATCAACGAAATTTCCCGAACATACATTAATTACGTCAATTGCTCCTAATAGGCTCCCAGTCAGTTTCTCTGCAACCTTTGCCCTGTCAACATGCCTAGAGGAGTGCCTACACCTACTCCTGTCCGGAAGTTAATTGTCAAGTTGCGCCATGATGACCACATGTCAATACGGGACATAGCCGAACACGTTAGTGACATACTAGCTAAGTACAACAAATGTAATTCTACCGCTGCGGGAATTTCTTCAGGAAGACCTCGAATTACCTCGAAAACCGATGACAATACTTTGGTCAGATTATCAAAGAAGGATCGTTTTCAAACCGCTGCATCAATTTCTCGAGCAGTTAGCCAATCTCACGGAATGCAAGTATCGAGGAAGACTGTTTCCCGTCGTCTGAAGGAAGCAGACTTGCACCCTCGTTTCCCAGCAGTCAAACCTTTGATAAGCAAGAAGGATAGGAATGCTCGCCTGAGCTTTGCATCGAAGCATGTCCTATGGACTGGTGACGACTGGGCTAAGGTGTATTTTAGCGAAGAGTCAAAGTTTAATTTGTTTTGGTTCGGATGGCAAGAGATTCGTTCGTCGATCAGCTGATGAAAGACTGTCCAAAAATTGCAAAATTGTGTAAAAGCAAGTGTAAAGTTTGGATGAGGCAGCGTTATGGTGTTTGGCATGTTCTCGGCAAGCGGTACGGGACCTCTTGTCCGATTGCAGGGAAAGATAAACGCAAAAGTGTATAAGGAACTGTTGCAGATGCATGTCGTACCTGATCTTAACAGTTTTTCAAGCCAGAATCCCATCTTCATGCAGGATAACGCCCCCTGCCACACGGCGAAAGTTGTTAAGTATTTTCTACAGGAAGTAGGAGTTCACGTTATGGACTGGCCGGCTCAAAGCCCGGACATGAATCCCATTGAAAATGTATGGAAAGTATTGGGAGAACGCACAATGAAAAGCAATCCAAAGAATATCAATGATTTGTGGACCACTTTACTAGCAGAATGGGCAAAAATAACACCTGAAGAATGAAGCCGTTTGATACAGTCATGTGGCAGTAGATTCCAAGCCGTTATTGACAGTAAAGGGTACCACACAAAGTACTAATGTTTTAAAAATATTTTCCATGCTTATTTCGTTTGATGTATTTAATTCAATGTTTTAAGGTTTGTCCGAACCTTTTTGCCCACGCCAATTTTTCATAATAATAATAATGTATTCGTTTGTATTTTTGGTTTCATTTCTCATTTACAAGTGACATTTTGACACACAATGCAGGTATATGTTACTTGATGCGTGCTAAATTTGAAAGAGGTATTTTACTAATTTTCGGAGATATTAATGATTTCTTGATATGTTAGGTGTCCGAACCATTATGGCCGCTACTGTACACGTTTATGCAGCCGAGCTCGGGTTCATCGCCCGTATCATAGATACTAGCAATTTGAATATTATGCCGCTTTAGTCTAGAATTTGTTTTCTCTGAGACACCTTTATTGCAGCGGCATAATATTCGAGTAGCGAGTAAAGCGACTAATACGTTGCACAAATTTTTCAACAACAGCATAGTTTAAAGCCCACTATAGGGAAGTAATCATGTTGTTAAGCAAATTAATTGTAAATAATGCAAACACGTAAGTAAGTTTCAGAATGCATCAAAGAACATCATATTAAAGATAAGCAAAACACATAGGTAGCATTAGTTAATTATTTAAAATGTTATGATCATAAAATAGCAATCGTGTCTCCGGTACCTAAATAAAACGTCATTTTACGCCCATTCTTTTTCTTTGTATGGGAATTGTGGACATGGAAGATTCTTGCAAATATCCGACACTTGGCCGAGATCTTGAGATGAAAAAAAGCACCTATGTACTAGTAGCCCACCTGTGTTGACTGTTGAGGAAGATTCCGATTCTGCTATCTCATGAAATCAATTTAACCCTTGAAGGAGAGGACCACTGGGCCTCACTAGTCCCGTTTCGCAAAAATTAGGTTTCTAAGTAAAGAAGGGATCAGTGATTTTTGGACCTATGACCGCCGAGACGGTAGTCGGAGGATTGCCATTTAAGACCATCTCCAAAAATCTGAGAGAAACGGAAACTTGGTTCTTAGTGCTAGAAAATACTAATGCAAGGTAATATTTTAGAAAGAAAACACAATTTATAAATTTCCACTAGAAATATTTTTTTCTTTTATTTATTCAATTGCTTTGTATTGGCTTGATTTTCCTTTGTTTCCAAAGAGAACTGATTCAAAGACGAAAAGGTTGCGAAGAAAATATAGTTTGCGCAGAGCTTCGTGAAGTAGACGTCCCTTCGAAACACAGGGGCGCAGGGGCTCCACAGTGGCAGGCCCGAAGAAACTTCATTAGCCAGGCTTCCGCGCTCACATCAGCTGTAACGATAGGGAATCAAGATCAGCCTCAAGTACGTTGCATGGGCAAAATAAATGGAATTATTTATGGAAATAAAGTTAAATTAATCTATAAAAATAAAGATAAATTGACCTAGTATGCAAATTGCACGTTTCTTTGACTGTATTAAATAAAGGTGATGAATATAAAGAGTTTCAATGACAATAACCAATCTATAAAGAATGGGAAGGAACGAATTGTTAGTGTCAATTGGATGTCGAAGCAGGAATTACGTCAATGTCAGCGGCGGCGGAACGTCCAAAATATTGGGGGGGCAGCCACGTAGCATGACTGCCCCCCCCCTCCCCCGTTCCCCTGTTCGCCGACTTCTTCGAACGTGTGTCTATTTATAATGTCACATCGCACTAGTACATTTACTGCAACTGCCCATTCCGCAATTCAAAATCCCATACTAGATTATTTTCAAATTTGTGTCAGCTTTTTAACTACAGACTACAATACTAATTTTCATTTGTCTTCTCCTCTACTCCAGTGCATCTAGGTAGTTAACCCGTAAAGTTGCAAGACTCTGTCCCTGGTGAAATGCTGATCTCACCATTGTATGTTGCCTATAATTTAAACTGTGCGTAAGCGTTAGATATCTTCGCTGATTTCGACCAGACAAAATTGTCGGATCATCAAGCTTGGTACATTTCAATGCACACTTAGCAGGCGAAACGTTCTTACAGCTGCAATGTCCTAGGGTATAATTTCTGGAAGTTGCATTAAAAAGAAATTAAGAAATTGTAAGTATTAATATATAAAGTTCTATTGCTTCAATTTGCTTGTTTACGCGCCGGTTTTTCATGCACCGTGCATGGTACTCAGCAAGTGAATGTTTTGTACTATCTTGTAGATTGTAAATAAAATTTTGAGATGCATGTTTCCTGCGGCTATCATCGTTGTTATCCGGAGACAAATGCATTTTATGCATTTGACCTTGCTTCAATCTTCACTATTTACCGCTAATTTTTTAAGAAAAACGAAGGCGTTACATACCATAGTAGTGAACAGATAACAGAGAAAACTTGGCCGTAAGTTGCTTTGAGTGCATTGCTCGAAAGCTGCGAAAAAGATTGGCCTAGCCGCATCCTGCTGAGCTCGCTGTTCAGGCATTTTTTTACCGAGTCTGGTGGAGCATTTGTAAGCGAAATGCCACTCTCGGCACATTTTGCTTTTCGTCTGCTTGGTGCTTTTGAGAAACAGAGAATATCCGTTTGAAAATATCCTCATCTCTCACAAGCCATAATTGTTTTTTAAACAGCTGGCTGACGTTCTTGCCCCCAAGCTTGCAGTGATCTTCCGGCGCCTTATACGGTTAGGAAATTTTTCTCGTTGTTGGCGTACCAGAGAAATGCTGTCGCTCAGTCTCTTATAACCCACAACAGCAGCACGCCATGCGTGCCTGACTCTTGTGCTCGAGGTGCCGAGTTCAAGCGACAAGCCTGTCACGGGATCTTTGTCGCGTCCGGCGCGCTGAGTCGGCAATTGTTTAGTATGCGGATGCTGGGTGGGGGCACATGCCTGACCAGGAATGGTAGGGCTACGCGTTTTGGAGCCGAAAAAGACATTTTTCATTCGTTTTTAGCGTGCCAAAAACATTTTTAGTCTTTAATTCACTCGTGTAAGGGTCGTTGAACCTTCCGTTTCGGCGCCATAGTTCTTAGCGACCCGTGGTCGGCTGCGGCTCTACTTACTTCTCTGAGACCAGCTGGCCTCTATCTGCAGCACGAACCAGTGCATGTGGGCTTCCCAAGGGAGGGTGCAGTCAAAGTTCACTTTACCTTTACTTTACTGGGAATATTAGTCCTATTCCCAAGGCTCCGGTGTCGCCCTATGTTGCCAGCTATCGACCCATTACACTGATGCCCATTTTATCGAAGGTGTTCGAGAAATTGATCGCTGGTAAGCTTGATCGTTTCGCTGAGGTTACGGGGTTGCTGCATGCTGTTCAGTTTGCGTACAGAATTGGCTTGGGTTGTTGTGACGCTCTGTTGTCGGTGTCACACCATTTACAGTCTGCGCTGGATTGTAGGTCGGAGGCACGCCTTTTCCAGTTAGACTTTAGCGCGGTGTTTGACATCTAGACTTCCGACATCATAGTCTAGCACCATACTTTACCTAGCACTATATAACGGTACGACGTTCCACCTGTAACAGAGAGCTACAGTTCAGGGAATCAGTACACTGATGGTCTCCTTATCCTCTCTTGCACTAAACGTCTGGCTTTGGTAGAACCTGCATCCGCCGATACCACCTAACACCAGTAGAGTCTACAAGTCTACAGCTCCACGCGTGGAGAGGCACTAACATATTGGTGGCCAGTATGCAATAGTCATCGATTCGTGAGTGCGATTCTTCAAATTGAAGAAGGGAGAGAGTGTAATCCCATCTCCAGCGAACTGTAGCAGTGATACTGAAGAAAGATTCAACAACCAGCAATTACACCAGCAACAGCGCCTGTGACCAGTTCAGACAAGTGAATGGTACAGCAGCAATTTTCTACAACACAGTGCCAGTACGACCAGTCTTCGTAAAACACGTGTTCGACGCCGGTCAAGACGCCGTCAATTTCTACGTGGGCCAGGCTTATCTTATAACTGATGAGGGGGGGGGGGGAATGCCAAAAGCGGTCCCATGGGGACTAAAGGGACAAATGTGGTGCTAAGGTCCTAACTGGTGCTAATTAGGCTAGACTATGGTTATTGAAGTGATTTGGCGTTAGAACGGCTGAAATCGGATTAAAATGATGGTAAATAGGGGTGGGAAATTCCGAACATGGGGCAAATTGTCCCATTGGGACAAATGAGGCCCTACGGTCGCAAGTGACCCGAATGACACTAGATTATGTTAAAAGAAGTTACTTGAGGTTGAAACGGCGGAAATTGAAAGAAAATTGCAAAAAAAAAAAATAGAGGTGGTGCCGCGGGGGGTCATCTTGTCCCCATATGAGACAAATTGGGAGGTACGGGGCCAAATAGTACTTTTAGCACGAGATAACGAGATAACGTCAAGAAAAAATGTTTGGCGCAAGAACGGCTCAAATCGAGTGAAAAATGCAAAAATTAGAAGGGGACAAAATTTGGTACAAATGGTCCAAGTAAGACAAATGGGACTTAGATGGGTCGAACGAGATGCATATATAGCTTATCCTAAGGCCCAGTCTTCGAGACGCATTTTGGCGTTTGAATGGTTGAAATCGGATGAAAAATGTGTAAATGCAAAGCGATTGTCGAGATTTATCTAATAGGTAAATGCAGTGATGGGGACTAAAATGGCACAAGCTGTCCCAAGGGAACAAATGTGGTGCTATGGTTATAAATAGTGCTGATTGGGTTAAGTTATGGTAATTGAAGTGTTTTGGCGTTAAAATGACTGAAATCGGACAGAAATTGAGGTGTGTAATTGTGGTAATGGAACAAGTTGTGCCATTGGAACAAGTGAGACGCTATGGTCTCAAATGACCCGGATGACATTAGATTATGTTTAAGAGTGTGATTTGAGATTAATATAGTGTAATTTAAGGAAAAATTGCAAAAATTAAAGGTGGGGCCACGTTGGGGCAATTTGTGCCAATGAAACAAATTTAAAGCTAGGGGACTAAATGACACGACATAACGTTAGGAGAAAATGCTCGGCGCAAAAACGGCTTGAATCGAGCGAAAAATACAAAAAATTAGAGGGGAAAATATTTGGCACAAATGGTCCAAGTGGGACAAATGGGACTTAGATGGGTCAAATGAGATGCATATATTGCTGGTCCTAAGGCCCAGTCTTCGAGACGCATTTTAGCGTTTGAATGGTTGAAATCGGATAATAAATGTGGAAATGCGAAGCGATTGTCTAGATTTATCTTATAACTGCCAAATTGCAAAATTTATCCAATGGGACAAATGGGACTTAATTTGGTCAAATGAAATGCATATATACCTGGTAGGGACGCCGATTCATAGAGACGCATTTTGGCGCTTGAATTTATTTATTTATTTGTTTATTTATTTATTTATTTATTTATTTAACATTTATTCTCCACAGGCGGGAGGTGTTCTTGGATTATTATATTACAGCTTACATCTGTTAGAAATATTACAGCCAGTGATGGGCAGTATTTAAATATTGTATTTAAATACGTATTTAAATACATTTTGTTATTTGAAAATGTATTTACAAATACTTTCAGAAACGTGTAATTAAATACTGTATTTAACTACATTTTTGAGTATTTAAATACAATGTATTTATTATTTTTCAAATACATTTTTAAATACATTTGTCCTGGCCTAAACTGTAATGAGCCATGTCAGCCGGCCAGGCAGAAACAAGAGCGTTTATAGGGGTATTGATACAATCATTCTTCCGAGTACATTCTTTTCTCGTCCCTTACGCTGACACTTGTTTGAGCTGCTAGCGAACAGAACCAAAAATAAATTGCTTGCATAAACCAACACAGAAAAAAACAGCAGAATTAAAAGAGTTGTTATGAAACTAGTTAAGGTATTTCATGAGCTTTCTATATATAAAAAAAAAGCATACGGCAAGACAAATATTCACCATCATTGCATTGTCGTTGTACAAGACAGCTATATAGCCTCTCCAATAAACACTGAGCTCTTCCACGAGCGAAAACGGAAGGGACACGTAGCACGCCGACAGGCAAGGGGTATCCCCACACAAAGGTGCCCCAATGAAAGAGTAACGCGCCCGGGAATGGAAAGCCGGAAGGGAAGAAGAAGAAGAGACGAAAGCAACACCAGAAGAAACTTAGAGTCAGAAAGAAGCAAAGTGGGCACGAAAGACAGACGTTATTGAAACCTAGCCAACGGCCAAAGCAACCCACAGGGTCCCCTGGGGCGCTGCAGCTCCACACATCCCTAGATGAGTAAACCTAACTAGCATCAGTACGCGAGAGAGGAAGGAACAATTATATATCAAGGTAAACTGCACGGAACCCTAACCAAGATAGGCTACCGATTCCTCTCGAGGACATTCTCGTGGACAAGCTTCATAATTTGATATTTCACATATTTTCTTCCTCTATATTTTTTCACAATACAAGCACAATTAAAACTTATGTTTATAAAAGCCCTACGGGATTTCAACATCACTCTTTGTCATTTCTGTAATGCTCTGCAAGCTAACAAAGGAAAATACACTTTATTAGAAGGCGATTATTAAAACAAATATCCCTGGACGCTAAATCTGACTTAAAGGAACGACTTCTAAGCTAAAATGACCATAATTCAGTACGGGCTCATGAAACTTATAAACACTCTGATAAAAACTATCATTTCATCAATGGTTCCAGCTTTAATAAGAAATGAACGTTTAGAAATGAACTTTTAGAAATTAACTTTTGAATCTAATGAAAGGTATCTCAAATAACTTAACAACACACCATCTACAGCTCTATACTACAGGTCTAACACAAACTGTTATAAAACACAAAAAGAACCAAAGTGGACATCCGAGATCGAAATAACTTTCCTCTTACGAGTGTTGCCACAATGAAGGTAAAAAAGTTACATTAATCACGACTGTCGTGACAACATTTCGTATTACTTTGTCTGATTTTGCTGTGCGTTCTGCCTTGAATGCTTTTCACTTCACTTCTAAATTTCTCGTATTTGTACGAAAACCTGCAGCTCTTGTAATCTATTAATAACTTGCAGTTACAATAGGTAGAGTTCGTAATATATAACTAGAGTACTCTGAGAGCGCATACCTCCGCCAAGTGAGGTAACGGTAGCAAAATATTCAAATTGGAGCTGAAACCATAATTT
>LQNS02278124.1:7093918-7132798 GCA_001587735.2 Parhyale hawaiensis | reverse complement strand
ATTGATGATCAAGAGAAGCAAGGGTCCAATGAGAGGGAAGCTATCCTTAATGTAATTGATGCTAATTCCGTCCACACCGACTGCTCTTGTGTTTTTCAGCGAGTACAAAATTTTACGGAGGTCACTCACGTCTCGTAGTGGCTGAGGTTTCCAGAGCTCCACGCCATCAGAGGTGTTGAGAGCTGGCGAGCCTTGGTCTTCAGGGGCAAGAGTGATGCTGGGGTTTAGGGATGGGGTAGAACCTAGCTGGTTATCGCCCCTTATTTCTTGAAATAGCTACATTTTACAATGCAATAAACAAAGTCGTGCGTTTATATGTTTATTTTCTTATATATTTGTATCATTCATGTCATGCTCTTAACGAAATAGACGACAAATGGCCCAGGTAGCAGATTTTATAATCACAGGTATGTTGCATTTTCATGTCGATCGATGAGCGAAAATTAGATCAGGTTGCAAAAGATGACCAAAATTAGAACTTAATCTGTGGACTTCAATGCGCTTCTTGCTCAGCCGACGTTGAAATTCAAATAATGAATGTACGTATAGGATATGCAGCAGGTACTTTAATTAAATTCAGTGATACTTCACTGCCGACTAATATCAACTGATTTTTCTTTCACTTCACATCTATCTATCTATATTATACTAAAAGTCTGTGAACTGGTCATGGTTGTTTATTCATTTGTGTCTTGTTTATTTATTTGTGTCTTGTTTGACACATCTTCTTCACTTTTACACGAGAAGAAATACGAGGTATGGGGGAGGGGCAGTGGCATTCTTTCCATGGATTATCTCTTTAATTCGATTGGATCTGTGATACGGAAATTAAACTGAGCCGGGCCTCAAGAACGGACATGATCGATTCATTGGTTCCACGGGCAATACAACTGAAATACGTAACATATAATAATTTGACTTCGCTTACTGCCTGGGTGTTGAATATTCGTTGGAGAAGCAAAGAATCTGTTGATAGTGAGCCGTATGGGCAGCTCCTAGACGGGCAGAAGAGGACGGCCGAATAGCGGTGGTTTATGACCTGCTAAATTACTCCTCCTTTTTTGCGAAAGCAAAGACGATCGTGATAATGACCCAACGGGTCATGAGTCGTCTAGCGTCATCTAAAGGAACAAGGAAGTATGCTGCTTAGAAGGATTAAAACAGAAAGCACTCATCTCATACGACAATTTGAATTGACCATCAGTGATACGCTTCGGTCAGGTCGTCCTCCCACTATGAAGACTCCCAAGAAGGTTAAAGCTATTGGGGCCAGAATCAGAAGGACTCCGCCGAGGAATTGGACTCAGAGATTATCTGCAACCTGGTTTATTTTTGTCTGTGAGGAGTTTTGAACAGAGCGTGGCTGGAAGACTTCAGTCTCCCTCCTCGTTTAATTTTCACTGATATCTTTCATTAAGCGTGACAGAAACTGTACCAATAAATAGACAAACATATATATATTTATGCTTGTTAATTCACTTCCACCCAGCGCACACTTCAATCCTAACAAGCCTAATGATGACCTTCGCCAAGGTTGAAACATCGTAGAAATTCTAGAACTTCAACTACATGGAAGATACTACTCCTAAACAGCAGCCACCGTATGACGACCTCAGCAGCGGCTAACTATTTTGCTTAACTGCAGATAACAACCATGTTTTAAAGTTAAGACAGCTTGAGAGGATAAATAGAGCTATTTCTAGCCTACCTTATGGCATTATTCTTAATCGAACCTGTGAATGAAGGGTTGCTCATAAACTTATCATGTACAGTACATGTAGCTATGTAAATACACATTTGTTTACATTAGATGAAATTGTTTGCTAATTGCTAATTAGGTTATGAGTAAACTTAGATGCATAGAAACTTGTCAATGATGATAATATACAGAAGTTATACATATTTTTAAAATAAAATTCAATTAGGAATTCTCATATAGTGTTGATTAATATATTAATAAATTAAAACAAATTGTAAATTATTATCTAGCGTACGGTAGCTAAAGTGATAGATATATTTATATACATAGGTACACAACTTGCGAATTGCTCCTGTAGAGAGTTGTTGTGTTGATAAATATATTTATAAAATAAAACAAACTGTGAATTATTATCTAGTGTTGCTGAAGTCATAAATAGTTTAATGAACATAGCTCTAGAACTTATGAATTTCTATAGCGTTGTTGATGTTATAAATTATAGCTACAGTATTTAAAAACAAAAACAAATTGAAAATTGTTACAGAGGATTGATCAATATATTGACAAATGAATTGAAATTGTGAATTTTTATATAGTCTCGATGGGCAAAGTTGGTAGAATTGAGCAAAGTTAAAGTTTCGGTTACAGCAATCCAAAAATTTCCACGATTTCCAGTGGGCAGTGGAGTGCACAAGTGTTGTCCAATGTGTACAGGTGCAAGTGCGAAGAATGCTCGCATTATTTTAGTAATAGTAAGGGGGCCACGGTCCCCTCTCACAAAATAGCGGATGTATGCCACGCCCCCCCCCCCTCCCATAACCCTGAGACTACCCAGAGCCAGCCGTGTCTTGATTCAAGTGTTGTGGAGGGGCCCAGGTGCGGGTCATGGGGGGGGGGGCAAGGGGCTGTTGGAGCACCTGTCTCTCTCCCCAAAGAAAAACAAGGAACTATCTGGAGCTGTTTTAACCTTACACCGCATTACTGAACGAATGCAGTCATTCAAAATTAGTGTTATTCGTGAGTATCTGCTGCTCTGCAGCGGCGACTACGAACGAATACCTAACATTCATTTTATTGATCGAATTCGCTCTGTGAAGCCCAATAGTATTGCTGATGTTGTTTAATTGAATTGAAATTAATGAGCATCTGCTACACAATTCGTGTTATGCCTACAATATTAGCAAGCCTTATAAGGTGGCGTAATAGGGGATTGAACGATGAAGGTCAAATGAATTAATTTCCTTTGCTAATTGACCGCATGTTTTGTTGAACCTTCGTAGATATGTACAGCACGTAGATGAAGATTTGTGTTGAACAAAAATAAGGTGTTGAAGTATTAGCTGCCGAGTGAATTTTCTCAGCAAATATCACTGATGAAGTTTTGAGTATATTTTTAAATGTATGGGACTATAAGAACTAAAAAATCTTCGTATCTTTGTGCTGTTTCTATTTAAATGGACAGAATGGCGCATTTGGACGAGGACGCCTTAAGTCAATCGCTGAATCGCGTCCTTTGCTGGCTGTGAGCCATTCTGAGCTCAGTAGATTGGTTATTACAGTTTTTGGGAGAGGATATAAAACGTTGTTTGGAATCCGAATTCATAGCTCTGTGTGAGAAACTGACGCCATGTATAGAGTATCTGGCAGTGAGTGTTGTAGATTGGCTTGGCACCGATGATGTCACAGCGCAGCCCCTCCCCCACCCCGCTAGATCAATTCTACTAATACTTGTTTGTCTGGCTTATTACCTCCGCTTAGGAAGTTATGTTTTCATCGTGTTTGTCTGTCACCAAGATAACTCAAAGAGTTATCAACCGATTTGAACGAAATTTGCAGGGATTGTTAGGCGTGTTAGAAAGAACAGGTGATTAAGTTTTGGTTAAGATCAGTCCATCCGTTTATTTATCTGTCTCATATTTCTCAATGCCCTAACTCAAAAAGTTATGGATGTATTTTTATGAAATTCACATGAGTTATTAGGTATATAACGAAGAGTAAATGATCAAATTTTGGTAATGATCCGTTATTTAGTTCGTTCCATTGTCACTGTTTTTAATTTTATGCTTCTTAGCACAATAAATAAAAATAACGAATGGATCTTTATGAAATTTAGTAATGTTAGTTTGTAGTAATGTTAAAAGACATGAATGATTAAATTTTGGTGCAGATCAGTTCGTTCCTTTGTATGTTTGACTCATGTTTGTCATAACGTTTGTTAACAATATAACTCAAAAAGTTATGAACGGATCTTCAAGAAAATTGCACGAGCTGTTATTCCTATCAAAATGCACAAATGTGTAGATTTTTGAGTTGATACACTAAAAATCATGGTTTCAGAGCCAATTTGAATTTTTTTTACTAATGTTGCCTCGCTTGGCGGAGGTATGCGCTCTCAGAGTGCTCTAGTTGTGTAACTTTTATGATGTCTTCAATAACATGGCTGTCCACTAGTTACAGGTATTATGATTTGAACTGGCAATCAAAAGGTAGTTTTCGCTACAAGGGCCCGTGTAGTGCATTCGTTCTGAAAGATTAGCGCACGGCCCAAACGTAAACTTGTTTTTTAGATTAAGAAAGTTAAGCGAAAATTTCAGAATACGCGACTTGCAACAGATTTTACTGTATCAGAACTAAAGCCCCTACTCGAAGTCCGGGCTAGTGAAGACTCTAAGCCTTTTCAGCAGAACGCGTCCGATGATCCAGCGTACTTTTCTCTACCTCCAAAGCTCAGGTCTTCCAGTGATACCTGGAAAATGCCGGCGAGTTAGTACAGCTGTGGTGCTGGTTTGTGGTGGTGCTGCTGATGCGGGTGTCGGTTACTTTTGTGCGAGTTCCTTAGGTTCCAGAGTAGCTGGAGTTCGTGGCTCACTTGACTTACGAAAACGGTGGATTTTACGGTGATTTTTGCGGTTATCGTGGCCATATTCTGTTTTAAGCTTTCCTAACCTGTTCGTATTTATAAACGTACCTTGTCTAGCGCAGTCATGCCTTGTTTAACTCTTAATGTTGGTACCTCGTCTAGGAAAAAGAAGAAAAAAATGTAGTGTCCACAACATTCAAATAAGATAATAAATAAACTTTCTTTGACACGTCATCTGGTTGCGACGAACGTTTGCAACAAGATCCATAACGGTGAAAAGCCGCAAAACCAACGCTCATGTCTGACGTTTTGGACAAGTTAATGTTCATAAGTTTAGCGCGTGTCACACTCGCCGTGGTAGTTGGTACTGTGTGTAACATCAGTCTACAATTCTTTTTCTGATTCTGCTAAGTAAAGTATTGCCACTAAGTGCTATTGGACGCTGATTTAAGACATACAATTGAAAATTGGCCCGCACCTCGGATTCTTCAGATACATACTCATCATTACCGTAGGTATAGCATTACATAAAACTTCATTAAATGCTCTCAATGGGCGTTCTGCAAGAATGACGGAATTATGACTCTGACGACATTGAAAAAACTGTGCGTAATTACTTCAAAATAAGATCTGTTAGACAAAAACGGTATGAAGATTTGAAATTACTATTGAAGTGAAACGTAAGAGGATATTATTGAAGAAATGCCTATAACGACTTGTTTGTTGACCACGTGCAATGGCAGCTTCTTAACTGGAAGCACATGACCGCGTTAACAAAGTTCTTCCTTCTACTGGATTGATGCACTGGTGCCGAGTTTGTATACTAAAATTGGCGTTTTTGCCCACCCCCCCCCCCCAGATTTCCTTTAGTTTATAGGCATCAGCGTAACTTGTCCTGAGCTTCATTTGGTAAAGAGGCATCAACTGAACTTGTCTTCAGCTTCNAATGGCAGCTTCTTAACTGGAAGCACATGACCGCGTTAACAAAGTTCTTCCTTCTACTGGATTGATGCACTGGTGCCGAGTTTGTATACTAAAATTGGCGTTTTTGCCCCCCCCCCCCCCCCCAGATTTCCTTTAGTTTATAGGCATCAGCGTAACTTGTCCTGAGCTTCATTTGGTAAAGAGGCATCAACTGAACTTGTCTTCAGCTTCCGTTGGTTAAGAGGGACAATTGCACCTTACTTGCCAGGGACCTTCCTTAGTTTCAAAACAGTCCTGAACATACCATCGAACAACGAAGAGTTCTCATAAATATCAAGTACAGGATTAAATATAATATGATACACGTACAATATAGTATGAAATAACGTAAAATATATGATAACCAGAGTGCGCGCGCTGTCAAAAAATGACAGCGAAGAATTTGTGATGACCTGTCTTCGCTGACCATAATTTTCTATTAATTTCCTTATGTAGGACGCAATGCAACTGACAATTTAATTGGGGAACTTTCAGATGAGTATGCTAGGCTGAACAACACTAAGGTTTCCTTCGGTAATAGGTACGCTGAAGTTTATTTTTTTTACTCGCAGTCGATATTGTTCCTAATATTACTAAGCTCTGTATCCAGGATACTCGCTGTGGGACATAACTCGGAAGTATTTTTCCTCAAATGAAAAGCTGTTCTGTTGAAAGAAGAACCCAAGATGGAGAAAATTATTAGCTGCGAAGAAATCCTCGTGTCTTTAGCCGTCTGCTGACCACTGAAAAAGTATCAATGTAAACTAAGGGCAGCTGAAGTTAGGATGAAGGAAACTTTCTTTATCGTACCAAACTTTCACTCTTGGAGCTATATTTAACGGCCTGTATCCTGTCTACGAACGAACAATTAAATGAAAACGATACAACTAAGTCGAAAATTTTCCTGCGACTATACTAATGCAATGCGTGGGTATGCTCAATCTATATAACAATTCTGCTTGAGGCATTGCACCGTACGCTTATCAGTATTAGACGGGAAAGTTTAAGATGCAAGAAGCTCCGATTTTCGCTTGAAAGCAGTTCAACCATTGGCGTATTTTTTCACTTCTTAAAAAATGTCAGTCACTTTCGATGCAATGACTACTAGATTATTTCACTCGCATCTTTTCTACCGCTTTTTATTTTTTCTCCACATATTATGATCGCTTTGCTTGAGGCGTACGATATCCTTAATAGGTCCAGCAGCGTAGCTAGGATACTGCGAAGGAAAATACAGCGGGTGGTAGTTTTGCGCATATAGGCTTAAAAGTATTCTGTGACGCAAATGTGCCATATCTAAAGGAATACATTGACATCTTGAGAATAGAGGGTTACCCTGTTTTGACTGAAGCTGTTAATTGTACAGATATCGCATCAAACAAAGCTGAAAATGATGGTCTACTGATTGATATCCACGGGTCCCATAATAGTGCCGAAAAATCGGATACGCTAGCAAAAACTTGAAACACGTAAGGCTATGAACGCCTAAATTATGTTTAGACGGTGGAAACAGAGCTTAGAAAAGGCATGCACATACTCGTATATAGGAGAACAGTGTAAGAAGAAGAAAGCACTATTCTTTGCTGAAAGAGTAAATGCGAATTCACATGTGAAATCGGAACACTAAGAGAGGTTAGACGAGATTTGCTAAGGTCGACTGGGTTTGTCAGGCGGGTATTTGGTTAGACAAGGTAGGTTAAATTACATGAGCACTACTCAAGCAAAAGTGAGTGAAAATATTAACTGTGCAATTTCCTCGGGTCCCGCTAGTTGATATAACTCTGTGACCACTGTATCCTAAATACGGCTCGGCTGTATTCTCATTTTAGAAAAATATTCGTCTCTCTCTGTTTTTGATTACAAAAGAAAAGAAAATTTATTTTAGGATAAGTTTCAAGTGACCCAGTGGGTCATGGGCAGTCTAGTTAACATTTAAGCCACTACCAACTATTCATGTATTCAGAAGCAAATGGAAAAAACTATGGAAGAAGAGGACCGGGAAGAGAGCCCGCGATTAAAGGCTGGATTCATCTCAAAGTTAACGTTCTGGTGAGTATGTTGCTCGTGCCTGTGAAGTACCGCAGATCTCGCGTCATGAAAGGCACTGTTCATTTCCGCAAAACTGCTAATACAAGTCACCCAGAATCTTACCACGTGGAATTCACGTTTTCTTTCCCCTAAAGCGGCTTACCTACGTATAAGACTTTTTTTTACCTCTTGTAGCGTATTATCTCACGGGAAATATAGTACCGTAATTACGTCGACCGAAGAAGAGATGTTTTTACCAATGATTGAATGTTCGCCTTTTAGCAGCTTACTCAAAACTTTGAGGATGGATCTTTACGTAATGTACAGGGACTATTTGGACTATCACGAGGAACAAATTATTCGAGTTTGGTGATGATCCGTCGGCTCGTTTGTCTATTGCATGGCTTGGTGAAGGTATAAGCACCCGAGGTAAAGTTTTTGTTGGAATTTATCTGTTTGTACGTCTGGCTGTCACCAAAATAATTCAAAGAGTTATGAACTGATTTCTATGAAATTTACAAGGATTGTTATATAAAGTAGGAGGTACAGATGATTAACTTTTGGCGGAAACCGTTCATCCACTTCTTTGCAAGTGTTTTTTTTTTTGCAGCTTAATTCAGAAAATAATGGATTTTTGTAAAATTTGCAGCAAGGGTTTGGACTGTTAAAAGGAGAAACCGACCAAGTTTCTGTGATAATTCGTTCGCCGTTTGCTGTTCGACTGTATGTTTGTTTTACTGTTTAGCAACGACTTTTTCTCCCAAGCAACCGGACCGAGTTTTAGGATATTTAGTTTGAAACACTCATCTTTATTTTCTCTACTAGCATTTACCATTCACTTCACATTAAAAAATTTACAACTATTAGAATTGAAAAGTAGAATTCAAGCATGTCAATTGCACGAGCCATTTTCTTATTATCACCTAAACTGAATATTTTTGTTTTAATGCACTGCAAAATTTCCCTCTCAAGAGAAAAGTAACATTTATTGTCAAAAATTTAATCATTACCTTTCCAGGGCTGAAAATTTCTATTTTCTCTATTTTTCTAACACCCAGTCATCTATACAGTAAACACCATCATGTGTTCAAACCTGTAAATATTTTATTGAGTACCTGTTCTGACGAAAATAACAGCGAGGGATTTGTATTGACCCTTGTTCATTGATCACTTTTACATTACTAATATGCTCCTGAAGAATACGTTACAACGTGCTTTTCTTTCAATTCATCTGAGGGGCACACTCTTCCATGCAAAAAAAAAAAAAAAAAAAAAAAACATGGGCTTGCTTACGTATTAGCATACAGTGAATCATCGCTGAATTTGATTAAATTTTTTCGTTGCGTATCCTGCACACGGCAAAATGCAACTTCTAATACCTACGTCGGAATTTTTGCGCTCAAACGAAAACTGCTTCGTAAATGGAAGAAAGCAACTTAAATAATAATTATTGCATTTACTGCCCGAAAAAAATCGCTTCACCCCTGTTTCGTTTCTCATCTACTGAAATTGAGAACAAATACAGTTTCGATGCATGGAGACGCCGAGACGGCCGCGTTAAGAAAAGCTGTAAACATCTCCATAGCTTCGATTTCATAGTCGGCAGAGCAAAAAGTGCATTCGATTATCAGGATGCAAGCGATCTGCATGAAAACCAGCAATATTACAAAATTTGCGGCCTGACGTTAATTAAAGAGTACAGGAAGAGATTGGTTGTTGCTAAAGATAATACAGGCTTTGCTATAAAGTATTAAATGGCGATAACATGTTTTTCTTGTAAACAATTAATATTTTTACCCTCGAAGATGAAGATATTGTGAAATTCTTTTAAATACTGTATATAACTTAGCTAAGTGTTCATATATTGGCAGTAGGCAGTCTTATAGAATAGACTGGCCTCATTTTGTTCAGGTAATATTATATACTACGAGTAAAGATAATAAATATTTACTTGATGGATTAGATACCCGAATAATCAGCCAGGTTAGATATTTCTGGTATTCTGTTGTATTTTACTGGAAACAGAAGAAATTAGACCTGCTTGCAGAAGATGAACAAATTGCGGGATTCTTCTCATTGAAATTGAAAGCATTTCTTACTCTGCCAATGATGAAATCAAGGTGGTGAAGATTGCTACACCTATTAGTGCTCTCATTGTTTTTATTTTTATGCTTACCTCCATCGAAACTGTATTTACTCTCAGTTCACTGTACGGATATTGAGTAGAAGATCATCGGAACAAAGGTGAATTTCTTTTAGTAGATACATGTCTCATTGACTTGACTCTAGAGTAGTAGTTATTCACAGAGTGTTAGGCCCGGTGTTCACTTGGACAACTTTCGTTGGCGCTAGTAGTCTACAGGCAACTCAAGTAACCTGCTAACGTTGCCATGGCACGGCTTCAGCGTGAGCAAAACTGAACTGTATAAAAACTTCTTGATAATCTCGCCGTTACTTTAATTTTTATAGCTAGTACCAATGTTGAAGTTTCAACTATCTCAGTTAGTCACAAGCAATAAAAATCCATATAGATTGATATTTTTAGAGTTAGAGTGCGCTGTTCATAGACGTCACGCTGAAGTCACGGTCACGACTACTCCGTCGGATTAGTTGAGTTGGCTGTAGGCTGCTAGTGGCAACAAAAGTTGTTACGTGGGCACCGGGCTTAAGAGCTAGAGCGTTGGATTGAGACGGAAGACTCATATGGAAACTGGGCCACCTTTCCCTTACTATCACCCTTCCAATTTTAAGCCACTGAGCTCGCTAAAACTCTAACGCTGAAATCCAAATGTGGCAAGAATGGATTCATCTGCCTGGCGCAAAATGAACACTGAAACTTCAGCGTACAACCGGAACAAACAAATATCCCGCCAGGGCGGGTAGAAGCTGTTGTGATGAACTGCATAGTAAACATGCTAAAGAAGAAGGTACAAAAATGTCCTACAATAATTAAACGTAGGTATGCAATGGCTTGCTCATACATTTTCATATTTACATCTGTGAGCAAGACTAGAAGAGGTTAATAAAGTAAAAACCGATTGAACATGTGACAATATATTATCCTATATAGCAGCTATGTTCAGCGGTCTGTTCGAGTAAATACGCGTTTTTGTACTGTTCGGTTAATCAAGTTACACTTGCTAAGTCGATCATTTTTTTTTTTCAACCAAATAATTCTTGGAACAGCCACCGCCACTTGAAGTCTTCCATGCTCCGATTGTCACATTTTAGTTATAACTCCTTTATTATCCATTGTAGAGAAAAACCGTTCGTATTGTTGGATTCAAGAAGATTTTTTCTATTAGGAAATACTAAAAAACTTGCTTTGAGTTCCATAGTGAAGGAATGGCTAGCAATCTCCCAGAGACGGTAGAAATAAAAATCTTCGGACTATCAAACAAATGAAAAGCCTAATTTATAGAACAAAATTTTCTATACAAAATACAGCCAATTTAAAGCTTCGAGCACAAATAATAAACACACAGCAAGCTAAAGAGTTGACCCATCATCTGCAGCAAATTCCGGGAAAGTATGTTACAAGCGAGGGTTAATATGCCGACGATCAAGTCAGCCGTGCAAATTTTCCTAGGTAGGGCTCTGGGCGCCATGAGGCTGCCAATGCTTCACTTGGACTTCATTATCTGCCCATGGGTCCAGGAACGTTTTTTTTTTTTCAAATAAAAATAATATTGAAGAGCGATTTAGCTACAACGTTCCACTCGGTATGTTCTAGTAGAGTAAGAACATATTCAACTTTTTCTATATTTACTGTTGCCAATACCACATCGGAAAAATTGCTATGGAATTATACAATACCCACTATTCCACTTACAAGCTATAAACATTCCTCCAACAGGTGGTTGTTGCCGCTGCTCAAGAAAGGCTATAAGAATGACCTGGAACTGAAGGATCTCTACCAAGCGCAGCCCACGCATCGGTCGGAGAGGCTAGCGGCCAGACTGGAAAAGTAAGACGTAACATAACCTAATTTGGCGTGACTTGACCAATTCTAACCTAACCTAGTCTAACCTAATTAACCAATCCGGACCTAACCTAAGCCATCATTGCGTCCGCTAAATTAGCCTAACCTAAAATAGCTTAAATCTGACTTAACCCTTCCCAGCTCGAGTCATCATTACATATTTATCAAAACCTCACCCCTCAAAGCCTAACCTAAATTAACGTAGGCTAAAGTCACCTAACTTGACCGAACATAGCAGTGCCTTACCTCATCCGTCCTAGCCCTACCCAGCCTGACCTACCTGGTTCTGACTCAGGAAAAATTTCTATGTTAGAATGCCTGAAGGTCCATTAACTATAACAACATTGGGCAAGCTGAAACATATTAAACTCTTGGGACGACTTGATGTCTCATAGCTATTACGCGATTGAGGGCGCCTTCGATTGGGCAGCAAAGGGCCTTTGTGCGAACGAACCTTCGTGACTTGGCTGCGGCTGCTTGATTCAAGTTTCAGGCGTTGACCCTTATTCGCTTACGTGGGAGACATCCGTGAACTTAGTGTTACTCCGTCAAATGGAGGTCTCGGTCGGCTCAATATAATCGTGCTGTTTCTAGCACCCGTAACAGGATTCAAAGCGACGAAGCCAAAGGTCCTGTCCGCCTTCGGGATCAGTCAACCGATTAACTGCGAATGACAGAATTATAGGTACGTTACCGAAGCCGTATAAACAATACATATGTCGCAGTTTAAGGGTTAAGTCTAGTGAGTTTGGGTTAAATCGACACTGACGACTCAATCGAACGTGTCCTAAGTTTCCTACTTTTTAGCACGTATTTTTCTCGCTTTGGAAGACAGCGGTTTCCAAAAAGCCTCCGGATATCAGGGATCCCCACGAACTCCGTTCGGATAACAAAGATTTTTACAAACTAGGGTGAATTTCAGAGATCCCTATCACAAACTACCTGTAGACGTCAGCGGTCGTCACCAATGCTTCTTCAATGTCAGGTTTCAACGAGCCCAACTTCCCGAGATAAGTTTTGAATGTCGTAAGCGATCAGGTGTAGCCCTAATCTTCAAGAGTTCAAGTTCTCTTTTACGGCGAGGCGGTATACATTGGCACTGCCACAGACTACACTATAACTTGACTGCCCAATGAAATCGGGCTTTTCGCAAATTAACCTAGATAGCACAAACAAAAACCAGAATATCCTTAGGGATGTGGGTTATACTGTATAATTATGAAAAGTAACCTTCCGTTGCACCTTCCGTCATTGGCGCCATAGTTCTTAACAACCTGTGGTTGACTGCATCTGCACTTAACCTTCTGGGGCAATTTGGCCTATATCTGCAGCACGAACCAGTGCATGCCGGTTTCCAAAGGAAGGGTAAGGTCAAGTTGACTTTACCGTTACACCCCTTTCGACCAGAGAAATCAGATCACAACTTTTTTGTTATTCTTTTGTGCATGCTGCTTTAGAGGAGCGGCCATGTTTACACTGCCAATGCAGAAAGTAAACTGGCACGATCAGGAGGAAACACTTTTATCTCAAGACAACAATGGCACAGACTGCAAGCACACATTCGCAGTAATAAAGATATATTATGGCGGAGAAGTTGATAAAAGTTTTACTTTTTCGTGAGCACATGATACCAATTGTGAAATTATAATGAGTAGCGGAGCACTTGGAACTTTCTCTGTAAATAATGTTTTTACTTCAAATTGTTGCAAATATAGGCTACTCTGATATACTATTGTTTTTGTCAACCTAATGACGGATGCATATTAACGCAATTCCTGATTCGATTACGTGACTGCGTTCAAGACTTTGGCTTGCACGGGGTTTGACCGCGAATATGAATGTCTAAAATATGAGTCATTTCTTGCTGTTTGTGCGCTATGACAAGCGGAAATGGTTAACATTAAGTATTCAGAACATACTACTGTATTTCTGAGGAAGTGTAAAGTCGCCATGACGTATAGTTTCAGCGTAACATTCAAACGCCGTAAGTTGCAGGGCGTAACCACGTAACCACCATAATGATACGTTGAGTGACGGCAAATTTTACGTTAGTGTGCACCCGCCATTACACAGCTCTTTTAGCCTAACCCATCCTGTCTAGCTAGCTAAGCTAACGCCTTGTTAAACGCTCGTTATCAACCCCAACGCACGATTCCTGTCCTAAGAACATCATTGCACTAATGCACTTCATTTATCCAAACCCAATTCATCCAACTCGGCGCTCCTCATCTAACCTATTGTTCTATTTCCAACTTAACACTCCTCATTTAACCTAATAACCTCATGAAATCTAATGCTCCTCATGTAATTTACCGTTTCTCATCTAACCGGACGCTCCTTATTCAACCCAGTGTCCCTCATCTAGCCAAGGGAATCAATTGGTCCTATAACATAACGCACCTCCACTAATCCAACCAACAAAACCCACAACAATTTAACTGTGGAGGTTTAAGCAGGGTATCACAGAGGGGTACAAGTTTATGAAACCGTGAAAATTAGTGAACCACAAGTAGAGCAAGGTTTTGATTTTTTTACTAATGTCAATTTCATGAGTACGGTTGCTAAACATATGAACTTAAAAATTTCCATTATACTAGCACTTGACATATTGATTCTAAGGGCTCATAAATTCAATAACCGAAATATTGGTTGTTATTAGTTTTAGCAGCCAATTTGAATTTGGACATAAACAAACAAGAGCATTTTCTCATCAAATCTGTGATTAATTAATAGTATAAGTAAAATTACCACTTTTAACTCCCCATCTTCATGAAGTTGGCTCTGTACTCGCACTTCCCTAGGCTTTTGACAATGGGATCTTGTCTTTGTATTTGATGAATAAAATTAGCATACATAGAAGTTCCCTCGGTTCGTGAGTTAGGCTTAGACTAACGTTCCAATACTATTTCTCATCTTGCTTATTTGTAGGTTTCGTTAGGTCGGGTTAATACGTTGACTGTGATTCCGAGACATGCGATGTGCAATCATTTATTTGTGCATCATGGTCTGTTAAGACCGGTGGAACACTAATATCATGCATGATATTTGTTCCTTGACTATTCAACAGAAAATGAAATCTATTGAAACAAGTCACTTTGATGTCATCATCTTTCTCTGCATTCCATTGTATGTCTTGAAAGATGTTTCTTTGTCAGCATAAATAGAGTTTCAGAATCAAAATTTATTTCCGGAGCGTGCACCATATATGGCGCACAACGCGGTTGAAGCTTAAGTTAGGTTTGATCAAATGAAGGCATTTTAGGCTGAGATAGGTTTCGTGATGCCAGGTTTGGCCCTCTTTCTTATTACGTGCGGCAATAAGCAAATATTTTAAGTCCTACTGTCTGTCAAACATCAGGGGAACTTCTAGCCAACTTCATTCATTGAGTATTAGCAATTATTGAAAAGTGGTAATTTACACAAAAAAGGAATGAGAGGTTTGGCTTTATCATCTGAAAATACACCTAATTATGTATTGTTCATGTCAAAATTCAGGTTGACACCTAAAACCAATCATTTCCCCAAAAATTGCTGTTCTGACCATTATAGGAATTAAATGTTTCTTGCTTTCAAGGGTGTATCTTCGTACTCTGATTTCACTTGTGGCTCAAACAAATGTTTTACCAGCAAAGGATTCATGTTTGTATCTTGATGAAGAGCTAGAACATATATGGCTAAAAATTATTGCAGTTTCGCTCTTCGAAGGTACTTCTTTTTTTGTTCTTGATTTATTTTGAGACGCCTTTTCTATTCTACGTTTCTCACAGTTTGCACATACATGTTTTAAACTTTCATGATCTTAAAAATTCCCATTTTATTTACCGGTGTATCTAATACTGTTATCACTACTGTGAAACGCATTGGTATTCTACAGGAGCTCATAATTTCTCTGTTTTATTTGATACGATTAGCTGTACAGCAAACTACCGTAGACTCACCCTATTTTTTCAGTTAACGATGCTTTTTAGTTACTGCCTTTTTCAATCATGTCATTAATTTTTATAGACAACATGCTTTCACTTGAAAAAATGCTTTATATAGGAACAAGTCATAACTGGTCGCCTCTGTGCTTTTTAGTATATTTTGGCTAAGCATTTTGGCGCATTAGGAAAGTCAAGGGACACGAGCTAAGTGGATACTATGTGACGTAAAAAGCATTGGAAGTCGTAGGAAAGATGCACATACAATGGAATTTGTACATATTTTTCTCGTAAAAATTGAAATACTTCAATAATCGCAAAAAGCACAGTTATATGGTGTCTGTTTCTTACGGTCAAAATTACAGCGTCTTATAAGTTACATTCTCCCGACCTTACTGACAGAATAACGTGCAAGCGAACGGATGGACTGAACCACAGGCAGAATAATATTAAAATTAATAATAATATTATAATTAGAGGATTTTTTTATGCAAACACAGGAGCTGGAACGACGAATTGCTGAGAGCGAAAACCGCAGACGGAGAAGGCGCATCAAAGCCGAGTTTTGGCCGAGCTCTATTCCGCTCTTTCGGAGGCCGCTACCTGGCAGCTGGCGGTCTTCTCGTGGTGCAGGAATGCGGACTAAGGTAGGTTCTACAAATAAGTTATCAACAATGATCAGCAACAATTCAATTACTTAAAGTGGGTTCTTCTAATTCCTAAATAAATGAAACAGAAATTGTTTGCCTTAGTTATTATTCATATATATATATATATTTATTTAACGTAAAATAAAAATTCTTCTGGATGACGAATTTTATTTTTTACTAAGCATTCGACATTCTCAGCGAATGTCGTTGTCAAGGTGGGAAAAATAAAATAAAATAAATAAAATTCGTCATCCTGAAGAAGTTTAATTTTACGTTAATTAAATACATGGAACCTGGATGTCCTTTATTTTCATATAATATATACAACACGCGCAAACCACCTAAACGCGCTAGCTAGGCGCTGCGCGTTTGGTGGATCGTTCATATTTTAAAATGGAAAACAAAAAAACCAGTCCTTGCCTCCCCTAACCTACCCGAGATTAAACTCGAATATAGTCCAACTTACCCGAAATTACGGCCAAATCCACCAAACGCGCACAACATATATGTATGAGGCGTCCAGAGTCAGAGGGGTAGGCTACCGACCAAAACAAAAAGTGGGAGAAAAATGCGGTCAAAGTTTTTCAACTTTAATTCTATCGTATTTTTGTATGTAAACGCCCTATTATTCAATACTACATCTAATATACTAATTTTGTACCCGTTTAATCTTCTGAGACCAGAGAAAATCATCTAAATCAATTTTTAATCTGTAAAAAAAAACGAGTATAAAATTACCCACATTTTCTATTATAATAAAAATGCAACATAGACATAAAAAACATCAGTACTATATAATAATTCCCGTCGTGTTTTTATTTATTTATATATTTCCTGTCACGCTCTATGGGAATAAGATGGGAGAAAATTCAGATTTCAAAATGTAAAAAAGTGGGGTACCTTGCAATCTTTTTCTTCGGCGAAAAAAAAAAAGTTGGGTACCTTGCAATCTTTTTCTTCAGTATTAGATAGGGGAAAATGAGGAAGCCCAAAAGACGGCGGGGGTTTTGGTGAAGTGTTAATTTTTTGCCGTCATTTATAATGACGGCACGGGCCACTAGTATGTAATAAAATGCTTGCAAAATGATAAAAATAAAGTTATAGAATACCCATTTGCAGATTTTAGTTCATAATACCTTTAATTGTTAGTAAAAAAAAAACGAGAAGATGGGATTTTTTCTTTGTTATCACTGAACTGCGGAGGTATTAATAACATGATTTAATAATCTTAATGCTAAAATTAATTTGATTAGGTACTCACCATTGTGTGGTCGGGCGGGAGGAGGTTCGCCTCTTTGTTTCTACGAAATCGGAGTTGGTCGGCCGGCCAGACGCGAAAAAGTAACCCAAACTAAACCTTCTATTTCTTCTCTATAAGATCGCTTTTCGTGCTGTAACTTGTATACACATAGAGAGGAGGGTTAGGCCCTTCGTGATCCGTAGCTAACTCCAAACCGATAAAAGTGGTCAGTTCGCCCCTCTGACAGTAGTTTGGGAAGTAAACTGTAGTTTGAGAAGTTGTCCTGTATATCCGCGTAAAATAGCATTGTTTCAATTTTTCAACTACTCCTAAACTCGTGATGAAAGGTGCATATGTTTACTCGTCAACCATGACTGATAGGTCGCACGCTAAGAATTTTTTTTTTTTCAGCTACATTTATTTACTTCCTTATCCATGCCCTTTCCTAACTCCCCATCTACGTTTTTCAAGCTTTATGGAAATCAAATGAGTTCCTGGTATTATTATTACACAGATTTGTTAACTGTAGTTACTAAGAGCATTCTCGCACGGGGTTATTGACGCCGCTGAAAATGTGGAGAGCCATTATACAGGTTCATTCCCCATATATTAGGTCGCAGCGTTTGAAAAACGGGAGCACCAGCAGAGAATTCACTCCTTAATGCATGTAACAGCTGGACGCTAGTTTATCTTTCATATTAAAAATATGAATCGCTCAAAAATGATTTAGTTCCATAAGTTTCATATCAGTAGTATTTTGAATGTACCACAGCAATATGATAATAATAATCATTCGCAAAGTGCTCTGAGCCTTAGGTCGCGGTTGCGACCCGGCGCCAGAGCGTAAAGCCCAACATCGCTCAACCGATCCAATTATTGGGTCGTGAAATCCCCTCGATAATAATAATCTTTATTAAGTACTCATAGACATTACAAAATTTGAATGATTTATGGTACACAGGAGAATGTACCTTATTTCTAGGTTACACACAGCACATGTCGCAGTGATCTTACATACTAGACACATTACGCCCCATTGCTTGGCCTCCGCCAAGCAACAGTATGCGCTGCCATCGTATATACATATTTAATCGTTTGTAGCCAGGGCCATTACAAATGGCTTTTATTAAGGAGTTGGAGTTTTCAATCCTGTTTTTTAAGGCTCCATGCGCATTTTCTGGTCCTGACTTTGAGACAATCAGTGTATTTTTGAGCAAATATCAGACTTGCGCTATTAGACCTTGGCATTATAAGACGTTGTCATTATAAGCAGCCCGCAAACGCTGAATAGATTTTTTTTTTTTAGTTACCCCGTAGTGAGGGGTAACAAAAGGTCCGGACTAATTGACATTACACTACTTCAGAGCAGTGACTGAATTTTCTAATTAACGTGTTACCAGCTCCATGGAGCTTCCGCGCTTCTTTCTCTATATCCTGGTTATTACGAAAATCATCAGTGATTTTATGACCCAGGTAAGAGAAGCTTCTTTCGTACTTAAGCTCTACACTATTGAGAACAAAATGTTTATGACCGGGAAGGCTCCTTCTACTTGGCCTAATATACATGCAAACTGTTCTTACTGTGTTATATTCAATACAAAGATAATTCACTTCGCCCTCGCAGATTGCGAGCAGCTTTTGTAGTCTTGTAGCACTGGGAGAGGCAAATACCGTGTCGTCAGCATAACTAAGGGCATTTACTGCTTTATTGTTAATATGACAGCCTACTCCAGCTGCATTTAACTTTGTATGGATACAGTCAATGAAGATATTGAACAGAACGGGACAGCGCAGGCCTCCTTGTCGCATACCATTAGTCATGCAAAACGCTGATGATGTTTTCATTCCCCATTTTACATAACATTTCTGAGTTTGAAGCCAATATTTTAGCATTTTTACAATGTAGAGTCGTGTTTGTTTCTCCAGCATACACTTAAACAAAGAGTAATGATGCACTCTATCATTAGCGTCTAGAAAACCAGATACATGGGAGAGCTATTGTCGGTGAAATGATTTATAACTTGTTTTAGCGCAAAGACAGCCATTGTTGTGCTGTGTTCTGCATTAAAGCAAAATTGGTTATCTGCAGTGTTCATATATATTGCCATCCGTCTCTGAAGAACCAGTTCCACTAACTTCGAAAAAATATGTAGTCCCTCATGAGTATCTGTTTACGTCAGTGTTGTTAACTTCTTTAATTTATACTTCTATTATTATGATCGCTGTTTTTATCTTTATTGGCGGGACTCATGGAAATTACACGGTTCTCAATTGTTTTCTTTTTTCTTATAGAGCAATGAATATATTGAACGCTATTATACACAATCTTGGTTTAAACCTAAAGCACGATGTTTGACCTACGACACTTGAATAGCCTCATTTATATTGATGTCGCGTGGTCAGTAGCAGTTTCAAACTGTTACAATTTTCACACTAAAGGAACTGCCAGAGGTAAACTTTCGATTATCTCGCCAAGTTCTGAGTGAGCTTAAATTTCAGAAAGATTTTTTGTTATCGTTTTCCGCGGTTTGGTGAAATATGCCAAACCATAGAGCTCATGCAGTTAGGTTCAGTGTAGTGTATGATAAAACTATAGTCACGGTCACGGCAACACAAACACAATCGAATTCAGCAGATAACGCCGGAGAAAGACGTGGGCAACAGACTTAATGCATATCATCTTGTATCACACGCTCCTCTCATATTGCACCTTGTCAGTTATAACACATCTCGTGTGCTCTGACACACTTTGTCTAACAAACATACATTGGTATACCAAAACACATGTACCTCTCGTTGATAGACATAGGGCGATGCCTCAAAAACTAATAGATTACCTAGGAACTTAAACGTAATCAAGCCATCTGGACCTCGTCCCCTTAGTCATATTTTACTTCCTTGCATTTGCATATCTACTGTGTTTCTAATGATGGTGATTCATTCTATTCCTATTTTTCAATGTCCAATTTCTGTTCAGCTTCTGTGGGAACACACTCATCCATGGGCTCCGCATATCTATGGGCATAGTATACGCCCCTTATTTCTAATTCTGATAGCTATAAGTCTTTATTGAGGAGACTGAGGCTCAAACTATTCCGTGCAATATTCTTTTACTAGAGGACCCAGCCGTCAAAAATAACGGTAAAAATATTATGATTGAGCTTTTTATTGTTCCGGTTTCTAGTATAGGTTTTGCTGTATTATAGGTATCATCCCTGCAGGCCTGATCTTCCATTAGTGAAACGCAAGCTGCACAACCATGAGTTTTGCTAGAGCAAAGTATCCCCCTGGAAGATAAGGAGTGAATATCAGCCTGGAATTGATCAAGCGTTAAGTTGCACTGCAGTAAGAAAAATTTAGTTCAGTCAAAAAAATTCACTGGAAATGCCCAGGGCTCACCGTATTGTGGATACCAACTGATTGTTGAACCTCCAGCGTCGGACTTTGGCTGCGATGTAAATTCAATATAAAAAGGCGTCTGCTCAGCGTGAAGATTCAACTACTGCGATATTATTCAGCAACCAGTGGACCCGTGCGTGAAAAATTCACGCAATAACCTATGCGTTTGCCTAATGCCTCTAGGCCGGTGCGGAATCTCCTCTTCTCTTATTTGCATTTTAATTTTCTTCTTTTCTTCATTGATCCTTTGTCGTGTTGACATCCTTAGGTCTTCTATTTAGACAGGCAGAAGTAACATCTTGAGTAAAACACTCCAACAAACTTAAACAAAAAAGCAGCTTATATACAATGTGTTCGCTCCGTAGCAAAGATACCGTTGATACTGTCTTTCCACCTCAAATATCTGTTTCATTTGAGGTGCTCAAATTTTGGCCCATGAAGAGAAAACTGGTTCGTCAGCGGAAAACAGTAAGCTAGAAGAAATAATTGTCTACTGCCCGTGAAACCTTATGTTTCGTCGGTTTCGTTGACAATTGCATCAAAGTGGGAAGAATAGCTCCTGCAACGAAAAATCATCTGTGGGAAGAAACTACGAATCAAGAAGCATGAGAGTGCCAACGGAAGCTTCAGATATCTTCAGTGCCACGACTTCAACTTCGGCAATGCAAGAAATGCGTTCAGACATAAGGTCGCCCTATACTTTGCCGTAGATTCGATGTAGGGAAAAGCTAATACTCGTACAAATCAGACTAAGCCTGCGATGTCTTCATTGTTGAAATTTCAACTGTCCCTCCTTAAGATACGTTTGCCATCTTCTGCAACCCGTCCTATTTTCTGCCCATCACTTTCAATGGAGCTTGAGAGGACAACCAGAGCCTCCTACCTGGGCTAAATTCCGCCTATCTATTTCGTTAAGAGCGTGACACTAAACATATAAATAAATATATAAACATATGAATTTATAAATATATATATATATATATATTTATAAACACACGACGGTCATTCTTAGTATTAGATGGAAGCGGGGATCCAGAGGCCGGAGAACTAGAGCTATATTTGTTACCGGTACTCCAAGCGCTGAAATTGTATGGTATCTCAACTTGTTTTTCAGTTCATGAATTTTCTCCTATTAAACTCTTAACTGCGTGACGGAGAGACGGACCAACATAGGAGCAAGCAAGCAAGGGAGGGAGCAACGGAGCAAGAGAGCAAGCAAGCGACCAACAACTGTTTTATTATATAGTGGACTAGAGGGCCCGCGCTGTCATGAAATGACAGCGAAGAATTTGTTATTACAGATGCTAACCTAAGCACCCTGAGAAAAGCATTTACGGCTTCACAACCGCTCAGTAGCAAAACTTTATTTTTTCTCTTAAATGGAGAAAAAAACATTGCTTATTGCAGCCCGATCAACAACGCTCAAAGTAATAGCTCAGATTCGGTATTGTGGATACGGTAGGCTAGCTTATACAGGTCCAATGGTTTTTACTCAGTGAAAGCTGTTTCATCGACCATTGAATTAAATTTGGGAGAATAGCTGAAGTAACGAAATCATCTGTGGGGAGATACTATGAATCAAGATGCATGAGAGTGCCAATGGAAGCTCCCGATATCTTCAGTGCTGCGATTTCAATTCCGGCAATGCAAGAAGTGCATTCAGACATAGGGTTGCCCCATACTTTGCCGTAGATTCGATGTATGGAGGAGCTTATACTCGTACAAATCAGACTAAGCCTGCGATGTTTTCATTGTTTGAATTTCAACTGTCCTTGTTTAAGATACGTTTGCCATTTTCAGCGACCCGGCCTATTTTCTACCGATCAGTTTTCAATGGAACTTGAGAGGACGACCAGAGCCTCCAACCTGGACTAATTTCTACCTTTTTTTTTTTTTTTTTTTTGTTAAAGCGTGACGAAAAATGGATAAACAGATAAATAAATAAACAAACAAACAAACAAACCGATAAATATAACATCGGTCTTTATTATATTGTAAATTAGTCTTGTCCCTCACTTTAGTAATAGGACAAGAGAGTAATTTCCATCATATTTTAAGAGTGCTTAAGCAAAGACATTATCAATTTTTTTAGTAAATTAGGCAAACAAGGCCTACGCTCACCTAATCTGCCCTATAACAAGAAGGAATTTATGTCTAATTAACCGGCATTACGGCCTAAAGAGGGGCGAATTTCGGCTTTCAGGCATGTAACCTAAGTTCCTTACATAACTCACGGCAACTGTGCGTGCCGACGGGGTAATTAAGACGCTGAAAGTACAAAATTTGATCAAACGAAACAGAATTTCAGTTTCCAGTTTGGCGAAATTAGATTAGATTAGATCAGTTGTGAAAATTGAAATTTTTATCAGCTGTGGAGCAGGGATTGATGAATCTGGTGATTGGAGAAAATGTTAGTTTCAGAGTTTTGAGCACCGAATCGACGTCTAAAAACCTGCACACCCCGTCAAATACTCCTAAAAGTCGACTAGTGAGCTAGTTACCAGAGAAGAAACACGTTAGGGCTACGTACCGACGATGCCGTGGAAATCTCGGCGTATCTGCCAATGCTTGTAATCATGCTGCAACAAAACACACAGTACGCTGAAACTCCCCTTGAATAACTAACTTCGAACCTACAACTCCTTGGCTTTGCGCTCAAAACTTGTGTCTTTAACGAGAAAAATCAGAGCACAGTGCACCACCATTCACCCCACAATTACATTCGTACTGCCCCCCCCCTCCCCGCCCTGGGCCGTTGGGCTGCTTGGACAGTGGACACCGAGCGTGTAGCGTGTATAAACTTGCTGGACCGATCGCCTGTGCGCCGACAAATTACAGCGGGCACAGCAATTTTTCAACACCTTCTTCACAAGTGTTAAAAACTGCAGTAAAACTACCTAATTGGCCAAGTGTTTATTTTGCGGCGATTCTACAGTTCATTTCGGCAATTTACAACTCATTCCGACTAGCGTGACGTGTTTTGGCAGTCCTACGACTATCTTATAGCGATTAATTTTGCCTGAGTATGAGGAGAGGCGGTAAACGCCTGAGTCTGAAAGATGAAGCACGACCGTTATTTCCAATGCGCTGCGTCAGTCAAGTGTGGTCAGCGAAATCAATGAATACCGGCGGCTTTATACCTCGAAGTGTTCACAGATCTTGAGCAAACTGAAAAATGTTTTTATTGCCAATTCCATGATCAGAATCACTGTAATGTCGCATAACAATAAAAAAAAAAACAGAAACTGCTATCGGCACACGAAAGGCGCCATGTTGGTTTTGAATAAACATCTGATAGCTGTGTGATGATTTCATTTCTAGCAGTTCAACAGTCTGTACAAAATATACTAGAAATAGGCTGATGCACTTGAAATCAGGCGAGATTGTGAGACGGGAATGTAATTTCCAACCACCGCAAAATATTAACAAAAATCTATAAAAACTATATCGTAATTGAACACCCATAGTCGTTCATTTGAATGAGAATAGCATCGACGTGGACAGTGTTAAAAAATTGACGCACAGATCGGTTTCGTACGCCTGATCGAACGTGTTTGTATGAATGCCGTGTGAGCTCGACTTTCGATAGATGCCATCTAGTTACGCTGAGCCGACTGAAAACTCCATTTTACGAAGTGAGATTAAGTTCTTGAAAGTCTCACAAGTTATTTATTAAAGGTCAATGCCTAGCCGAAGCTAGCGCACCCGTCTGAAATTTCAACGGAATCAAGCCGAGTGAGCTTGGCTATGCCGACTTTGACAAGCCAGTCGAACGCGTCCTCAGCACAGTTCACTTATCTTTAGTAAATGAACTGTGGCAGTACATAAAGGCAATAGCTCATAGAGGGCCAGGGCGTAAGTCCCGGTGTCTCTTTGGGAATGGGCCTGTTGGTCCGTCTACTGCTACAGCTCACTTAAGCACTATGGTAGTTATGTCAGATCTGAGAGTATGCGCTACGCCCTTGAAATCTTCAGAATTGTGACGTCACTATTCTGAAGATTGAAGGGCTTATTGCAAACACTCAAATGTGGCACAACTATCTTCTGGAAATGAACTGTGCTTCTGCCCCAGATCTAATCTAATTTACATAGTAACCAAGGCAATTACTCTGTCCCCCAGGATCGGCCGCGCTCTGTGTCTCGGTAACCTGCTTCGCTATCTGCGAGACTCTGATCAGAAGACACAAGTTCACTGGATGGCCTGGGCCTCAGCCTTCGGTATCGTGGGCTGCTCTTTCTGCATTTCATTCACCTACTACACCCAGATGTTTATCATCAGAGAAATTGGGATGCAAGCGCTTCTGGCATCTTCTGCTCTTATCTACAGAAAAGTAGGTGATAGTGTACTTCAGTTGGCAAAAAAGGGGCAATGCTTTGGTGCTTAGATCGAAGGAAAACTTATGACTTGGGTACTCAGTTCTACAGAGAAATAGTTGTTGTAATGTTAGGAATTAGCAAAGCTTAGTTTACCTTCAGTAAGAATAGGCTACATTAGCTTAGAGTAAGCTAAGTTATAATCATCAGTTGAAGTAAGGATATAGCAGCTGACAAAAGTTAATCAAGTGAGCAAAAATGTACAAACAATATGGCTTAAGATCATTGCAATAAATCATGATCCAACTACGAGGAGCTTTATAGCGTAGCAGTAGAGATATGCCGTTGAATCAACACTACAGTGCCTAAAAAAACTACAAATTCGCAACAGCTTTTGACCGGTAAATTCGTGTGCTGCGCGCCAATTACTGCCAAAGACTTGGGCGTTAATTATTTCGATCTGGGAGGATGGTGGTCGGTCTCTACTAAATTTTCTATATTACCTCCATGTTTTGTTATGCACTTGGGCCACCGTCCACAAGGTTGCGTGTCCCCGCAAAGAAGGAGATTTTGGGTTGGTCGAGCAACCCTTTATGCAACGCTTCTCTTGGTAGCCTACCCAACCCCATTACCTAATGCAATCTCGAGCAGACTTGACGAAAGCCCACCTCTCCATCCACTAGACTGGACGATGGGGAAAGGACTCGGCGAAATTTCTGAAACATTTTTGTGTATCAGCATTTTTGCAAAAAAAAAGTTACGCTATGAAACTAACAAAGAGTCATATTCCGACTACTATTAACTGCCTTGAGAAACACTGCAATACCAGAAAACAAAGCGTATGTATATATATATATATATATATATATATATATATATATATATATAGCGAATCACTGCAGAACGTCTTAGCACTCCTACAGCTTTCTTCAATTCTTTCATAACTGTATTTTTATTTCAGAAGTGAACGTAGCACTTAAGTCTTAAAAAAACTATAGCTGCTATCTGATAGCAGCTATGGCGCAGAGTGTCGCAGTTGGTCTACTGGTAATTAACTTTCCTGATTTGGTAAACCATCTATTGTACAGCACATTGTAGACAAAGTCCCACTAGCACACGGTAGGCATCAAAATGGAAAGCCGTATTCAATTGTTGATGAGTGTTTTAGGAGAAAAGAAGATTACGGCTCACTATTATGAAAAGCGGAGTCTATTTAACGGTAAGGAATCGTAGATTTATTTTTAATAAAAGGTTCGAAGTCCTTTAAACAGCAGGCATCAGTTCTAAATCTCTGTAGATTTTGGAATATTGATATTTTACGTCAACACACTCTTTTACTAGAGGGAAAAATTCCATCAACTTGGCTTTATTTGAGGACGAAATTAAGAGACGATAAGCAACAGCCTGTGCCACTGATGTTACTGCATTGGACCACTACGCGTCATTGGCGGTTTCAATGGATGGATTGTACGACAGCTTGGACCTCTTCCGTGCGCTAGCCTAGGCCTATATATACTAACAGTACAACATTGTAGAACTTGTCATTTAGTAAGTTGCAATGCCTCTATGATATCGTAAAGATGCAGTTTGTTACACCCACTTGTGTAATTGTTACTACTTGTGAAGTACAATATCGCGAGGGCTAGGAATCGGATGTGGTTATGTCCATTTTTGGTGAAATTGGGCATTACTCAACAAGTGAGTGCGTGTGAGGTACATTTTTACTGCCACAGTGTCTGTGTCATTTCTCTTCTTAATTAATGAAGAGATATGACATACACACTTGTGGCACTAAAAAATATACCTCACAAGCACCCACTAGGTGAGTAAAATCCAATTTCACCAAAAATGGACATAACCACTTCTGGTTCTAAGCCCTCGAACTATTCGTACATCGGGCATCGCTAGGCCGACCCATCACGAAGATCGTTAGAGAAGATTTGGATCTAGTGCACGAAACTATCGCATGTCCTACAATTAAAAACATAGTTCTTGCTAGGGAAAGTAAATTACGCCTTTTAAATTACTTTGTGTAGACGGAACCAATAAAGAGGCCAACACGGAGTGCTGAATAAATTTAAAATAAAAATAATATTTAAAGTTATGTCACAATTTCATTAAAGATATAAGAGCCCCTTAGTAAATTAGCTAAAGACTTCTATAGCAATAAGCAGTTATTGCTAAGAAATGCATTTTTTATTTATTCCTCAAGAATGCAGACTAAACTATTTCAAAGGAGCATGTTTAACTACGTTGTTTTAATGACATTTACGGTCTCCGAGATGTCGTTAATACAGTTTAAACTACGCTTACTGTCCCAATTTGTTTGGTCAATAATCAATAAATAAACGAAATTGTAAGCACTTACAGCTTCTCCATAGGTCTTGAAAAGGTACGATGTTTATGTCGGGAGCTACGTAAGGGCGTGTAAACTTTATGAATGGATCTACTAATTTTGATTGTGTGATATACAATGTGGGCGGGGCTTCATAAGCTTTTGTCTAGCTCGATAAATCTGGGTTCTGTTACGCATAATATTTTTATTTTTTGGATTGTTTGATAGGGTTATCGCGGTCGGCTGCAGCCGTCCTCGAAGGCTTTTGAGCTGCAGTGCCCTGGTGTCAGTTTCTCCACTTACCGTACAGCAAAACACGAGCAGCACAATGCAGCTAGGCGAGGACACCTGAATAAACGCGGCCCAACGCTGCGAGAGATTTTATCACTGGGCCAGATCGAGGTGGTCCCTCTACCAGTAAAAAAGGAAGGCTTAAAAACAGCATAAGACCTTAGCTCAGTACATGAAATCACCGAATGGAAGAAGATACGAGTAGGAACGGTATTGAGTAATCTTTACTGGTCTTTCCCAGTTAAATATAATTATTTTACACCATTCTTATGGAGATATTGATGAGTTGAAACAAAACAAAATTATTCCTGTTCAAATATTTGGGAAGCATGTTTGTTCGCTGGTATTCTAATAGAGATACTATACAATTAAATAGTGAAAAAAAAAATGAATTTTGGTCGCATAAATGATTATGCTATTTTTTACCGTATTGTTGATTCCTCAGGTGCGAACATCTGGGCGGCCTGCAGCTCTACAGTATAGCTCCAATTATCAGTACCGTGTTTTCTGTAGCATGTACACACAGACTGTCCACTTGTGTATATCTACAGGCCAGTTGGCAATTTTCTCTCTACGTTAGCGTTAAGACTGAATGCGTCAGGGTACTGCGGCCTTATAGTATGGTGGGAGCAGGCTTAAGATGAGATAATTAATGTTGCTTCCTTACTTTAGTGGCAGTAATCCCAGGGATTCAAGCGAACGATGAGCACAATTCCCCACCTTATGCCAAATTCAGTAATTACTGGAACATCAAACACTAAATACGATAATGAAGTCCCTGATTAAATCTTAAATAGTTAAGCAATAAGATTTCACAGCCACCACTAGGGAACACCCACAAGCTACAAATCTCCAAGAAAACATATTTAGAGGGTTGATTTCCCGGTGCACCAGAAGAATAGCTTATCTGCCTTTTCGTGATGTTTCGTGCTTAAACTCGCAATAATAGTAAAAATATATGATAGTCAACATAGTTTGTAGTTCTTAAGGTACAAGTTGAAAGTTTGGCACGGCTAGGATGTACTACTGCTTCGACTGAACATTTGTGGTAGAGTAATCAAGGTATGTAATCACGTCAAAAGTTTTTTAAAAATTTTATATTCTTCTCTCAGGCTCTGAGACTCAGCACAGCTGCATTCGCTCACACGACCGTCGGGCAAATGGTCAACCTCCTCTCCAATGACGTCCTAAGGTTCGACAACGCAGCTAAGAAGATGAATTTCCTGTGGGTCGCACCTCTGCAGGTCGGTAACTTGCAGCGTTATTCGGTCTTCCATTTTAGTTTTACTGTGGCATTGTATTGAGTAGGTGAGGTTTCTACAGGCTATTTCGCTCCAGCTTATATGCGCATGTCCAATGCCAGTCAGCCTCCCAGTTTATAGATTTCACTCCATTTCAGAGAAGAAGAATTCACTGTGTACAATCCAATGCCAGTCAGCCTCCGTTTTCTTTATGTTTAGCTCTGTATAAACGAAGATTAATTACTCTTGGGGGGCGGAAATATGCCAGTCCTACTCTGCGCTATTGCAGATTAGCTCAGCTTGCCCTATGGCAGCTCTTCTGGCGTAACCCACCCCGTCTTAAATTAACGCCGTTCGTTTTATCCCGACCTATTCTTTCTAACTCAACAATGCTCGTCTACCCTAACACATATTGTCAGAGGACAAGGTAATGTATCTTAAAACATGCCTTACCACATATCGCTCTCCATGCAACCTTACGAAATCATCTAACTTAACGCTCCCCATCCAATCTAATGTACTACTTCTAAACTTACACGCCGCATCTAGCCTACGCATATCCTCTAATATAGCTATTCCGTTCTAAATTAACGCACCTGTGCTGCACTTCATCTAACAAAAGCACCTCTTCTCACATAACGCTCCTCATTTAACGTAACACTTTCCATCTAACGTAGGTAACGCTCCTAATTTAACCCTCCACATCTAACATAACGCACTTCATCTAACCCAACACACCTCATCTAAGCAAATACTCATCATCGGTCAACGTTGACTTAAGGGGGCTTCTGTATTTTGGCTATTTACGGCGCTGTTTTCAGTGATAATTCTATTTAGTAGTGATAATAAGCGTAATTAAGACTGCGCAAAACCGTTTGTGAAGTTATCGCCAATGAAATAACTACAATAAAGCTGTAGGGACGGAAAAACCTTGGCATCCTTGCTCCGATAGCGTTCCGGCAACGGCAGCTTTGTTTACATTATGACAGCCGCCAGAAAGCGGAGCGCGATATCGCTGTACACTTTTTTTTTATCTATTTTTCGTAGGATAGTAGCAGAACCAGTACTAGCTGCCTAACCTATGTGAGTAAGAGTCAAGTTGTAGCCAAGAAACTATTTACGGGACTTCGTTATTGTAAAGAAAAACTAATTTTTGTATTTGTAAGCAAAGCTGGCATCTGACGCTGGCAACATGGCGGACGTAGTTTAAAAGTGTTATCGGGACAATTAATTCCGAGATTTCCTCATTTCTACAGGTTTATCATAGTGGTTTTCCGCAACCTTTAATACGATTATTATCATCAGTAAATAGAAATATGACTGAAAACACCGCCGTAAATAGCCAAAATACAAAAGCTCCTAACGTCAACGTTGTCCTCTTCATCTAACACTACTCTAGAAAATCTGGCATTCCTTGCCTAGACTAACTCTCCCTATCTAACTTAACGTTCCTCATTCATTCCAAGGCTCCCCATTTTACTAACGCTCCTCTTCAAACCTAACGCGATTCATCCAACCTAACGCTTCTCATCCAACCTAAGGCTCCTCGCCGAACCTAACACTCACAACTCACACTCTAATCTTACACAACTGTATCTAACTTGACGCCCTTCACATAACTCTACGTTCCTCATTAAACCGTACCTAGAACTTCGCTACTAACCTAACACTCCTACGTACCTCTTATTCAATTTTTTTCAATCAGCTCATCTTCCATGACTGCATACTGCATTTTCCCAGCGTGCAGCTTATCTACACGGTTGTGCTTATTTTAAACGTTCGTAGAGAGCATACTAGTTTTCCACAGACAGCTCCAGCGGTTCAAAACTTGTTGGTTTCGTACAACGGAGTTTAAAAATTTAGACGAGAACTAAAGATTACCTCCGCCAAGGAGGTTATGTTTTTGTTGGGTCTGTCTTTTAGCCTGCATGTTTGTCTCTTTGTCGGTCACCAAAATAACTCAGAAAGTTATGGACGGATCTTTACGAAATTAACAGGGATTTCTCGTAATATTATTAGACGTTTATTATTAAATTTTGGTAATGATCGGTTGATCCGTTTGTGTGTTTGACCAATGTTGTTATCAGAATAACACAAAAAGTTGTGAACGGGTTTTCAATAAAATTACAGAAACGGTTAGCACTTTCAAAAAGCATAAATAATTAGATTTTGGTGTTGATACAACGGAAATCGTGGGTTCAGTATCAATTTGAATTTTTCGTTACTGTAGCCTTGCTTGGCGGAGGTATGCGCTTTCAGAGTGCTCTAGTTGGAACGTGCGGACATTTACCTGATATCTTAGACCCGTATCGTGCATGCGAAACTCGAAGCGTGAAATTAAATCAGACAGCAGATCTTCTACCAATGACCAGCAAACAGCAGCACTTTGCCAAGGGAAACTTGACTCTTATATTTCCTTGCCGAGATGGTATCCAAGTTACCCTATTTTTTCCTATCTTATACTGAGAGCGTAATGGTGGTACTAATAAAGCAACGAACTAAGGAAGGAAAGAACGTATAGGAGGATCAAGCAGAATTATAATAAGACTAGCAATACCCATGAAAATCCGACGCTTCACGAATGTCTTTACTTTCTAAAAGGTACCAAACCAAAGCTGTTCTGTTGTAAGTTTTCTTAGTTCAACCTATTACACATCTTTTAACGTAGCCTCGCTGTCGAAACTAAAGCCGAATTCCGTCGAACGTAACGTAGTCTGTCTACATTAAGCCATTTTGTCTAATCTAACGCCGTTGGTGAAACACAACGCTCGATATCTCTCATGAATCACACCGCATTACCAATCGATCCTTATCGAACCTAACGCTCCTCATCTTAGCTATACGTGTCATTTAAGCTAAAGCTTCTTATCTAAGGATCAATTCAAATTTTTCATGAACATTGTCTTGCTTGGCGGTGGTATGTGCTCTCAGAGCGCTCTAGTAGAAATTTATTATTGTTTAATTTCCTTTAATTGACGTGCAGTCGTTACTATTAAATTGTAAAAGCTTCATTTTCCTGTCTGTTTTCAGCTGTTAAGAGCTACTGAATCGTTCAGTTTTTTGTAAAATATCATTTAGTATTTGTTTTCACCTTCATATTATTTATCCTTTAGTTTTGTGGAGCAATACAATCTAAGTTATTAATAAAATGACTCATAATGAAAATAACTACTTGTTGGACCGGACACAATGAAAGTCAAACTGGTAATTCTCGAGTTACGTCATCTTCGACTAGCGCAGCGCTCTATCTGTGTCAGTATACTTTTGTAATTTTGTGCCTTGGCTTACACAGCTGTGGACATATGATTCGTCTTACGCCTCGTTGTTTTTGTTTCAGAATTTTAGCAGTATTTCCATTCACACAGTGATTTGGATTCAGTACTGTTCATTTTTCCTCTACTTATAAAAGATCAATCATAGGGAACACCCTACCTATCAGATATCATCGAAGGTAAAAACTATGATTATGGTCGAACTTGGTTGCAAATCATTCATAATCCCCCGGCATTTATGGGGTGTTTTCAACCTTTATGGTTAGGCTAATTCCAAGGTTTCCAACCATAATTAGGGAGGAGAAAGTAGTCCTTAATCAATGATGTTTTTCAACCATGTTTCCATTCTTATCCAACCTTCTGCCACCTGTATTCGCCAAAGCATTTCCCTCCCTATTCACTTTTATTGCAATCTGTAAATTATTTTCGATACAAAATCGCGCCAGCACTGGATGCCTGCTTTTAGTTGCTGATGATTAGTTGCTTATAAAAAATAATTTAATTCATACGTGCGACTTAGGCCTGCAGCTCAGAATGGTAAAAAGCTCTAAACTTCAGAACGATGCTAGAGCAGGAGCTTGAGCCAGTCTGTTCATTTAACGCATGTTTATATATAACTTCTTTAACTCTAAGCAGCTTAGTGGAAGTTACAAACTTAGAGATGAATTTTGGCCGTATTCATTGTCAGGGTATGTAAAGCTAAATCTACAACATAACAAAGACCGATGTGTATTTATCTGTTTCTATGTTTGTTTGTTTTTTATTATTTATTCGTTTATCTGTCCATTTTCTGTCACGCTTTAAGAATACAGATAGAGGAAATTATGCGGGCCGCGGATATGAAGCATTCGAGGCAAGAGTTCAAAGCAAAGCGATTACGTTGAACGAGCCGAAACTTCATTCTAGGGAACAAGATTGAGTTTTTGGAGGATTCAAGGGCAACCGATTAAGGGTCTACGCCTCAAGCTCATTTTGCCGGGTAGCTGCCAGCGCCTCTGTTTGAAGTTTCAGACTAGTCATGCCCAGTGGCTTTATATAGGCGCCCGCCCACTCGAACACGCCCATAGTTGCAGCTCAAAAAAATCCTTAATCTGTTAGGTCTGCTGCAGACGATAGTCTTTTTGTCCCGTGTTTTGACTTCACCGCATGACTCTGTCTGAGTAAACAAGGAAAAAGTACACTACCTTTTGAGACAACTTCGCTAAAGTTTTGAAAAGACGCAAGACACTGCACTGGTGACACGGGCGAAGCAAGGATAGTGCGAAATATTCAAAAGCAGTGAAGTGAAAACATAGGACAGAAGACCATCGACGACAGCGGGCTTTAGGGTGGGTGCACACTCGCGACCTTCATCGGTTCTATCAGATGAAAGCAACTCAACTAAACTGATTACGACATTTTCAGCTCTTATCTTTCTTCAACTGTCCCAGCGCAGGGGCCAATAGTAAACTTTCGACTATGGGATGTTCGATTGGGTGTCAAAATTTAGCCCCAGAGTCTTGATTTGTTCGAAACTTCAAGCAGGGACAGGGGATTCGACACGAAGGACTGAGTTCCAGGCTCTGATCATCAGTTGGTAAGGGACCCTTGAAACTCGCGTCGCTTCTGACACCAGCTACACGTTTCAAAGTGACAAATCCACAGCTTCTGTCTCAAGTTTCGGATATTCAAGCCTCGAAGACTTAATTTCGACGCCTAATCAAACGCGCACTATCGGCCCAAATTTTGGGCGCTTGCATTTATGTCACTGCATTTACAGCAGGTAGTTCGAACAATCGAAGTTTTAGTCACTTCAGTGCAATGAGATTAATTGAGTTGGATCTATGATGATGGCTGCGTCTGAAGTCGCCAGTGTGAACCCGGAATAAAACTATAACGTATCGGCCTTATCTTTGTACCGGGCCTGATCTTTAACGCCTAACCTCACCGTAACTCGATTTCCCGCCCAGGTAGGAGGTAGGTCCTCAAGTAATACTGATCAATGATGGCGTTCTAACGTCCTCTATTTATTTCCCAACAGATGATCCTCATCCTATTGTTTCTTTGGCACATATTTGATGCCTTTCCTCTCACTGCAGTGGTACTGATGGTGCTGCTCTTCGTCCCATTCTTTTGTAAGTAGCGCCGTGTTCTTTGCTCCATACGAGTTCCTCTAGTCGGTAGAGAAGGTGCCGCTCTTCGTCCTCAAGTACCATCAGGGGGGCACAGGATGGGCTCTAGTCCATATATACACAAAATTACGAGGCACCCTAAAAAACTCCGAAAATTTTTTTTAAACCTTACTTTACTTACGTTAACACAAGACAGATTGAGTTAAAGTATCAAATATGATAGCATCTAATGCTTAGTACGACCTTCTTTGGATTTGATTACATCTCTTATGCGTTTTGGCATACAAGAATGAACTACCGCGAGTGGCTGTATCAATTTGCAGCCATTTTTAATGAATTTTGACTTTCAACTGCTGCTTTGAGGAACCTTTATGCGTCCTAATTCTTTGCCCTAAGTGTAACCACAAACGCTTGCTAGGATTTAAGTGGGTGACTGAGGTGGCCTCGACTGAGGGGCCAATCCCTCTCCCTCGCATACTCCCTCTTAAGCCAACCGCTCGAAACTCTTGATGTGTGGCATGGAGCATTGTTATGTAGGAAGATAACGCCTTCATTTATGTTATTAATAAATAGTTTCTGCTAGGAGTGGCTGTACAATCGGTCCAACATATACAAATGTACGTTGCTGAAATCATTCTGTCCTCGCATGCGAATAGCATTCCAGTCCTGGTGACACCATGTATCCTAAACCATAACGCTGCCTCCTCCCACATTTCACCGAGAGCACAACGCATTCTGGGCGATGAGCTTCTCCAATTCTTCGACGCACATAAATAGCACCAGGTACTTCAAATCGGGTAAAAAGGATTTTTCGAGTAATGTTCGCACAACCAATTCCGCAAACTTACAAAAACTGTGAAAAACGACCGTGCTCATATGGTTTAGAGGAGCATTCCGTAACTCACCTCCTCAAAGCTGTTTTCACCTGACCAAGTTACTCAAGCCCAATCATCACCAATCCAATATTCATGTTCTTTTGCAAACAATAGTCTTTTCCTCCAGTGGGCATCAAACAGTAAAGGCTTTCTCCTCGTTGTGTACCCTTTAAGACCAAGTTCTACTGTAGAGTTCTTCGTCTCACCTTATCTGGAGAGATTTTTTTTTGCCAGTTGCTTCCTTAAGCTCAACTTTAAAGTTTGCAAATCCTTTTCTCTTGTAAGCCAACGATGCCCTCTTCATCAATCTGTCCTCTCTTGATGTCGCACACCTTTTACGGCCTTGTCCCGAACGGTTTTTTATTTTTTGATTAAATTTGTCTCCCAATACCATTGGATAGCATTCCGCACATCATTGTTTCGACACTTCATTTTGTTTGTAATTTTATTTTGAAAATGACCATTTTAAAGCAATGTAACAACTTGAGACCTTTCATTTTCAGAGTTTTTTGCAACATTCCTCTTTGAACAGATGTGCTAAACAACAAAACAGTATAAAATAGGTTCTGTGTGTGAAAAGGGGTATTAAATGAGGAGAATATACTCAGACAACTTACCCGCGATTCGCTGCCGCGCTGCATTAACTAGTTTTAGAAATAAAAAGGTAAAATCGGATTTAACTTTGTTATTTGGAATGTAATTCAGAAACGGTACAACAATCGGACAAAACCTATGCAGGGAAAATCCATTCAGATATATCTGAAAATAAACTTTTCCTTGAGTGCCTCATAATTTTGTCCATGGGTTGTCCAAATTAGGTTATGTTAGGTAGGTTGGTCCATCTGATGCTATTGGGAGTGGCGACCCCAGGACTCCCTGTACTTCACCTTATAGCCTTAGTTGCTTCTTGGAGTTTTCACTTTTGAGTTAAGATTTTTGTCCCTACAGTTGTAGTTGAATTTCTTCATCATTTTTCTTTTTAGTCCTTGTAAATTCATCATTGTCTGGCCATGCTGAATTGGAAATTTAATACTACAAAATAGTGTGTAGGTGTTTTGGACTGATCAAGCAAATTCCAATCAATGACAGTTTCAGTCAGTCGATCAGGTAGGCTCGCGTTATGTGAATACAGTAAGTGCCCTACAGATTGCCCGTGAATGTCGGGAAATTCTTTCTGAACACTCAATAGAGGTTTCCAAAGTAGCATTTCACTCCAAGTGCCCTTATATGGCGATTGAAAAAACCTATTAGCTAGCTCAAGTTAGGTACTGTATCATTAGGTAGACATTTTCATTAGGCAAAGGAGTGATTAGCGAAGTAGGGACTGGTTTTCTATAGAAATAAATTTATTAACTAAAATAATGGAATTACATACGAGTAATATCGGTTAGGAAAGCTGACCTTTTTTTTTACTAGCCCTCAGGCCGAGGTACGAGCAAATTATTCAATATCGATCAAAGAAAACTAGACAGCAGCGCATATAACTCAATTAAAAGCTCATTTATGTCACGGAGCAGCCATTTTTGTTCTCAAAGGCTTCAAAATTTCAATCTCTTTTTCAAATTATCGAGTTCAGTGTGATAAAAACTTTCGCAAAAACTACAATAACTAACACACAGTTCTAGTGGCAAGACGTGCTCCTTGTACGGTTGTACCGCACTGTGGATCAGTTAACAGAATTTCTCGGGAACCAAAATCAAATTCCGCCCAGCTAACAGTTTTGCGTTGCATTTACGTAGATAGCACGTCGTGTTTTAGTGGCTCAACGTACTAAGCACATCGATCTGTGGACTCCAGATAACGTTGTTAGCACGTTGTGCCCAGCAAGTTGTGAGACAATGTGCTGACATTGTCAATTCAGCCCCAGATAACGTTGTTAGCACGTTGTGCCCAGCAAGTTGTGAGACAATGTGCTGACATTGTCAATTCAGCCCCAGATAACGTTGTTAGCACGTCGTATTACAACGTGCTGGTCATATTCTTAGCACGTCGCATCATAACGTGTTTGACACGTATCCAGCACGTTGTATCACATCGTACTAAGGGACCGCATGTCTCAAAGGGCTAAAGACGTGCCCAGCACGTTGTTAGCACGTTGTGATACGACGTGCTAACAACGTTATCCGGAATCCACAAATCAACGTGCATAGCACGTTGAGCTACAACTCGCAACTTTGATTCTACATCGTGTGTTTGTGGGGCGGAACTTATACATGAGCAATTCCGTGCAATGCTGATTTCCAGGAGAGGAATCTTGATGAGAGTTGTACATCCTCGCATCATGTTGTGCCTGGGTTTGTGCGTTTGTTTATTGTGTGGGTCCGGCAAAAAACTACCTCCCTCTCGACAGGCATGGTGGGTAACCTGTCCGCGATGTTCCGCATCTCCACCGCCCAGTTCACCGACAGGAGAGTCCGGGCCATGGACGAGATAATCAAAGCCATGAAGATCATCAAGATGTACGCGTGGGAGAAACCCTTCTCGAGACTCATATCTAAGTACAGGCTGTGAGTTACAGTGTCAATATTGAGCGAGTTTGTTTCAACAGGACTAACGAGTGAACACGTTGGTTCTAGCGAGATTTCCACTTACCGGCTCGTATCACTAGCACCAATAATTTCGAACTGAGAGTGTATCTTAAGTGCGATGTAAGCAATTGCCGGCCCAAAGAAAATAATTTTTGTTTCAAGTTTCATGCGGGCATGAAACAAGAATGATCACTATGTTCTTAATTCGATATGAGAATGCGTACTCGCTGCAATACAGCAAATTGAAAAGTGCAGTAGGGTATTCAATTTACAGTGATTATTTGCTGATAAAATATTGCAGTGTCTCAAAATTGTTTAGATTCTTAGAGATATTCCATTATTGGATCTAGTAACCTAGATGGGGCCTGAAAACCCTAGATGTGGGTGACAAAATCCTGTAGTGCGAGCTCAGGTTGTATGTAGCGGTGCTTAGCTCTTCACTGGGTGCCAAAAATAAACCTTCGAGGCTCCTTTCAAACTTCAGGCAAGAGCGCGTCCGTATCATGTTTATACATATAGGGTAATTACCCAATGGCCGAACTAACCCTATTTCCGAACAAAGAGCTATTGTTTGATGGGTTTGTGTAGTAAGTCTATCAAATGATAGCTCTTTGTTCGGAAATAGGGTTAGTTCAGCAATTGGGTAATGACACTAATGCAAGAAATCGTGTGCTTTGTCCCTTTACCGGGCCCTTGTATAAAAAAAAAAAAAAACGAGAGATCCACTTTGATAGTGTCGTTATTGCATTCTTTGCCACATCGTACCTAATAAATTATTCACTTAGGATCATAAATTGATAGGTAGGTATTCTCTTACATGAATTAAAGACTTTATAGAATATGAAAAACAAAAGCAGCCGAAAATTATCTCGTATATACACTAGCGGGCAAAATAGAGAACGATTTTCATTATTTAAAAATAAAGTTTAACAATGTAGAGTAGGTTAATGAATCTTTTGATGGGGCCTTAAGGAATGTATTTAACATATTTCTACAAAATATCAAGACAAACATAACTGTATTCAATACATTAGAGCAATCTAACAAACAATAACATAAATTGAACAGTGCAAAATAAGAGAACGATCGTCTCTAAAACATTCTCACATTTACCCCGGTCATCTGGCAACATTCAATTTCGTGTACATGACTTCTAGAACTGCCACTCTTAC
>LQNS02278124.1:7077863-7092892 GCA_001587735.2 Parhyale hawaiensis | reverse complement strand
TCCAGAGTTTTGTAAGAAACTTGTGATGTGTAATCGTCGCTGTGCTAAAGTTATTGAAAATAAAGGTTTTAGTACTCCATACTAATTGTTCTAAACCTAAAATTGACCATTGTTCCATGTTATTTGTTTATAAAATTGTATTTACAGACGATCGTTCTCTTATTTTGCACTGTTCAATTTTTGTTATTGTTTGTTAGATTGCTCTAATGTATTAAATATAGTTATGTTTGTAGTGATATTTTGTAGAAATATGTTAAATGCATTCCTTAGGGCGCCATCAAAAGATTCATTAACCTACCCTACATGGTTAACCTTTATTTTGAAAAAAATGAAATCGTTCTCTTATTTTGCCCGCTAATGTATGTATATAAACTAGTTTAAAGTTTCACCATATATAATCATAGTAGGCTAGCAGCTGCTCCTTCTGAGGATGCACCGCTACTTTCAGTGGCTCAACATGGAGTTGCCAAAAATTTTTTTGAAAAAAAAATGTGACAAAAAAAGATCATAAAATATCTCATGGTTAGTGGAAAACATACACGCTATTTATTACTTACTTGGTATACGACGCGCTCATAAGTTGTGTTTCTGTCGTCATAAGGACGAAAAAAATCCCAAGATAACCAGACTCGAACCGAAGACGTAGAGCGAAAATCTAAGATTTGAGTAAAATACCCTAACCTTTGACAGCCCTGGTTTTAATATTAGTTATCACGACCTAAGGGAGTGCTCAATTAAGCTTTGCGGCGCTTGACAGCGCACTAGTGCTAGCTGCACCTCTAGTTATATTCAACTCCTCCAACTTGGCTGTATAATGCCATAGCTCCACCATGAGTCCACACCTTGTAAAAATATGCAAATACTAGTGTTTCATATATGTGTTAATGTAACGCTACTTCTATAAGTGACGTGGCAGCAGCCTTGCGTGTTGAACTCAGGCACTGGAAGCTGCAGTTTCGATGCCAACTCAGGCATAGGAATGCACAGTTACAATGAGGGCATTTACCTTCCTCAAAAATTGGAAGGGTAGGAGGCGAGGGTCGTTGCAACCTTCTGTCGATGGCGCCATAGTTCTTGACGACCTTCGGTCGATTGCAGCCGAACTTACTCCTCTGGGGCCAGTTGGCCTATATCCGCAGCCCAAACCAGAGCGTGTGAGTTTCTCAGTTTCTCGGGGTCTAGTTAAGTTTACTTTTTTTACCGAGGTAAGCCAACCTCTTAACAGCTACAAACTTCCACAGAGACGAAATTACATTCGTGAGGAAGGCCAGCTTCTTGAAGGCGGTCATAATCAGCGTACATTTTGGCTCCACGCGGCTGCTGGTGCTCCTCCTGCTCGTCACCTACACACTGACGGGAGGCATAATTACGTCTGAGAAGGTAGGACATATTCAATCCGCTCACTGACTTAGTTTTGCTAGAGTTGGGTACACACGGTGGTTAAATGAACGGCTTTTCTCAATCATCCGCATCTGTTGTTGAGCCCTGGTAAACCCAGCTTTGAGTATACCAAAAATTGTGTTAAAATGTTGGCCATCAATTCAGTTTGTTTAGTAAGTACCGTGACTTAAGTTTAAGACACTAGTCTTCAGATTTTGAGGCAATTATAATTCAATTTTTTAGCGCTTTTGGGCTGTTTAGATTAGCACAGCAGCGTATTCGGACGTGCTGAAGAGGTAATTCGTTCTTTTGACTTGCGTTTGTCACCCCTTTACTTCTGAGACTGTTCGAAATGACGCAGTCATATGAAGGTCCACGATAGAGATAGTCTATTGGTGATTTTTTATTTTTGCATTCGAAAGAAGTAACTTCTATATCATGCTCATATTTATTCTATGCAATTTATTTTAATTTTTACAAAAAAATGCTTCTACAAATCTCCCAGAATTCCCTGCTTTGTAATTTTAACATTTTCGTTTCATATTTGATTCGTCTTTAATGGGTTGCTCTGTAGTAGATGCATTACACTAGATAGATTAGTTTTTATTACAGCTCCGATAACACATTTACATTAGTGCAGCAGTGACTAAGTGCTTTGCATTCTCTACGGTCATTTTAAAGGCGGTTTCTACATTGAATTTAGAATTGGTTGCTAAGAAATGTACTCGCAAAGCTGACAAGAACGCAGTTGCTTCGAAACCGCTTAACCTTAAAAAATAACTTCAAATACCTACATAATTTTGTAAGTTTCTTGAAAACGAAGATAATTTCGGATTTTATTTAAGGTCACGATTTGTGTCTCAACGAATGGGTAGTATTTACGACTTCATTTCAACGCTGCACCCACGCAAGATCATAGTAGATAACAATCTAAAAACAGCTACGGAACGCGTCATATTTTAAAGAACTAACGCTTTGAACCTAACGCGCTTACACTCAAAGAGGCTTAATTTCTTCGATATCTACTCCCTCCCCACCAATCACAGACTCCCAGGTATCATTTCCCACCAATCAGGGCTCTCAGCTATCATTTCCTACCAATCAGGGCTCTCAGCTATCATTTCCCACCAATCACAGGCTCTCAGCAATCATTTTCTACTAATCATAGGCTCCCAGCCATTCGCGTGGTCAATTAGCGAGTCCGCCATCCTGGAAAGTTCAGCTTCTGATCTCCATAGCCCTTGCTAGCTCCTTCTATTAAACCTCCTTGTTTACCGTGAGTGAGGACTGGAAGGAGGCAGCCTGCCGGACAAGTCGAGCGCGTTTAGGGTTGTCAACGAGTGATTATCCAATGTACAGCACTAAGGAAAGGCAAGTTCCAAAAATTTTACATTATTATGGAATAAAAAAAATAGCTGGAAACTGAGCTCCAGAGTATACGGCAGCAGCAGGCCATGCCTGCTCGACTGGTATACTAAAAGAGCCGAAATCGAGAGACGAGCCAGCCGAGCGCTCTTTGTGGAACCCGACGTGCTGAGTCAGCAAACTTACTTGGTATGCACAGCTACGTGGGGGTACCTACCTTCACAGAAATGGGATAGTAGGGGGCGAGGATCATTGAACCTTCCGCTTCGTTATCATAGTTCTCAACAACCCGTGGTCGGCTGCAGTTGTACTTACTGCTCTGGGACCGGTTGGCTTTTTCTTGGGCTTGGTGCCCTTCATCGCCGTAACCTGTGTCGCATTCGTCATTTTAGCTATGATAGCGACACGAGTTGCGACTGTGTGGATCACCGGTGTAGCACCGGTAACCCAGAAATGCTGACTGCGACACATCAAGGTGGTTATGCAACACTAGTATGGTAGACACAGGACATGCAGTTTTTCAGTATTATTGAGAGAAAAATTTGTCTAAATGATGAGGTCACAGTCCTCTAGCATATGAGTGTCATCTAGAGCCACAACCGCTCGAAATTTCTTCGATGCTTAATAGCTACAAAACTCTAAACCCAGATTTTTAAAAGGAGATAATTCTGAGTATCATTTTACTTTCTAAAACGTTAAGAATATGCAGTACATTCCCTCAATTAAATTTACGATCTGATGTTCCACATTAGTGTTGCTCAGTCCAAAAATTTTGCCCGTTATACGTAACTGTTCACGACACAACCTTAACGGTGACGTCACAGAAATCTTGCGTAGAGCTGGGCTGCGCTTGGAAGCTGTCCGTCAGTGTTCTCATTAGTCTGTGGTTCTGATAACACAAGAAGCTATAGTGAAACCAGAGTAAGGATTCCGATGGGCGTGGCTAAGAACGCAAAGTAACTTTGCCAAATCTCACTTAAGTGCGTGTATTACTTGTCTCAATCGAAAAATTATAATTATATTCGAAAATTCAAAGTGCATTAGTTAATACCTTAGATTTGGCACTGCTGCGCTCGATTCAGCCCTGCCGCTAAAGGACTGCTTACGCTGGTTTGACTATAGTGTTGAAGAAGGTGATTGAGTCTGCTATACTTTGTTTTATAGCTATATATCCTATAAAATACAGCAGAGAGATGATAGGGTATCGTTGAATATCCAAAAGCCCTGTAATAATATGAAAAATCATATACGCTGATGAAGAATTGAAAATGTGTAAGATTACAAAGGGCCAAATTATCTATAAGCTTTGGGACACAGAGCTTGGAAACGGCATGCAAATACATAGCAGAACAACTGAAGAAGTAGCTTTGTATCTTCATGTGTTTTTCGCGATAGAAGTGCAAAGTCTTTACTGACAGAACACAGGAGAGATTCACAGGTGGCACCAGAGTAACCTCATACTCTAGCATATGGTCCACCATGTATAGTTTTGAAACATCTATGTAGTACCATCTACCATAAATAATCTTCAAACATCCACGTACTACCATCGACCTTCGTTTCCTGACCAACCTTAAACAACCAATATTGCCTCCACCAATATCGACCTTTTTATACTAAAACCAACGTTATGTTATGGTTGATAAATCTACCATATTGTTTCATCATCCATAATCGACCTTAATCTCTCATACACAACTATATTCTACTATAATCACAACCATTATTTCCGACTAGGTAGTAACAATTGTTCAATAAATTACCTAATTTTATTTATTTATTTCGTATATTCTCTGTTTGTAAGCAATAATTCAAGTGTTTAACGCTATGTCGAATATTCAACCCATGTTTGTAACTATTCATTCAAGTGTTTAGTGCATTAAATTTCCAATATATGCTTATAGCTATTAGTTCGATCGCTTAGGGTTGTTTCGATTGAACAATTAATGAGATCTGTCTCATGTTCATTTATTAATAACTGGCCGTGTATTGGCAGGTATTCGTGGCCACCACCCTCCTGCACGCATTAAGTCAGAACCTGATGAAGGAATTCGTGGGAGCAATTCAGCACTTCTCAGAAGCTCTCATATCCTGCAGAAGAATTCAGGCAAGTCAAGTAGAATTTCTGATTGAGATCCAGTTTTTTTAAATGTTCTCATAGCCTGCTGAGGAATTCAGCAGCGTTAAATAGCTTCAAAGCTGTCGTAACTTGTAAAAGAATTCAGGTAAGTTGACATAGTGATTGCTATCCAGTCTTTTCAGATGTTCTCATATCCTGTTGAGGAATTCAGGCAAGTCAAGCAGAGTTCGAAGCTCATATCATGCAAATGGAGTCAGGCAAGACAAAAGAACTTCATGATCGTATCCAATATTTCCAATGGACGGATGGACGGGCGGATGGTACTAGGAAGCAAAGAGCGTAACGGGAAGACTCATGAGAAACTTGCATCAAAAAGTGACGTCATCAATGACGTCAACATCGTCAAACAGTACCGCTGGGCCGCCTGCAAGTTTTTAATTTATTTCGCCAGAAAAATCGTCGTCAATTACAGATTTCATACGCTAAGCACATAAATAAACCACGGGAGCATATGCTAATCAAACAATTACCGTACCAATAGAAAACTGCAGTGGAGGCAGGTGGAAACTTTCACAGCTCTAGCAGCAAAATTTGAGCCAGTTTAGCGTCCTGATTTAACTTCTTCTTTGAACTGAAGCCTTATTTATACTTCATACTTAGTTCACAGGGCTCTTCACCGAACACATTTAAACAAATCACCATGTTCTTCGTCGTAATTCATTCAATCTCCCGCTCCTGACTGACATCTGCTTCAGCTGCACGCGTACCCAAAACACGGTAAAAACGTTGTCGACAAATACAGAAAGGTTGAGCAGTAACTGTTGTTAGTTTCCCTCACATCAAGAATATAACGCTGCTTATAATTTTGATCAGGCTTAAGAGGTCCGACTCTCAAATTCTTCATCTTGTCGATGTGACGTCATTTGCACTACGTGCGGTTACAGCTAAGTTTCATTTTGGTCCCATTGAATCCTCTCGTTACACTCTTTCCTTTCTGCATGGTACCAATGTAAAACAATGTTATAGATTGAGAACAAATGTTACAAAAATTAATGTATGATTTACCTATAAGGAGTTTTCATTTTGGATATCAGACCGACGGCATCTCGTTTACCGCAACAGCATTGAGCAAAACATATCAAAGACAATACTAGACTTTCGATAATAGTTAGCCCACCGTATGGTTCGAAGCAAGAACAGTTCCAGTATACTTTGGAAACTCGCTTTGAGAGAAAATGACATTTGAGAGCTAAGTAAAATATAAAATTTCTCGATTTAACCTTTAAGTATTATTGAACTGAAACCCAGGTATCATCTATTCTCTGGGAATTGGCAGTTTTGTGCAGCATCTATCCGTACATGTGACCAAATTTGATTTATGTTGCAGAACTTCCTGTGCCTCGAAGAGATGCACCCTCTTGGCATAAACCTTTCTCCAAGTTACTTATACGTGGAGGAAAAGGTAAGACTAGTTAAAACGCCAGCGGATTTTGACTTGGTGGTGGTATTGACCGTGGTAACCACACGTCGGGTTGAACTCTGTTCTGAGCGGGTCTTGACCTTGAACAGTGATTGAGTGTGAGGTTGAACTCGGTCGCCAGCATGTCTTAATATGAGGAACTTTTTTCCTAAGAAAAGTAAAATTTTCAAAATCCAGCTATTTTTCACTTAGCAGTATCTATGGGTCAGACGGTCATGCAGGCTAAGTTATCGGCAGCCAGTGCAACCCTAAGTGGGTAGAATGGGGAGAGGGGAGGGGGGTAATGGGTCCTTATTTTGAAGTTTATATTTTGATTTCGAAAAGCTTTTCATGAAACGTGCAAGAGATACGTAAAAATGGGAAAAATGAGGGTTAGACTGTACTTTTTCAGAGTTTCCCCGTAGAAAACGAATTATTTGAAGGAAACAATTTTTCCGTTTCTTTACAGTAACTCATTTTCTATGGCGGAAACAGGAAAAAATTACATGAGTCTAACCCAGATTTTTTGTTCGTTTTCACATACTCTGAGTGGAAGTTTTTTTTTTTAATTTGAGAAAAAATTTTTTCTATTTCTTTATAGGTAACTCAAAAAGCTAATAAATAAAATACATTCTTTCATGGGCCGCTTGAAATGAAGCTTGGTACATATGTATAATTAAAAAAATAATGTGGGTTAGACTCCTGAACTTTTTCCCATTTTCGCTATAGAAAATGAGTTATTGAAAGATAACCGAAAATCGTTTTCTTTGAATAACTCATTTTCTATGGGGAAAATCGGAAAAAAAACACGAGTCTAACCCACAATTATTTTCAATTTTACCCATTTGTGCCAAGTTTCATTCAAATTGGCACAAAAATAAAAAAGCTTATTTTGAACATTTGGTGGGAAACTCTTGACAAGGAATATGCAAAGTAATAATAATGATAATTAGCTGGACCCGTAAAAAATTCATGCATTACTAACTTGATTTTAAATGTTTAGAAAGTTCCTGATACCGGTGTGTTTGTTACTGGATTAAAATGTAATTAATTGCACTTCTAATTTTACCGTGTTTATAAGAACAAATCGGTTGTTGTCCTCACAATAGGAGTTACCCTCCTAGGGGTAGTCAACTTCCCAGGGTTAGTTGTCCTCCTGGCAGGGGGGTTAGTTCTCCCAGTAGGTACTAGTCCTTTCAAGGGGTAGTTGACCTCCTATGGGGATAGTTGTCCTCATATGGAGGTATATCTGTCGTCTTCAGGACCCGTGAATATTGTACTGTTGGTAAATGTTTTCACTTGCCATAGTTTAAGCTCAGGTAGTTCTTCCAGATTAACCCAACCCGTCTGAGCTTACGTCCGTCGCTTACTGCTGTCTTTCATTACGTAGTCCATTAACCTTTCGTCTTGCCTAACCCTCCCTAGTATTTTTAATTCACCATCAAAATTAATCACGAATTTATTCTGTTAGCAAAGAATTCGCACTGGTGTCCAGATGAACACAGAAATATGAAGGTACTTCTTGCACTGTTTCCAATGTATTTGCACACCTTTCTAAGCTCCGTTTCCCCCAGTTTACAGGTAATTTAGCCTTTTCTAATCTTACGCATTTAAATTTTTGTCGGCGTATTTGATTTGCTCACTATTTCGGAACCCGTGGATACTTATCAATATAGCTCATCATTTTTCTGCATTGTTAACCGCCATAGCTATATAACAAAAGGAAGCAGATTCGGTCAATTCTTCACTCGCAGCAGGGTAATCTTCTGTTCTCAAGCTGTCATTATATTTGCTCAGAGATCGTACTGTTGTGGCGGAATTCCCACGGTGGCAGCAAACAATGATACAGATTCTAACGCGCTTACACAGAACAGCTCAGGTGCATAAAAATCCTTATATAATAAAACGCTTCGTGTATTTATTTATTTCGTGTCCGCTTTGAAGGAAATAGACTGGCGAAAAATAAGCCAGGTTGCAGATTTTGTGAATTGATGACCAGGTTGCAGAAGATGGCGACAGCTGATCCTTATCCCTTTATCTGCAGACACTTCTTGCTTGAAACACTTCTTGAAATCGGGACAATATGTACCGTATGCAGCTTATGGAGTCCGATTTTATGAGTTTTTTCTCTCAGGTCACGACGTATAAATTCAGCAGATGGTCAACGAAGCGCTCGGGAGGGGGGATTTTTCACGGGCAGTAGACAATCATTTCTTCTAACTTATTGTTTTTCTTATTTGACGGAGCAGTTTTTCTTCGTCTTTTTTCTCTGGTTGCGTTCCAGTTTTCAATGGGGGTCGCCATTTCTCGCAATTCTTCTCCACAGCGCCTGATTTACCACCCAATCGTCCTCCAGCCGCTTCTATTCACACTCTGTCGCTCCATCGCAGTTTAAGTCGTCCGCGAATCCGTCGGTCGTTTTCTCTTCACGGGCAAAAATTTCAGCACTTCAAATTAAGCAGATATTCGAGTTGGTAATACGGTATCAACGGTATCATTGCTACGAAGCGTTGACATTTTATAGAAGCTGACCTGACTGGAGTTACATTCAAATTTATTAGAGTGTTTTATTAAAGCTTTGCTTCTGTCTATCAATAGAGAAGACCTAAGGATAAGAGCAGGAAAATAGATCAGTGAAGAAAATGAAGAAACAAGTCAGAGAAGATTCCACACCCGGCCTATAGGTATTAGGTAAACAAATCGATTATAGTTGAAAAATTTCACGCACGGATCAACTTATAATTATTTGAAAAACCTTGCCAAGCTAAATTCGATTGATGATCCCCGTCGTATCATAGATACGTCAGCTTCAAAATGTTGCATGATTTACATTATTTTGAAGAATTTACCCATTTTCTTCCAAGCTCTTTGATCGATGACAGCTGCTGAGCTTTGAAACTATTTGCTCTTATTTCCTTCTATCTATTAATGAAAAGTGTAACACTCGAAGGAACAACGCGATTAATATTATAGACTAGCGGGACCCGTGAAAATTTCACGGTTGGTTAGTTAATGTACTCACTTTTGGTAATGATCCAATCCTAACCTACGCTATTATAACTCACTTTATTTCGACCTAATGCAGCTTCTCAACCTACATTACCGATAAATAGTCTGTTCCTTATTCCTAATGAACTACGTCAAACCTCAAGTGCGCTGCCCACCCTCAAGTGCTCCCTATCCTTCCCCTTGCGCTGCTGTGTATGCATCTTTGACTTATCTAACATTTTATCTTCAAAAAACTGCTGAAACTCCGAGCCACGGCAGCCATTCCACTACAGCGAGGGCCACGTGCTCACTTTAGACTCTGTCTTTGAGTTACTATTGAGCTGCAATTCACAACTTTACATACAATTTGAAATCGATGTGTCTTAATAGATTCAACCGTTATCATGCGCACAGACACATCTCTTCCAAGAACGTGAAGCGCTTCGGTCTTCCAACTCGTAGCAAGTCCATCCCTAATAGTGTGGGCACACTATAGTAAGACTTTTCGCTTTGACCGTCATGCTGCCGTGACTACAAATAATAGCGCTTGCAAGTCACGGTAAACTATGCGTCATTGCAAATTTAAACCAACTCAAAAGTAGGAGGTAAATATTCCTAAAGCTTGGCCATCGCTGCTTGTTATAACGTACAAACTGCCAGAAACGACTCAAACCTTAGATAACTCCTACTGACGTAGGAAGTAGCAATATTTTTTTATGGAATGAAAAATTGTGTTAGCCTCCGGGTAGCCTTTCTTGGATTTTTCATGATTTGTTTAACATTCCTTTGTTTCATTTCCATGAGACGAAAAGGGCAGAAGAAAAATTGGATGTGAGCACCCAGTGCTTCCCTCACAATATTCTCTGCAGTTCCCTTCCGTTGGGTACTTTTCGTTTCTTTTTGGTACTTTTCGTTTCGGTTCTGTGACGTCATCACTCCCCTCCATCCGTCTGGGAGGTAATTCTCCATAAAAGGCGGCCTGGAGCCGATGTTCCTCAGATCGTACGGGTAGGAGTGATGACGGACGATGATTTGACTTCGTGTGTGGGAGGAGGAGGTCCTCGGCCAACACAATTTTTTATTCCACAAAGAAAAAAATTGCTACTTTCTACGTCAGTAGGAGTTATTTTTCCTTTGTGGCATTTCAAAATTGTGTTAGCTTCCGAGTTCCGAGTAGCCTTCGCGATTTCAGACCCTGCCAGCCTGCCTTCGTCCGAAGTAGAGTATGGGAAGGAGGAGCAGAAAGGAAGAAGAAATCCCTTCTATCCTGAGAGGGAAATGTCCCAAAAACAGGGCTAAAAGTTTCTAAAGGTGTATATAAAACACAGACTTGTCTGAAAAAAAAAAAACAAAGCAAGGTAGATACTAATACCTGCTGCTATCCGCAACAGAGAAAGAATACGTCAGGTGGAGCGAACCATTTTGGTGGCTCAACAGTCTAGAGTGTACAACAGAGAGCCCATATCCTCGCGTGTCGTGACTGACGGGCGGGTAAGTATGAGGGCCTCCTTCCTGGTTAATGGCTCTGGCGAATTCGGGGAAGGAGCTGCGAGGCATTCACCGGAGATGGAAAGATGGTTGAGTGACTCTTGGTGGGAGTGGCATATTGCTACCCGCTGGGAGTGCCTGCTACCCAGTACAGGAAAGGGAAGTCCGGGGACGTTGGGATGCGAGGTTAAAACAAGGACCCGAGCGGTGGGGAGGACGGCTTGTCGTCTGTAGCAGGGCTTGATCTGGGTAGTAGTTGCCAATGCACTCGCTCCCTTGCCGGAGGCACGGGTGGGTAAGACAGTTTTGTGGGACGAAAGTTGTGGGGCTAGTGGTTTCGATACCCCTAAGGAAACCTTAGTTTGGTGGGTAGTGAAGGAACTGCTCTCTCGAGGGCGGGGTTGATACTTTATCCTGAATGAGAGCATGGGTTCAGGAGCTCGAAGAACTTTTTCTAGAAAACGCCAAAAGGCTAAGATATTCGACCCAGTGAATGGGCATACAGATGAGAAGAGGCTAACCTGAGCACATGCGATGCGCTGCGCTGGAGACGATCCGAAGAACACCGGCTCCAGCCTCCAGGCCGCCTTATATAGAGTAGCACCTCCCAGAGGGATGGAGGAGGAGTGATGACGTCTCAGAGCCGAAAAAAAAACGAAACGTACCGAAACAAAAAGTACCGACAAGTACCGAAAAGATATGAAATATACCGAAAAGTACCCAACGGAAGGGAAATGCAGAGAATATTGTGAGGGAAGCGCTGGGTGCTCACATCCAATTTTTCTTCTGCTCTTTTGGTCTCGGGGAAATGGAACAAAGGAATGTTAAACAAATGAAAGATCCAAGAAAGACTAACCGGAGGATAACACAATTTTGAAATGACATAAAGGAAAAGATATTCTTTTTAGTGGCATAGCAATGTCCAATCAAATACAGGTTTGCGTGGCACTGCAACTTTTACGTAGGCGTGCCCGCGCCCTAAGTCACCCTGCCCTGTACATGCACCACACATCTAGACACTATATTACTGGTGGATCACGCAGCTATCTTAATAACAATATTTTCGTCCCTGTATATTATGATAGAGATATAAAGACAGCATAAGCAAATATAGCAATCTCGCTTTTAGCAGGTAGTTTTCTCATTGCTTTTCTTCTATATTTACACGCCTTCGCTATTATTTGTTTCTCATCGTCTGAAGATAATATTATGTAGACTTTTATATTTTTACCGTTTCCATTTTTCATTGGTGTATTTGATGATTTCAATTCTACTGCGGGACCCGTGGCTGCTTTACAGTTGATGTGCGATAGCCTGCCAACATAATACAACACTCAGCCGATGAAAAAAATTCATGTCGCTGACCGTACTTTTTCTGTTAGTTTACGTCATTTCTCTAAACATTGCACTTGCTCTTGAAAAATGCAGTTTAGAATGATGCAGTTGAGAACAGCTTCGTTTGAACCGTGTTATGGCTACGAACGGATTTTCCCATATTTGGATCGTTATACAACCCCAGCAACGTGAATATTACAAGAAATCAAATTTGATATCATGGTAGGTATGATACGTGCAAAATGAACTTCATGTCTTCGCTTCGAAACTGACTGAAATTTTTTCAAGTGCGAGCTGAAAGAGAACAGCTGTGGTTGAGCTTCCTCCAGCGAAAATCAGAGCTTCTTACAAGTTGAATTTTCCCCTATCTATTATTGAAGAGCGTAACATACGAAGGAACGAACGAAAGAAAAAACAACGCTGCTAATATTATAGATAATAAACTTAGTACAGATACGTAAAATTGAAAATACTTGTGGGTTAGACTCCTGTACTTCTTCCGATTTTCCCTATAGAAAACGAGTTATTCAAAGAAAACGTAGGCGCAGTTTATGCTAACATTTTGGAAAGACTTGACATTTTTGCAATTTTTCTAACGCTTAGAAATAAAAAAACAAGCGAGAAGTTGCAGAGAATCATATTCTATCTTGTTTGATACCAAAATCATTTCTGTACCTTAAAAACTGTAGGACTAGATGGGTTTCCCCCTCCCCCTTATTTTAAAGCTTTTCTTTAAAACTCGTTTTCAATGGCGACAATGGAAAAAGTACAGGGGTCAAAAGACATTCTTATTCTGTTTTACATATGTGTACCAAGTTTCATTCAAAGTCCAATAATGAAGATTTTTTGTTTCAAGAGGGAACGGTCCCCTTAACCTGGGGCGGTGACTCCTAGTAAGGTCGAAAGCCGTTGTCACAGGGTCACTACCTAGGTAGGTGACTCTATGTAGGGTTGAACTTAGTCGTTAGCGGGTCGTAACCTAGGGCAGTGAACCCGAATGGGACTGAAATTGAAGCTACGGCCCCGTGCTTGATTGAACGCTGTCGTCGACAACTGGCGGCCACTGCGGGGGCTATTGGCCACCCAGCGAGCTCTTTCGCTGCGAGAGACTGATCTTCTCTCCTCAGTCATTAACTCAGTTAACAATGCGTCTAATACGCCATACAACAGCATACAGCGAAAGGTTAGCGTAATATGCGAGGCTCTGGCTTCTTGTACTACTGAGAGATATTACGAGAAATGATGCAAGTTTGTGTAAACACTGATCAAAAGCAAAATAAATACGTTGTTCAGTATACATGAATCTGAAAAAAATTGAGAGTTCTACCCAATCTCACTCATCCGACACTTCAGCCGTCCCGTGGTTAACTGATTGGAGGTTAACGACTGAAATTCAACTTGGCAAGGCCAAGCGCCTATCCGAGATTTTGGGCGAACGGGCTTGGCTTAGATCTACTTTGATGAACCAATGGAATGAACGAACGCTTATTCGACGAACTGTTATCTTCCAGAACCCTGGGGTTGACCTGGAGCGTGTGTATGGCAGCTGGGTGCCGGACTCTGAGGATCTCTGCTTGGCGAACATCACAGCGAGTGTCCAGACCGACAAACTGATGGTGGTGATCGGAGCAGTCGGGGCAGGCAAGGTAAGTCGGGCAGTTCCAGAGATAGGCGTCATCGCCATAACGTATTGCCAATAATTGATCTGCATAACTAAAGCGGGAATTACGCCAGCCGAAATACATGGTGAACTGACAAAGGTACGGTATCGCAACATGGGAGACCCGGGTTCGATTCCCGGATTGAAGGCTAAGAATTCACACTGCTTGAAGCACTCCAGCACCGAGAGGCGAGCGAAGCACCGGGAGGGATCCCAAATTGACTCAACTCCAACTATTTCTGCTGTTCACACTACCATTTCTTCAAAATTCTAGAATTAAGGCTAATGAAAACCTCGTTAGGTGTATCCAGTGTATGCGAGATAATAAATTATGTTTGTTTTAATTATATATCGGTGTCGCTGATACTTCTGTCGCGGTCCTGGAGACTAATGCCCATCAAGGACCGCGATGAGATGTGACTGCTAATAATTCTCACAATACACTTTACCTAGCCTTTGCACCAGGTGGGATGTAACTCTTTGAGAGGGATGTGCATGGGTAGTTTTATTATGATTAGTCCTCAGCCCTGAAGGGGATATTCTGACTCACCATATTCCTACCAGAATGCGAAGGAGCCTCGGGTACTGGGAGGAAACTTCATGTTATCCTGCAGGGATTGTTGTATTAGGCTAGAAGTAATGTTAGTTTGTAATATGCGCCTTGCTCTCCTACCAGAAGTAGGGCACTAGCCAGTAAGACGGCACAGCAGAAATGTTGAGACAAAATATTCTCTTCAAAATATATTTCGTATTACTGCCAGATGACGGATGTTTGACATGTTATGTTTGAATCCTTAGCTGCATTCGAGGTTCAGTCGGATAAATATGGTCCGACTCGGGCTCTTTGAACCATTAAAAACTCTAATACCTGAAATGCTGACTTTAGTTCTCTATGAAAATATTTATTTTCATCTACTGCGACTATCACGACATGTATATACGTGTCCGTCTAGGCTCCTAGGACTAACAAATTCGGACTCCTAACTACTTGAACTCCAATTTGAAATGAAGTTGGAAATATCAGACTTTGTAGGAAATATTAGACTTTGTAGGAAATATCAGACTTTGTAGGAAATATCAGACTTTGTAGGAAATATCAGACTTTGTAGGAAATATCAGGCTTTGTAGGAAATATCAGACTTTGTAGGAACGGAGAAACTCCATGAGGTTAACAAACCCCTACGCAACCAGCCCAGCGGGTGGAGAAAACAAAAGAATGAAAAAAAGAAGATCCGAGATCACAGAATAGCTCTGTGTACAGATCGTTTAAAGCT
>LQNS02278124.1:7040227-7051270 GCA_001587735.2 Parhyale hawaiensis | reverse complement strand
CAATGACCCTAGGTTCAAACAATGTAGCCAAGGATCCTAGGTTCAAACAATGTAGCCCATGATCCTAGGTTCAAACAATCTAGCATAGGACCCTAGGTTCAAACAATGTAGCCAATGACCCTAGGTTCAAACAATGTAGCCAAGGATCGTAGGTTCAAACAATGTAGCCCACGACCCTAGGTTCAAACAATGTAGCCCATGATCCTAGGTTCAAACAATCTTGCATAGGACCCAAGGTTCAAACAATGTAGCCCAGGATCCTAGTGTCAAACAATGTAGCCCAGGACCCTAGGTTCACAGAGAGGATTGTTTGAGTACATCAGGAGGTCGCAAATGGTTTGGGAGAACATGATAATACACGAAACGAATTTACCAGTTTGACGGTTGTCTTTCTATTAAGGAGTAACTCTAATTGAAGGATTGATTTTTAGTTTCTGAATTTGATCAATTGGTCCATAAAATGCATTAAAGATATTTGGGATAGAAGATCGCCGACAGAAAAAAATAATGCTAATTTGATTGAATCGCTGCCGTCTGGACCTTAAAAATAGTAAGCATTTTTCTTAGCGTTTTTTTTTTATCAAGGCATTCACTAATACGGCTTTGAACACTTAGCAAACCGTTGTTTTCAAAGATGTTATCGTATTTATTCAACGCTGCGTAGAAGTGGTCTTTCACCAGGCAAGTTCTAGCTAAATATGCCAGGTTGAGGTACCAAGTAATGGTGGCCATCCAGTTCCCAGAACCCCAGTAAATGTAGCGTGATAGGAAAAATTAAAGTACCGATTAGTAACGCAATTTACGGCGAGTGTTTATAAGAATAATCTTTATTAAGTACTCATAGACATTACAAAATTGGAATTGGAATGCTGCACAGGAGAATGTATCTTATTTATAGGTTACTCACAGAACATGTCGCAGTGGTCTTACATACTAGACCTCATTTCGCCCCATTGCTTGGCCTCCGTCAGGCAACAGTATGCGCTGCCATCGTATATACTATTAGATCGTTTGTAGCCAGGTCCATTACGGATGGCTTTTATTAATCAGTTGTTGGAGTTTTCAATCTTGTTTTTAGGCTCCATGCGGATTTCCGGGTCCGGACTTTGAGACAATCAGTGTATTTTTGAGCAAATGCCATACTTGCGCAATTAGACCTTGGCACATTCATTAATCTGAGGAATATGTCATTATAAGCAACGCGCAAACGCTGAATGGATTTATTTTTGAAGTTACACCAAAGTGAGTTACAGTAGTTATGTGCAAGCCCAATATTCAGTTTTCCCTCCTTTGGCGTCGCGAATAGTTTGAAAAATGAACAGATTAGAAAGGAAAATTAATTCAGAGAGCCCCGTGCGTGTTGAACTCCATTTCTCTAAGGACAGCATCGACGTGTTCCTCCATCCTAGAAGAACTAAATACAATTGCTAGCGGTCGGGACAGCATCTTTTTTTACCTCATTACTAAAGAAATTGATGCAGAGTCACTTTTTTTTCCTGCCTTGTTCGTCTTCCAAATGTTCATGACACTAATGGCGTACTGGGATCCTGAATTTGGAGCCCGTACCGAAACGGGTAGTAAATTGTGCTAACTATCGATATTTTTTTTTTTTTTGCTATTATGCTTTATTTTCTTTGGGTAGAGGGAGCTATCAATGTTTAACACTCCGTATAAATCAATAGGGCATAAGCCACTACAATACATAGAACATGGTACTGCTTTTGAAATTTTTAAAGTCGTTGACGGATAACAGCCAATTAACAGGTGACACATAACTATCCTTTGTTTTTGTCCTAATTAAAAGCTCCAATCGTCTTGGAGTCCAGCAGTTGATTTCCTCCTTGGAAGTAGGCCTAATTACTGGCTGAAGTAATTCCCAATATGAATCGATGACAGAAAACTTGGAAGTTGAGTTTAGATTGGTGACCCTCAGAAATTCTTTCAATTTTTCCACAAAAAAAAAAAAAAAAAAAAAAAAAATTGCAGCACACACAGGTGTAATGTGTGCGAGTGAATAACTCACAACATAACTTATCTTGAAGCATAAATTTTGCCAGGCTATTTATTTTTCATACTGAACTTCGGCAGGATCAAGGAAGAACGTCACCCAAACTCTACTACGGCTCACGCTATTCCGACGTCCACCCAAGTTACGCTGCTGGGAGATGTGACCATCTCACTGAACGCCCTTATTTATGTCGGTATGTATAGTCCGACAGTGCGATCAAAACTAAAGGATTTGAACCAATGTGTAGTTCTGGCCTCTCTAACAACCGAGGATGGGCCATAGGATTGATTAGGTTCGCACCTATCGTATGTCCTGCGAGTCGCGCTGTACATAGTAGAATATACAGCATAGGTTACTTTAGCCGTAGCTAGGCCTTCAGGGTATGTGTCCCACTCTTCCATTTTGCTTTCCTCCAGTTCTATACTCCCTTTGATGAAACAGTTCTCTGCTCTTTCTAGCTGGTCTTATGCGTATTGATCCTGTGTGAGAACACCTTCGTTTCCGGGGTCACATTCTACTTGGCGAACAAAGTTACAATTTTTAATGCGATTACATACACTTTATGAATTTGTTTTTATGGTTGGTTTGCAGTAACACATATTACAGGATATATATTGTTTATAGCAATGTTTACCGGTGAGTATGCTTGTTTGTATAATAACTGTATATATTATATATTTGGATGAGCCAATCGACTGCATGATGATTGTAATATTCTGACTACCGCGCTATTGGCAGGTCTTGTGGCCGGGTTTTTTACCCTGAGTTTAATAAGAACGATGGCCTTCTATGAGATGTGCATGACGGCATCACGGCGTCTGCACGACAACATGTTCGGGGCGGTGGTGCGGGTTCCCGTCCAGTTCTTCGCCATGCGACCAGCAGGTTGGTTGGTTTGAAAGTAAAGAGAACGTGAATTTAAGCGCACATTCCGAGTGAGAAATTCACATGCAATGGTTCGTGCAGCAGTAAGGCGTCAGCTGGCCCAGAATATTTTACGGCTGCAGTCGACCACAGATTACCAGAGTTATGGCGTCCGACAATTGCGACCCTCCCTGATCGTCATCATTTCTAGTTAGAGTCAGTACCCTTACAGTTGCCTATGCATGAATCATTAAATACTAATGAAGCAGGCCAAGATAGAGCCTTTATTTTACTTGATCCGGGTCTCTCAAAACCTTCCATCAGGGCCGGCGCCGTCTTGGGTTCGGATACACGACCGATCTGAGCCTTTACTTAGGCAAAACTACCCTATTTTATGATAGGACTTCAGAACTTGATCTTAATAGGTTACATACTATATCGTTTCTACAGTGCACTATATATACAGAGTTAATTTTCTGGCTTAATCAACGTCGTTATATGGACGTTTCTGACAATTTTTCAGTGCATCACAAATAACCGGATCGGAGCCAAAATTGCCGACATAGCACTGTACTGACCACTGTTTTATACTGTCTGTACAGGATTTATCATTAGTGCATTGAGTACGAACTGGACGGAGTCGCAATTGGCGATGTTTCTGAATGCACTGTAAAGAACAAATCATAATGTGGGTACATTAACGGCGTTGCCGACTCTTCAATTACCCCACTCTCGCTACCAGATTGTTTTTCCGGTAGACCTTCACACCTGCCTCTGCAATCTCTCCAAGATCGACTCCTTGCCGTCTTTAGAGGATGCTAATGAAGACGCTAATGTTGCTTTAGTGCCGCACTATGGGGACTAGCAGATTATACGGACTGCAGTTCCCAATTAAAAATGTCAGCAGTCATTCCAGCGGCGCCGCGCAATTTTAAGCCGTACATACACCGCGAACTCTGCAGTAATTGCGCAACGGCTGCGCAGTTATGTCCGCTTTTCAAGGGTAGCAGCCAAGCAACAAATATGGTTTCAACATACAATATTACCATTTCGCATAACAGTTCAACAAGGTCTCAATTTGCATACGCCTTAAACACTTTGCATAAAAGGACAATGGAACAAAGTGATAACAAACGGTATATGAAACAAACAGTTAACAAAACTGTGTTCTTTGACAAATGATACATAAAAAATCACAACAGTAAGCATAAGAATGTTGCTATACCCTTGAAAAGCGGACATAACTGCGCAGCCGTTGCGCAATTACTGAGGAGTTCGCGGGTGTATGTAGGGCTTAAAATTGCGTAGCGCCGATGGAATGACTGCTGAAGTTTTTAATAGGGTTGCTCCCCCCCCCTCCGGGGAAGCAAAAGGAGATGACGGTGCGGATCTCTGAGGATCTTCCTCCCCCTCCCGAGGACAGGCTCTCTGACGTCACTAGGGGTGCCTAGAGGCATATTGTAAAGATGCGCCAGGAATGACGATCTACTTCCTCTCCCCTGCCTTAGTCAGATTAAGTACGAATCGCCTCCTCCCTCATAGGTAAACCAAAGCTTGGCATACAAAAATAATTGTAAACTCAGGCGTCGCTAAAATATTCTGCCACTGCGGGCTGATTGGTCACTTGCAGAATCACTGAGCAACCAACGAAGATTTGCAAATTTATTAAACATTGAGGATATGTTTAATTTGCCAACCTACATCGCAAGTGGTGAATCCTATTCGGTCTTAACTCGTCTGAACTGCAACCTTCATGTTTTACTCGTCCAGTGAATCTAAGTGTTATAGTCTATCTTCGTCTGGGAAGTCCAATGCCCATGTTACAGATAGTGCGGCACGTGCTGATGCCCGTGCTTGCCATGCGTCGCTCCTCGAGACTTCATCCACTTCCGCGTCGGCCGCAGCCCTATAGCACTTGCCTTTTACGTCCAAGCAAGTGGAGTTTACTGCGATGCAAAAGGCAGGTGTTAAAGGGCAGCCGCCGGCGGGAGAGACTTGTCGCAAACACGCTCATCAGCATTTGTCGCACTATACATCCCTGATCAAAAATTTTAGATCACTGGAAAATGCAAAAAATGACAACGTTTAAGTGATTAATAAACTCCTTCGACTAGGGATCAGCAATTCCAAAAGGTAAAAGGTGAGAAAGACAAAATATACCTTCTGTAACAATTTATAAAGAAGTTTCTAGATATCAAATAATAAGTTTTTGTTTTCGTTTGTTCTACGGTGATTTCCGGCGTTTTGGATCAGTTACATTCGTTTACTGAGAGCGTGAAGTTGTCACTATGCTAAAAGCAAGCAAGCTCTCCAAGTTAGAACGTGGTCGAATTGTTGAACTGCCTAAGCAAGGTTTGTCGCAGCGTTCAATCGCAGCTGAGATTCAACGCAGTAAAATTGTGATTTGCAACTTCCTTAAAGATCTTGAGAGTTATGGAGCAGCAAAACCGAGTGGTAGACCGATAAAGTTTTCCCTGCACTGAGTAAGACACTCTTAAGACAGAAAACGGTGTTCCAGGAAATTCGAGGCACTCACAGATGCTGAATGCAGTTCAATAACCATCAGGTGACACTCACGACAAAAGGGCATGAAGAACTAAAAGCGTCCGAAAAGTTCTCAGTTATTTCCGCGTCATAAAGTGACCCATTTACAGTTTGCTCGAGAGCACCAAACATGGTACATTGAAAAGTGGTACAAAGTTTTTTTTTTACGAAAAAAAATTCAATCTGGATTGCCCTGGTAACTTCCAACAGTGTTGGCATAACAAAGAGATGTCTCCTGAATTGTTTTCCAAATGTTACAGCGGCGGAGGCTCCGTTATGGTGCGGGGTGCTTCTATGAAAAGGCACCCCACACCATAACCGAGCTTCAGCAGGTGCAAGGTCGTCAGACAGCTGCTGGTAATATCGGCATGTTAAAAAGATTATCCTCGACGCCGGAGGGCCGTCGTTTGCGTGGTGATGAATGATTTTCCAGCAAGATAATGCAGTAGTCCACATTGCCCACCAGACTATGAGTTTTCTTTCATGAATATGGAGTCTCTTTTGTGTGTCATCCAGCATTTTCCCTGACCTAAACCCAATAGAAAATGTTTGGGATGGATGGCGTGAGATGTTTATGGAAATGGTACTAATTTGTAACAGTAAACGAACTTCATGATTCACGCTTTGGGAGCTGGGACAACATTCTTCCAACCCTCACGGAAACCCTCATTTCTAGTATGATACAAAAATTTTTAGGTTATCAACAAGACTGGAGGCAGTACTCATCACTAAGTTCAGCTTTGCTCACCTCAACGTCATTGTCGAAAGGTTACCTTCAATTTCTTTTTGTGGTCTCATAATTTTGATCAACTGAAAAATTAGTGTTTGACAAAAACGTACATTTCTTAGTAAATGCTATAGTAAGTATTTTTCGTCTTTCTCACCTTTTACCTTTACGTATTAATGATTTCTAGCTAATAGCTAAAAGCGTCAATCATTTTCCCTCAGTCTTACCACGCAATATCCAGATCAAACTGTAGCAAAAGTTCCATAACCAATAAATTTTACTGACAATTTATTGTGAGTAACAATGACTTCGATCTTTTGTTTTACTTTATTCCAGGTGAAATCCTCAACAGATTTTCAAAAGACCTCGGACAAATAGATGACCTTGTACCCACCCTGCTGCTGGATACCGTCAACGTAAGTACCAAATAAATAGATTTATAGTCATACATTACTGGGGTAATTCTATATTTTAGGTACTATACAGTAACATTACCATCTGTGACTAAATCAAATTTAAGTTAGAGGATGGAAACTTTAATTTAATTTCGCAAAATAAAATTTGATGTTATTGTACTTACAAAGATACTTGGCTTACACCAGAAATAATTCTCAGATTATGATCAAGTTAGAATTTATCGCAATAGTCATGGAGGCGCTGTATCACGGTATTATAAATTCACAATAAAATAGAATTACCGGTGTTGCATGATAGTGTTAACTAATAATACAATCGACACGTTAAGGGCTGTACCTTGATGATTATTCAGAGAAGGTCCAGAAGGTGTTTCCCATATCGCCCATCTTTTGCAGATGGGATGCTGCATTCCATGACCAGCTGGAAGGCTAGTAACGAGTTATCCCCACATTGCACATAGCCGCTTAGAGCTGGCTTGTCTGACACTTTCAGTAGTTATGCGTCCAGTAAGTTTTTAAACTTTACCACTTCAGTGCCAGAGGCGTTGTGAATGGACGTGGTATTTTGTTGAACAACCTCCCACCCCGGATACTGAAGCTATTAGAATACTTCGTACCTATTGCACTGCTATCAAGTCTGATTCGAATTCGCACTTAACAAGTCAGACTAATCCGGTTTAGATATCTGGCAAGGATCAGACCATTGGCAACGATAGTTGTAAAACTGTGTACAACTGTGTCATCTCAAAGACAAAAGACCCAATGATGAGTCGACAGATTTCATCTATAAACTTGAATGCTCTGACTGTGATGCCTGCTACATCGGTGAAACTGGCCGAAATTTAAAAACACGCATCGGAGAACATTCAAACAATGTGCGGAGGAAGCTGGAATTGTCATTGATATATCAACACTGTCGCGAATAAAACAATTTTTTTTTTAATTTTGATGATGCAACAGTACTACAAAAAGTCAAAAACTGGTAAACTCGTAAGGTAGTTGAAGCTTTCTATAGCGTACAAGAGTCAAAGAAAATAAACAGACACCTAGAAGTCCCTCAACAGCTGCTTCCTCTACTCATCGATTGCTGAAGTTATTTTTATTAATTCTTCTTTCATTTTTCCATCATTCTAATGAGTAGCATGGATACCTGTCCTTGTATATAGCTCCAAACCGATATGCATCTTTCCCCTGATGACGGCTGAAGCAAATTCATGCCGAGAGCTTGGGCACATTAAAATCTTTGTCTTGAAGAAGTTTTCATTTATCATGGTATATCCAATTATGTTAATCGTGAATCTCTAAAATAATTTATTACTTCTTAGCTCACTCAATGATGGTGAAGAATATCATCGTTTGGGGCGGAGCCGCTCGTTGTCAGATTCATAAACCCGAAGTTATTTTGAATGATACACTTAGACGAATGCTCCACATTGAACACAACGTACCTCCTTATACATACAATGTGCTTTTATGAACTGCAGTGATATGTACATGTAACTCTCAACTTTTAGGGGAAATTCGGACCAGATGAAATCGTAATACTAGAGATACGTTCATAACAGATCAGATAAGGTCACAGTGGTTTAAAAGAAAATTGCATTTTAAGCATGGACAATGTTAAGGTCGCTGGAAAAACTTTTTTTTACTCTACTAATTCCACAAAAGTATAAAGGAAATATTTACAAAAGTAACTGATAACATGTTCATTAATTACGTAAGAAGTTGGCGTTATGCTACAAACAATGCTAAATACATTTCTTCATCGAGAACATTCAGAATACTGGACGGAAGAATAAATAGTCATATTCACGACTACTGCGACTAGCAAACACATTTCGTAAAACTTGAGATAGGTCCACAAAACTACGTTCGTAAAAGTAGAGAGTCGAATCAGTCGAGAAAGACCCGTAGAAGTCGAGGGTTACATGTACTCTCTTCCTTCTTTTACTCATAACGCAACTGCAGGACGTCTACAGGTATTCTTTACTTAAATTCATTCGATTAGTTTTACACAATTATAAAATTCCTGTATATATATATTAGATTCCAATTCTTATAACGTATTCAAAAGATGATTTAATGAATACGTCATGTAATTGTATTAGTTCTTGCTATGTGTTGCCCGAAAAATTGTGGTTAACTTCTCGTGGTACTGCAAATATATCTTGGGAGAAGTGAAACTTATTCACGTCTTAAATGATGTTCATAATGTACCATTTGTACGTTAATATATGGTCAAAGAATAATGGGACGCCTTCATACGAATGTTTCAGCAGTTTGTTTATACGGTAATTTTATATTCATTAGATATTTGATTTTTTAAATTATTCCGTATTTTCTTCGTGTTTTCGCTTCTACAGGAATATATTTATAAGATGTTTCATTTTTGTATTGTTTTCTATTTAAAAGTTGGCTATTTATAGGCGTTGAGGTTTTTATAGTGATTTTTTGTTATATGCTCCATTTTTTATATTACTTTTTTAATTTTAAATGTTCAAGTTTTTAGTGTAAATTTATGTTTATTAAATAATTTATTTTCTCTATCATTTCCAATTATAAGAGTTTCTATTATTAAAATAACCCAATAGTCTAATCTAAGTAATGATTCATTTTCTCTATTATTTCTCTTTTTAGGTATAGGTTAGTCAAAAAAAGTTCTTTCCGTTTTTGATAAGGCATTGAATAAAGGGAGAATAGGTGCACAATACGTACGTGTAACAATTGTTTTCAAAGCCGGAAACGACTCTCAAGTGTTCACAATATTGGTTATCACTCCCAGGATGCTGTCCCTCACACCCAGGCAAGTGTCTTTGTCATGTGGACAAGTGGTCAGGTAGTTCATTTAAATTTTGAGCTGCTACAAAAGGGACCAAACGGTCACTGCAAACCTGTACTCGCAGTAATTGGAACGTGTGCAACAGGCATTGCGCAAATGTATGCTTTTCCTCCAATGCAACGCCACACCTCATATCGCGTGAGGGGTCAGGGATACCATACAGCCACTTGGGTGCTAGACTCTGTGCCAACTACGTTATTCATCTGACCTTACGGCATCCGATTACCACCTCTTCCGCTCCCTGAATACGGAAATCATCTTCGTGGTAAATCTTTCACAAATGAAGCACATTTGCACCAAGCCCCGACGGACTTAGGGGCTTGGCAACGCTGCAAGGGAATTGAAAAGCTGGAGACACATTGGGAGAAGGTGCTGGATGACGATGGCGATTAACTCAAAGACTAAATACATATAAGTTACATTGCTGTGAAGCTTTTCTTTTTATTAAAAATTGACATAACTTTTTAGGTTTCCTCATATTTCCAATTTTATGGTAATTGTATTGTATATAATAGACATTTGATTTTTCTCTTATATTTTGAGCTATTAGATGTTTCTTTGTGGAGATTTTGTAATTATTAGACGCTTCAACTTCTATATCATTTTCAATTATTATGTGCTTACATTTTTTCCTGATGATTGTATCCATTCTAAATATTTCGAATGTTCCTTCTATAAATTCCGCCGAAAATAGGTTGTCCTGCTGCTCACTGGCGTGCTCATACTCGTGATATACCTGAGACCCTACCTACTCGCCCCCGCCATAGCGCTGACCGCTATTCTACTGTTTCTGCGACGCTTCTACCTCGCCTCCGCCAGGGACATGAAGCGACTGGAGGGTGTAGGTGAGCTGCCGAAACGTAGCGTGTTCTTAGAGTGAGTCCATCACGCAAACATCACTTGTGGGGTGACGTCACTGCTGGCCTCTCTTGGTGACGGCAGTATGGCCTCTCTTGGTGACGTCACTGGTTGTTGTTGTTGTAGTTACGTAGGGGCGGCTCCGGAGGGGGTCGGGCGTGTGGCGGAAGGTATGAGAAGGAAGGCAGGAAACACAAGAAGTCAGTCACAGATAATGGGCTGTTCCATAGAGAGGTAGGAAGGAGGGCGGTAGGGTGGGCGGGACACTCAAAAAGGTGGCTTACGGTATGGGGGGCGCGGTGGCACTCGGGGCAGGAGTCGGAATCCGCCAGTCCGATCCTATGGCGGTATGACATCTGGGCAGAGCAGAAACCTGAGCGCAACTGTGATAGAGTGGAACGGGCTGCTCGGGAGAGGACCGCCTCGTCGGGCGAAATCTCCGGCGGGGCAAAGCCCAAAACCCTGTTAACGGGTAGGCAGTCTAGTGAGGCTTGCAGGGCAGATCGGTGGAGGGAGGAAATCGCTGAGCGGTACTCTGGGGAAGGCATGATATTATCATTAAGTAGGTGGTTGATGTCAGGTTGGAATTTGGTTGCTAAGTTGTAGCGGATGAGACGGGGGCCAGCCTGTGCGGTGACAACAGAGTGGACTGGATGTTCGGGACGAAGGGCGGAAACGAGGTATTGACGGCACTGGAGGTCGAGGGATTGATCGATCCTCAGCATCTTGGACTCAGCGTGGAGATGGTCCACGGAAGCCATGCGGAGGCAACTGGTCGCGGTGCGGG
>LQNS02278124.1:6947992-6958775 GCA_001587735.2 Parhyale hawaiensis | reverse complement strand
CATAGCACAAGGTCATAACTGGAAGAGGCTACAGCTAGTTCCGCCAAATTACCATATAATCCCCGAACATTAGTGCACAAGATCCGGCAGGAGCGAGACCCAAAACCACGAGGACCGGGGTTCTCCTCCACGTCCGGATATCTAATTATCAGGCATGCAAAGAACAATAAATAAACATACAAGATAAGCAAAGGGAATCATCAAAAAATTATAAAAAAGCAAATCGACAGTCGTGATAGCAACGAGAGCGGCCAGCTATCCACGCGCCCCAGACCCTGCCATCACCAGTAAGGGCTTTGGCCAAAAAGAGGAAGAAGAGAGAGGAAAGGAAAAGAGCATCAGGTGGTACTACCCGAGGGAAGGAAGAGAGGGGCAGACTGCGGAAGACTAAGTACCCAGCTATGGCACCAGCCTGTTCATCTCCTCTCAGGGATGCCGTTGGACCAAAAAGGTCTCATCCGCCTTCAGAGTGGCATTTCCTCCAACTCAGGCGTTACCCAGAGCCCCGAACCCAAAGCCAGCTCATACGGACAAAGTGGCGTCCGGTGGCCGGACAATGGGGGCGATTAAATATTTCGAAGAGTGGCTTCACGATGACTGGAGCTATTTCTCGTAGTACACGAGAAGCAAGATTATCTGGGCCAGTGGATTTGTACACATTCAGGTGGGTCAGTGCTTGAAGATCTCGATCTCCGAGAAAACACATGAGTTTATAGGAGCAACTTGCATCGGTACCGGTACAGGAATATTCGTAACATTTTCAATAGTAAATACAGAGGTGAAATAGTCGTTCAGGATTGTGGTTTTGTCTCTTAGGTCTTTGGTGATTGTACTGTCAGGGCTTTTAAGCGGACCTATGGTTTCTTTTTTTATTCTTGTTTCATTCACATATTTATAGAATGCCTTTGGGTTGCGTTTTGCCATAGTGGCCACGGATACTTCTTTTTTCCATTTCGTGGTCCTGACTAGTGACTATTTTCTTTACATCCCGGCATGCCCTTATGTGACTGGCCCTCTTCTTCTCTGTTGGATTACGCTTCCAAGCTTTGTAACGCACTTGTCGCCTTGCAATGCAGCATTTGACTGTCCGATTCATCCAGAGGGGATCATTACTGATACTAACTCGTTTATTTGGGATGTATCGTTCAGCTGCTCTCAGGATGCTCGTCTTCAAAATGTGAGAGCATTGTTCAACACTGACGTCTCTCATCGGGGTATCGAAGTCAGTTGTTCCTATTTCAGTTGCCATTTCCTGAAAATTCGCTCGTCGATAGTCTGGCCGCATGAGACGACTCGCATGAGCGGTGAATTCATTGTGAGTTTCGAGCGTAAATTCAATTTAGTTGTGGTCTCCAAGCCGGTCTAGGATGGCGAGGTCAACAATTTCCCAATCAGGAGTTGAAAGAACCAGACCTAGAATATTACCGTATCTCGCAGATACATTAACGTGTTGGGTCAGATGATGGTGGCTGAGGAGTTCGAGCAGTTTGCTGCCTGGGGCTGGGCTGCACAAGGTGCTCCAATCAATGTGGAGGAGGTTGAAATCTCCCATTAGAATTGTTTCTTTCGAATTATTCAGCGCATTTTCGATCTTGTTGTAAAGTGCTGCATCATTTTCGGCGGAACTGATAGGGCTCCTATAGGCAAACATAATATTTAACGACTGTCGAATGCCGAGACGAGCATGGGTAGTGATAAATTTATATTTTATAGTTGCTGCAGATCCTTTACAGAGGGGATTGAAGTATTCCTTGATGCCAGTTTCTGAGGGTCGGTCTATATTGAACAATTTGCAACCTTTCAATGCGACCTCTGCTTCCAGATTCTTGTTTGAAAGGTTGATCCATGTTTCATTGAGTGCGATAACATCATACGCAAGAGTGGCTGCTAAAGCTTGCAGTTCATTCATCTTGTTTGTTAAGCTCTGAACGTTGCCAAATAAGAATTGGACCCCAGTGTTTGCATTAATTCTCCTAGTCAGTGGGACGTTTGAAGTGTCCGATTGCTGGGAAAAGATTGGGGTGTCAGATCAGTACGAGTATTTTCTGCGGCTAGAGCGTCTGTCTGAAGTTGAGCAAGGGAAATATTTTGTATTTCGGCTTGACAGTTGTTAGATTGTTTTACGTCCGCAGCTGTCTGGCGGACAACAGGTCGTTTCCCGCCAAGTTAGCCTTGCTTCTCGTTATTCTGGTTTGGGGTGGCTAACAAGAATTCGTCTTTGGAAGAATGTTCCTAGTATGTACTTGACTTTCGGGTGCTGCGATTCCCTTCATGTGTTGGTATGCTTGAGGTTCTTGAGATTTGACCACGCTTCTTTGATACTGGTATCTAGGACTGTAATTTATCTTTGGAGACGCTTGCAGGGCTCCCGCGTTCAGTATTGGATGAGTCAAGCTCTGCTTGGCTTGTGTTGGCAGGTTGTTGCACATCGGTGCCTTCAGACATATTGCGGTTCGTCGATATGATGTGAGAGACTATGGATGGTATTAGAGGTGGAGGACCTAGATGTGACATCTGCACTGATGCATCTGGAGTTGGAGTTATCTCCTCCTCGTCCGCAAGAAGCGTACTGGTGATAATTGTGCCCCCCATTTCCCTTAGGATCCCCAACCTTCATTCCACTAGGTAATGAGATCTGAGGATGGCGGGGACGGCCGCAGGGACATTGGGAGCCGTTTGCTCCATTGCAGGCAAATCGGCTGGGTGAGCGTGAAAGGGGGCTAGGTGGGGAGGCTGCTCAATAATGGTCTTAGGTCTTGTTCAACAAGGAACTGTCTGTGCCCCTTTTTCTTGCTACGTTGCTCGTCTTTGAAGCTGTTCGTGACGCCAATGGACCAAACACTGAATGTTGAGCTTGTAAAAGTAAATCCACAATAAACTGCACTATTTATGGGCACTTTCATTTATATTTTATCACGCAATATTTGTTCTGGGAAGGGCCGCTAATAGTTGGCACTCCGTACTTAGCATATTTACCTACTATTTACTTTCCTGGAACTTACCTGGTGAAACGCCATTTCTAAGCAATTTTGAATAAATACGATAATATCTCTGAAATTACTGGTTTGCGACGGGTTGAATACCATATTATTAAATATTTTTAAAATTCGGTAGGATGAATGGCATCGAGACGGTAGTGATACCATATCATTTGATCAACTTCAGAAACTACGAAACAAGCCGATGATCAATGCTGCTGCTCAAAAGACTGGTAATGGTCTAACTGCTAATAGGTTCCTTGCATTGTTACATTCTCTCAAACCTTTCACGACCTCCTAACGTGCACAAACAATCCCTTCGGATATCCACCTTTCCTGGACTACATTATTCGACCAGTTATGATATAGCGAACTTACCTACCTCGTAGCTGTAAGCCACATTAGTACTCACCAAACAGACAGCCAATAGTCTGACACCATATACACCCCGTAGCTGACGACCCAAATGAGAGTCATCAGTAATATCAAAGACCAGTGCCCCAATCTGTGTATGTATTCAACATAAACTGCGGCTGAGACCGCTCCAGTGGACTTCATTTCACGATTTTTCCGCAGTATCGGCTGCTTTTCACTTGCACCGATACCATCGTCATATTGGTTTTGCAGGGACGGTCGCTTTCCATTGTCCAGATCCAAGGATACATCATCCAAAGACCTTTTGAAGAGTAGATTTTCGCTATCAGTACTCGATTTGTCTTCGTCGATTTTGGCTACTGCACTCTGGAATGAAACGTTTAGAATATTGTTAGTTCTATCTGGTTTCTTCGGTTGGTTTATTTGTTCCTGGTGTTTTCTAATGGCCTACTTGAATCTAATTCCGGTTAGGAATTTATTTGCCAAATCGGTAAAATTGCGAGGAGAAAATTTGAACGGAATTTGAAGTGGGGTAATTTTCAATCTATGTTAAGAGCGTAAAATACAGAAAGACTTAAACCTTCCTATCCCTTGCAAAGGTGATCAGTTTCGATAAAAACTTGGAAGTCCATGCACAAGGGTGTTACAAACCAAAATCAACACTTATGAATATAGCAAGTCGGGAAGGTAGGAGAACAAACCACAAAACGATAATAAGCAGAAGTATGGAAGTGAGACACGACATACATAATACGCACGCACAAAAACTGTTCCGAAGGCCTTGCTAGATTAGATAGAGGCAAGGTAATTAATAAGGTCGCTCTCGAAGAGCTACTCCCTAAAGCGTACTATATGGGTAAATCTAACTGACCTAGTTCTATGTTTGATTCAATGCTTGAAGGGATGCATACAGCTACAAAAAAAAAAAAACAAGGCGGTAGTTATGTTACGAGGAGATATTTATGAAATCTAGTACTTATATGCCCACAGACTTTTCACATCCTGTTCTAGCGAAGCTAAAGTCAGGGCTGAAAAGTCGACAATGTGAGGATGACCCTAATATACGTCCTTTCTCTATATACAATAGTTCAGTACGAGTTAGACCCTATTCGCGCGAGATTGTGCTTCTTTTCTGTTACAGGCAGTGAACTTTGGCGATATCTGAAGTATTTTTTAATCTAGTATCATAGTATGTCTCACCATTAGTGGCTCAGATGTCCCCGGCACTGTTGTCGAACGATCTGCACCCAAAACACAGAGATATTAAAGTTATTTCCTAATCTTCAAAGTTTCTTACGTGTCATGGACAGCATTAACCAAATAATATCTTTCAACTAATTTTCAACCAGTGCTCGCAAATGTTGGGTTAAGTATCGCGCTGCATGTCTTTCCTTCGTGAAAGGTATCGTCTCATGGCTTCATCATTGTCTGAATCAACAACGGTGCGTGAAACTCAAGTCCTCTGTCAGTTAACATTTAACATGAATTTCGTTCGTGAGGGCAAGTGGGTTGAGTCTCACTTGCTTCAACACTGCCTTCATCAACCATGACGGGTAAAAGCCAAGCCTACACTGTCAGTTTGCATAAATTTCTTTCATGAAGGCGCGTCAGTTGAGTTTCACGTGGCTTTACCATTGTCGCAACTATAACCATTTCTCATAAAACCAAATCGACTCTTTGTATAAATTTTGTCTGTGATTTGATATAACAAAAGTTTCACCTGGCGTTGCCGCTGTCTCGACCATGGCGCAAAAAATCTAAATCCACTCTTGGTTACCAGAGATTTCTTAGTGAAGGGGAGTATCATAGTTACTACGGCCACACAGTCAACCAAATTTTAAGAACTTACATGTCATTTCGCTTTTAGTTTACTTCTTATTTTACCCGAATTTAATAGTTAAATGTCTATTTTTCGAGACAATAACAAGTGTAGTGATAGAGGACGATTTAATATGTATATGATATTGCCACAGCGCATTCCAGAACTGCGTCATTAACTCATTATATGTCATCGCGATAAGTCAATTTTTATTTAGCTTCACTCGTAAAAAATGTCAGCCGCAAATGCAGGCACCTATAGCAGTAATACTGAACGTAACCTACAGCTCCTTTTCAAAGTTGAAGACAAATTGCCACCGTCACCTGCTTTTCGATCAATGTCGACAGCGTTCTACTTTCTACGTAGGTGAGGTGAAGAAGCTAGTGAGTCAGCATATTTTAGCGTAAAATTATTATTATTATTCTATTTTTTAACCGAACAGCATACCCCTAACTGTAGCACTTGACTGCAACAAGATCCATCGAAAGTTGCATTTTATGACGGTAGAGCCGAAACCAGAAGATGTATTAACTCAACATATGAAAAATTGTGTATTCGCGCTAACTTCCCCCTTTAAAATATAAAACTACTTCCACTGTTCTAAAAACATTCTCAAGAGTATTCTGAATAAAATTTCTAAAATTACATGAAATCATTGTATCAAAATCATTAGGTCAGTAAACTCCCTGTCATCTCCAAAAGTAAGAAACCGTACAATTTATTCTAACAAAGGTAGTATAAATACTCCAAATTAAAAAATTGCTCCAATTGCACAGGTACCTAAGTATAGATAATACCTCAGAAAAAATTTTTATTCGAGTCACAAACATTAACATTATTGAAGCGACAATCTCCACGTAACACAGTTTTATTTAAAATGATGCTTAGAGCACTTGGTCCTGTCTCAAAATGTTAAGTCTGCAGTTCTAAAATTGTCTTAGACAGTTATTTCTACCATTCTGCAGATCAGGTAATTCAAGCATGCAGCATTCAGTATGTTTTCGCCTAAAATACGACGCTCAAGATTAGTTCTCGGACGACCCATACATACAGCTAAGCTGAGCCTAAATTACAGTCACATCAAATACACCATATTACAATGTAAGACTTACTGAATCGTAACTTACATCTGTCGCAAAATGGTTAGAATCTGAGAGCTCATTTGAAGTAAAGTAATTTGAATTATAAAATTCAATGTAACTATATCGAATGACCAACACTCATGCTATCCTGATGACAACATCGGAAAATTCCGGAAGTGGCCTACGCGCTCGGTGTGGCGAAGTACTAAGCACGGTGCGCTTCTTTCCGGACCGTTTTAAATAGTTAAACAATGAAAGCGTTTTATGAGTGCAACGTTTTTGAACCCACGGAGATATCCCATCTTATACAAGCATTGAAGGCAAGTATGCAGAGTCGTTGGTTTGTTTTGCTTTAATAACTTTCATGTTGTATTAATCTTTGATCTTTAATATGCCACACATCATCTATACATGCCGAAAGGAAAAGATTGATAAACACCACTCTTATATCTGTTACACGCTAGGCACAGGCCCCTGTGCGTCCGGCTGCGAGAGATCTCCTATCATGGTACGTGGACTCGTACACACCAAAGGGCGCTTGAGCTTTGTAAATGAACATTCAAGTGGTAATCATGAGATAAAATACGGGCCGGGTTTTGCAAGCCTGCATCTGCAGTGATAGGTATGGACCCAAATCCGGTTATTTTCACGCAAATAAAACAAGCAAACTCTCCAAACTCTTACCTTGACCACGGTCACTGGCTTCACTTGCATCTTGTGGGCGGAGAAAAGCGCTCAGGTCCAAGTTCTGGCGATTCAACTCATCATATGAGCCCATAGCGTGGCAGGAACCCTGTTGATGAAGATCGACTCAATGCAAAGGCCCTCTATTAAAAGAGTAAGTTGTGTCAAAAAGCTATAATAGCGTCGCGTATCGTTGCTACTGATGTGAAAGGGCTGCACCCTTTTGTACAACGAATTTATGGCCTATGGTAGACTCCCTGAGGAACCCCATTTTCGAAGCAGACATGGCGTCGCTCTGACATGTAAGATCGGTACCTAACCTCGTTTGTACTTTAAACTCTCACTGAGATGATAATGCCAGTAATTCTTATAAAAAATTGCAAAAAATTATGCTTTACCGCAGTGTTATCACGATTTTCCCAAATATTTTGGAAAGAAGAAAATATGAAATAGATCCATGGAAACGTGATTTTTTTTCATAAAATAGTAAGCTAAGAACTTCGAGCAAGCAAAGATGTACCGCAATTCAGCGAACACAAATTCGGAGAAAACGGACTCTACATACACACGTCACTGTCACTGTGTTTACTTCAGAAAATGCTTCATGAGAGTTCAATAGCAGTATTTCCTGGGCGAATTTGATCGCTCGCTTAAGCATTGGCTTTTTGATAATGATACTGTTATGTAGGAGGTTCACAGATTTAGCTCAATTTTATAAATCAATTTTGATGCTGGAGTGGCATTCACCGCATTAGGTACCCAAAAAAACTACCCTGAACAATGTAAAACATCTTTATTTTCACGAAATACTATATAAAAATGCGTTATTACAGTTATAATAATCGTTCTAGTGAATCACTTGTCTGAAACACTATCACGAAATATAGGGGTAAACTACTCAAAATAAATTCAGGCCAACTTCTCCAAACACAGATATTTTGAGAAAAATGAAGATTGTAGGATGTTAAATTTTTATCTGCTCATTACAGAGGTTTTTAGATCTAAGTGAACCCTAATGGTACCTGCTCTCCTCAATAGAACCAAGAAAAAAATCCAGAGAGCACTCTGAGAGCGCATACCTTCGTCAAGCGAGGCAACGGTAATGGAAAATTCAAATTGGTTCTGAAACCATGATTTTCTTCGTATCAACACCAAAATCGAATCATTTGTGCCTTTTGATAGTATTAACAATTTCAGTAATTCATAACTTTTTGAGTTATGATGCAAACAAACATTATGACAAACAGTAGTCAAACACACAAACAGACCAACCGATCATCACCAAAATTTAACCATCTATTTCTTTTAATATTACTAACAACTCCTGTACATTTCATCGAGATCCATTTATAATTTTTGAGTTATTGTGCTAACAAGCATAAAATCAAACAAAGCGACAAACAAACGAACGAACCAACAGATCATCCCAAAAATTTGGTCATTTGCGCTTTGCATTATACCTAACAACTCATATAAATTTCACGAAAATCCGTCTATTACTTTTCGAGTTTTGGCCTTAAGAAAGAAAGGGCAAACAGACAACAACAAAAAAGAAAAAAAAAACAGACAGATGAACAGATTTTCACCAAAAGTTAATCATCTGTTACTGTTAACTTGCCTAACAATCCCTTTAAACTTCGTAAGATCCGTCCATAACTTTTTGAGTAATCTTGGTGACAGACGGACAAGCACGAACACGGCAAAAAAATAACCTCATTGGCGGAGGTAATTATGTGCAATCAGAAAGACTTCTGCTAATGCTTACCTCTCAGAACTCAACATGGGCCCTAGCAGATTTCTGAAAGTATGCAATAACAATGTAGACCGTTAACTGTAAAAGAACGAGTATGGAGTGGGCGTGCGGGAGATACTGGAGCTAGTGGGGACCTGTCAGCCTGCGATGTTAGTAAAATACTCTAAAGATATACAGAAATACATGTAACAAACATTAGACAGTCACCTGCTTGAGGATGAGTATGGTGTGGGCGTGCTGGAGGTACTGGAGCTGGTGGGTAACCAGAATGACGGCCCTGTGGCGGAGGTGCTTCATGATGCAGTCTTCGAATACGAGCTGGCCGACGGTGGCGTCCAGGGCACTCAGTGGATCGTCCAAGAGAATCACTGGTGCCTCGGAGTACACGCCCCTGGGAATTAGGTAATACACAGGGCTCGTTCTATTCAGGGCTGTGCACAGACTTCGAGTGTGGGGGTTACAGAATGTTTATAATTGGTTGATAATTATCTAGCTGTGTCATATACGTAATGCCAATAAGTTCCAGGCTTCTTCTAGCATGCAAGTATTCTTTCATCTTACCTAGTACCAAAATTCCAAAATCCAAGAAGTAATTTTAACACTTATTACCTAAGGGTGGTTACAGACACCCAACAACCACCCTGGCTACGACACTGCTTTTGGCTTTGCAAAGGGCGCTTCATCTGTCTACGAGCGTTGTTAGTTCAACGAAAAAAGTTCGATGTGAATCATGATTTTAGGCTCATTCTCCAAGCTCCAGAAAGTAGTTTTAAGCCGATCCCACTCGTTGGCAACTTCGGAGACGGGTGTTAATTTCGTCACTCTGAGTCGCGTTGTAAGTAATGAAAACATCCCATATTCGCTTGAGGCTGCTGACATTAACTCTATTTCCTGCGGAGCATGATCGCGTGTTCCGGTTGTCCCATAGGTAACCGTATAAAGGTTAACGCCACAAAGTCGATTCCATGGAGCGAAACTGAGGCACTTGTCTGGGGCTTCAAACTATAGGGCTTGGCTGACTGTATCCCAGCTGAGGCCTTTAAATATAGCCCCCTAGACTAGTAACACTTCTTGCAATTTTGCTCTCAGGGTGTTTTACTTTGGGATTCCTCCCAGAGAACTTGATGAGCGTCATAATAACACCAATTGTAAAAAAATAAAGCAAAATGTATGACCGACAAGAGCAACTATCACCCTATCGCATTGGCAACATATCTCTCGAACGTGTTAGAACTAGTGCTTGAGAGACGAATGTCATCGTACATGATGACTTCAGAGCATCAATTTGGCTTTAAAGCTGAACACGGAACAGAAATGGCTATATTCACACTCAAACAGGTCATAAATCATTTCATTGACAATGGATCTCCCATGTATTTGTGCTTTCTCGATGCTAAGGCTGCGTTTGCAGAGTTCACCATTATTCTCTATTTAAGCGTACGCTTGAGAGACAAATACCTCCTTATATTGTTAAGACGCTAAAATACTGGTTTCAAACTCAGAAATGCTATGTGAAATGGGGAGCGGCAACGTCATCAGCGTTCGGCATCACTAATGGGGGCTTACTCTCTCCAATTCTCTTTAATATCTTCATTGACAGCATCCACACCCATCTGATGCAGCTGTAGTGGGGTGTCACATTAATGATCACGCAGTAAATGCCCTCAGTTATGCTGATGATATAGTCCTTCTTTCTCCCCATTCTAGTGGGATGCGAAGATTGGTCTCTATTTGCGAGAGCGAAGCCAGCAAACTGTGTATTGAATATAATACTGTTAAAACTGTTTGTATATACATTAAACCTAGGAGAAGTAACCTGCCTTCTGATGAAGTCACTCGACTCAATGGTGTCAATCTCAGTTATGTAGACAGTTTCTCTTACCTGGGTGATAAAATCACCATCACCATGGATTTTCGTGATAACCAGGGATCAGGGATGGATCAGGGCATGGCTTACGGGTCGGCAGCAGCGAGCAGCGAGCAAAACTTGAAGGAGAGACGAGTGCCTGGACGCAAGTTACATCAGGGGTTCCCCAAGGTAGCGTTCTTGGCCCACTTCTGTTCTCAATTTACATCAATGATCTCGATCTTA
>LQNS02278124.1:6929245-6940167 GCA_001587735.2 Parhyale hawaiensis | reverse complement strand
GTGGGCACGGTTCCGCGTTGCAGGCAGTGGTTGAGCTGTGCAGCAATTCTGGAGTGCAGCGATGTGAAAGTTTTGATCCAGTAGCCTTGCACCATATCTGGTCCGGGTGATTTCCAGTTCTTGGTCTTGCTCAGTTGCTTTTTGAACTGTTGACTGGTGATCGTAAGGTCTGGATCTGCTCCGACGTTTTTCTCCTTGACGTCATGGAGCCATTCTGCGGTATTGTTGTGCCGTACCTCTTTGCTCCAAATGCCACGCCAGAATCGGATGCTCTTTTCTGCGTTGGGTGAGTTAGAGCTCGTCTCTTCTCCTCTAAGGGTTTGATAGAGGCGTTTCTGTTTGGTGTTGAATAGCTGGTTCTGACGGAATCCAGCTACTCTGACCTCGAAGCGTCTAACTTTGCTCCTTTTAGCAGATAGCAGCTGCTTTAACGTATGTTCTAAGTTGGTTAGGCCGACTTCGTGGCACCGGTACCTCAATTCGAGCAGCGTCTTCTTTTCCTCGTCGTGGAGATTTCCTCTACGCCATTCGGAGATCCAGCTGAGATGTTTTCTGATCTCAGCAATGTTCTTCTTAAGGCGGTGCTTCCAAGGAGGATCCTTTTTCCGCTGGGTCCGTTGCGGCCGAGGTTGTATCTCAAGGATCCTCACTGCGAGGTCTGCTCCAGCTTTGATGAGGGCGTTTGTCTCAGTGATGTTGTAGGTGTGGATTTTACCAATCAATGAGTTAACTCGGAAAGCAGCTGCTCGAATCTTCGGTTCCGGTAAGTGTCGTAGGCTAGGATGACCTTTTGGCGTCGTTTCTACGCTGGAGTTCCGAAATAAGTCCCGCAGCTCCAGTAAGTCACTCCGCTGATGGTCGGATAAGTCAGGTTCTGTCTTTTCGTCCATCGAGTCACTCAGGCTCATATCGTGGGTCGGTAAGCGCCGAGGCCCACCTTGCGGCGACTGGTACGGGTCGTCCGAGTCAATCTCAGATGGGACGTAATTCGACAGTAGGGTGTCACTGAGTTCTTGGTTAGGGTGACCTGGCGTTGATTCTACGCTGGAGTCACGGAGTAAGTCCCGTATCTCCAGCGCGTCACTCCGCTGCAGGTCAGACACATCGGGAATTGTCACATTGTCTTCAGACTCGCTCTGGCTCATATTGTGGGCCGGTATGTGCCTATAGGCCCACGTGAAGACGACCGGTTGGGGTCGGCAGAGTCGATCTCAGACGGGACAGCGCCAAAGTCAAGGGTTTCCTCCGATGAAATGGAGGGCCGCCTAGCAGGTTCCACAGGTGGGGACCTAGGCGGGGTCACAGGTCGAGTTGGAACCTGGCTTGCTGGTTCGTCAGCAGATGGAGAGGCAACTTGAGCCGCCATCCGCGCAGCGATTTGAAGCCGTTCCTCTTCAGTGAGGAGGTTTTTGCTGCAAATTGGCCGTATTTGGCCACTGAGAGAAGCCTGTGGGAAATTGCCCGGGATTCCTCTCTCGTTCCACAGCTGCTTGGGGCGCTTGATATAGCCTGGCCCCTCGCGCTTGCTGGCGACGAAGCACTCCCACAGCACAACTCGATCTTCCCTGGACCACTTGTGGCGCATGTGGTTTTGCGTTGGGACAGTAGCCTCCTCCGCCCCCGGCGGAGAAAAGGGAGCCTGCTCCCTCACACTTCCCTCTCCAGAAGCACTCACACTAGCGTCGGACTTCTGGCTAACCGAATCCGACGGGTGAGCACCGCGTTCACGAACGGCCCCTGCCTCACCCACAGGAGCCCGGACGAGCGAGGTACCTAGTCTAACTGAGGTACCCTTCACGCCGTTAGAAGGGGTATCTCGATTGTGGCTCATTTTCATTGTTGCCTGGTAATCCTCAGGCGGCGGGGCCTGAAAACCCTCTGGCTTCGGGGCACCTTAGCGTCTGCGAAGATGGACTGCCTTTCAGGGCTTAGGAGTTCCATCTATCCCAAGCCGTCGAACGCATTCAATGAGTTGACTCTTCCGTCTGAATCAGCCATTAGTCTTCTCACTGGCTACTTTCGACTTTGATGGTCCTTTTCAGCCATCAGGGGTGCTCGACCCTCCAACGGTAAGTTCGTGCGCCTGGTTAAGTTGAGGTTTAGCATGACCAGCCGGTGGCCTACAGGAGGTTGACTGGATTAGCCGCCAGTCTTTTGGCAGGTTGTCGTTGACCTTCGGCGATCGAATGCTTATCCGGCTTTTGTTGCGCATTTCCTCGCAACAGGGTCACCTTAAACACCCCCCCCCCCGTGTCTGACTCATACACCCCTATGGATTCACAAGCCGGTGGTCGCCACGGGGCTTGCCAGTTATCCCGCTGGCGGTCGGGAGTTATTATTATTAGTATTATTATTATTATTAGATCAACTTCTACAAATCAGTCGAACGAGCCCAGAACCATCAATTGTTTCCGGTACCAAAATTTCAAAGTAAAAATTTACTGCTGGCGATAGTGTAAGAATTGCAATCAGGGACACAAATCCATCAAGCTGCCGTAAAGAGCTTGTACATCTCATGTTTTTTCAGGTTTCGGATTTTAACATTACAGTACAACATAGTAGAACTCACTGTCTTGTGACGTGCATCTCTAGTTTTCTCTACATTCTGAGGGAACACATGGCTTATGAACCCCGAGCATATAGCTGTTATTATGAAACGTTGTGTGCAAGCCTTTGAGCTCAGCAATAAAAGAGTCCGATACATGTTATTCCAGGGCTCTCACACACGAAGAAGCGCTTGGGCTTCATAACTGGAAGTGCTGGCAGGAACAGCGAGATACTATAGCTACGGGCTCGGCGTAACAAGCTTGTATCTACCTCGATGTTTCTAAACCCAGGTTGCTATAACGTGAGCTGACATACCAAACTCGAGCCTGTTGTAACTTATGGCCTAGTATAGCTTGCACATAAGAACTTGGTTGCATCATAAACTACAATACGATTCTAGTTACGTAATTAGGGTGATGAAAGAAACGCAGAAAGGTGAATGCATTTCTTCAGTTCATTGTGTTTTTCAACGAAAAAACTGGCCCATAATCTTAGAATAGGATTCCGAAACAGATATTTTTTTACAGAGGTATAACTTATTCTGTCAGTTTTTCTCCCTTCACCGAACGGATACATACATACATATATGTTGTTTACATCATAAGTTAAGATAAGATTTACCGGGCAATATGTGATTTTGCTATATCAACCTTTGATGGAGAAAGGAACTGAATCAAATGTTACTATCTAGACGAAGTTGAAGAACATTATGTGTATCATCTGAGAAATCTCTTGAACACATTAGTGTGACATTAGTATGCGACATTAACACTGTAGGTAGTTAAATACATTATAGTTCAACCGATTAGAATTTTTTCGTCAGGATTTTTTAATAGCCACTCAGTGTAGCTATAACTAAAAATAGGTATTCGGTCGACTAATCGTATAAAATTTGACGTTTCGGGAATGCCTCCCATCTTCAGAAGTCTAAAATATTCAGGTAACCTAGTAAACTAAAACAGAGTTCTTTTTATTATCAACATATTAGGGAATTGAGATGTAGCTGGGAGTAGGTCTAAAATGCAACTGAATGGAGCGAGCTTGGAGGGTCCAGATGTCGACGTCTTTACAGTCACAAGACAGTGGGTCAGGCATGAACCGTGTGTAGAGGTACAGCCGAGGTTATAATGTTGAGGTTAGGTTTTGCTCTATGAATGTAGAGAGATTCCAGTGTTGCGAGTTCGAGTGGGGTAGGAAAGTCTATGATTGAGAAGTCTTTCGTGCTGATAAGATGATTATTTTGTTCGGGATGGAGACGGGCAGCAGAATGGGCAGGTTTTGCCAGTGGTAGACCGGTTCTACTGGATGCGCCTAAATGTTGATCGATTCGAGCTTTGAAATGTTGTCCAGTGCCACCTATATACGAAGCGTTGCAGCTTCTGCACTGATATTTGTAGACAACACTAGACAGTAGAGGTGTAGGAGGCTTGTCTTTGAATTTAAAATAAGACCCAATAGTGAAGGAGCTTTTGTATGAAAATTTGAAGTTAATGTGTGGGTAAGCTTCAGAGAGGACAGTTTTCAGAGTGTTAACCGCGTTGACAGAGTCTTTGTTGTAATACGGAAGCGAATGAAAAAAGTCTAATTTACGAACTGAAGGTTTAGTTATGCCTGGATGTTCTAAGAAAATCTATTTCATTTGAAAATGCAAGGTAGGAAGAAGACAAATGGTATGCCCGAAATAGTAAAGTTAACACTCTGAAAACTTTCCAGTAGAACCGGTCTAACACTCGCAAAACCTGCTCATTCTACTCCCCGTCTCCATGCTGAACAAAATAATCATCTTATCAGCACGAAAGACTTCTCAATCATAGACTTTCCTACCCCACTCGAACTCGCAACACTGGAATCTCTCTACATCCATAGAGCAAAACCTAACCTCAACATTATGACCTCGGCTGTACCTCTACACACGGTTCATGCCTGACCCACTGTCCTCTGACTGTACAGGCGTCGACATCTGGACCCTCCAAGCTCGCTCCATTCAATTGCATTTTAGACCTACTCCGAGCTCCCTAATATATTGGTAATAAAAAATTCTGTTTAAGTTTACTAGGTTACCTGAATATTTTAAACTTCTGAAGATGGGAGGCATTCCCAAAACGTCAAATTTTATATGATTAGACGACCGAATATCTATACTTTGATATTTTTCTGAGCTTGGTCTACTTTTTTGTTTATAACTAAATAATTAATGATAGCACATGCATGGAACACAACCAGTTGTATAGCATTTGGCCTACTGTAAAGAATAGGTTCTGCTCAGCTGGGCTAGATGCCCATCCTAACTTATGGGCCCAAGTTTTATACCGGAACCGTGGAACTTCGCTTAACCTGTATATTTTCCTGTGGTTAGTAGACTCATCTTTTTGTCAACTGTTTGTGAAGTATATGTAAGTTGCCCTACAATATGCCTAGGTTAGGTAGTGTATATAGTATATTCCTTAGGCATTGTTGAATTTTAGCTGATAAATCGGCTGACCACTACAATTAAATCCATACATACATAAATGTAAATGTTGTTTTGTCCGAGCAGAGACGGCAAGTATGTTTGACTATTGCCTGCCAATCACAGACAAGTACTCACAACAATACTCCTTCTTCTCCAAGACTAAAAAACTTCAACTACTGTACTAGGGTGATGGAGTCGGATGTCTAAGTCCGATTCTGACTTCTTCTGTCCCTCCAGCTTTTATTACTCCAAGTCTGTATTTTCCGGGCCCTTGACATAATTAGCATTTAATGCATAGGGTTCCTAACCTTTAATTTTGTCAAACTGCTTTTTACCTAAAACATAGGCTACACTATACATAGACTACACTAAAATAGATACACTCATCCAATGGAACAAACAACGTTAGAGTCCCTCTACATACACAGAACTAGACCCAACCTTAACCTTATGACCTCGGCTGTACCGCTGCACACGGTCCCTACTTAGCTCACACCCGCTGACTGTACAGGAGCCGACGTCCAGGCCCTCAGCTACCTAGATTCCTTCGCTTATTAGACTCTCCCCTGACAAAACACATGCTCCCATAACTTTAGCCGTAAAGAAAACCCTTTTTACTTCATAGGTGTAGCTTGAAATTTATTTTTTTCCTAAAGATGAGACACACTATCCCGAAACATTAAATTTTACGAACAGTCGACTTTAAATTTAGTATTTGTAGATACACTCATATTGTGCTGGGCAGAGCATTTTGTCACATTTACAATATTTGATGCCATGAGTTAGAGTCGTTGGGACACTGAATTTTCACTTGTTTATAATTTAATAAAATTAACAAAATGAAGATATCTGGTAGCATTATATTATATCCAGATAACTCCAGAAACGACTGATTGTAGCACCACTCCCCATAGATTAGGCCCTATACAGAAAATTTGATCAAGCCGTTTTTTGGTCCCGGACGATTTTACTGATCCATTAAATTAACGGATGCATATCTTCCGTTACTTGCACTGACACATATTTACGGGGAAAAAATGCGTTTGCAGCAAAAGTACGGAGGAAATATACGGTCCGGTATTTGAACTGATACAAAAAAGTGTCTGGAGATTTTGCTGCTAGACATTTTCTGCAAATTTAACAAATTGTTTTTAACACTGCATGAAACAGGTCTCTCGTCGGCCGGAGCGGATGTTTGTTATAGTTCTATGGTACTCGTCTACAATATTTTCCTGAGGCTTCAGAATTGAAAATTACTACTGATTTACCTTTGGAGACTAATTTTATACCTGCGACTGAAACCTAGCTAGCTTGTCTGTGTTGTTTTTATATTCGTTTTGTTTTTATTTGAAACAGCCTTCTATGAGACATCTATAAATGAGCACAAGGGCGTTTTAAGGGAATAGCAGTGATTAAGAAATTAACAGCAGATGATCATTTAAAATAGGACATCAAAATGTAGAACTTCAGGAGACATATGATTGTTGGAAGAATTTTAGCGGTCAAATGCTTGTTGACAAGAATAATGAGGCAGTTGTAGTTCGTAGAGAGTATATCTCTGCTACATTGTAACGCGGTTGTAGATTCATAGACGCCGATGATCTTAACCCACGTCTACACGTTCAAACTTTTCCACGCCGATCGCGTCTCTTCATCTGCTCCTGAACACGAACACACTTTTTGCAGCAGTTGATTTCAGGGGTCAGAGTATTCCAAATTGTTGAAATGCAGAATCACGATATTCAGCAAACAGACAATAATACCCTGATTTTCAACGAAGTTTCGCCATGGACTACGAACCATTGTCATATCGAGCCAAGTCATTTCTCTAGAAGGATTCTTTGTTCTATTGTATCCCTAAGGAGAAAAAAGCCTTTGTAGCGAAGCAGCGCAGCCAAGTAGGGATAGTGTAAACAACAATTTATATAATTGTACGCTACATACAAACCTTGCAAGGTTGACTCTAGCTTTCTGTCCTCCACTGAGCATAACTCCCTTCTCTCCCACTTGTGTGCGGTCCTTGTCGGGCAGGAGCAGGAAGTCTTTGGTTAGACCGCACACTGCGAGATGAAGACACTATTAAGTTCCTATGTTTATAGGTCTGACGGGAGCTGCTGACTAACATATGCTGTACAACTCGACACATCGTTGCATGGGCGATTTTAATCTGCTCTTGATAATTTTGTGCACAATATGGGATATGTGTAGAAAGATAGCACCCGTCGCCAAGACTTACCCCGGACAACAGTTCTATATTTGAGTTCGTTGAACGGTTCTCCAAAGATGATATTCTCTCTTATCGTGCCAGAAAAGAGCCAGGACTCTTGAGGCACGTAGGCGATATTTCCTCTAACTGACAGTTGACCCCGCAGGATGGACAACTCTCCCAATATCGCGTGTAAGAGAGAACTCTGGAAAAATATCAGTATGTTAGAGGCACGTTTTTAACTCTTGACCATACAGGTTGCATACAGCTCCCCAAAATTGCATGTAGAGGAGAAACCTGGAAGAATATTAGCCCATTACAATCCTCTTTTTCTACTCTTGACCGTATACTGGATAGTGAATTATCTAGCATCGCACTTAGAAGAGAACACTGGAAGAATTTAAACTTGTACCAAAACTTGTAGAAGAAGTTTCTGGAAGAATATAAACTTGTTAAAGCATCTTTGCCATGCTAAAATACGTACAAGTTATTTCCTTCTCAGTCTATTCTGGTAAATTTTTCGTTCATTCAGCTGCGTCGTGATAAAAAATACGAGGATGTTCAGTTAATTTTTTTTAAATATTTCCTTAGGACATGTATTTTGCATGAACGGCAGAAGCCTCGTACTCTGTGTTTTATCTTTCTAATGCACTGGGAGTGTTCAAAAAGCTCGTTCGATTTTATCATAGAGAAAACGAACTACTTAACAAAGTATTTGCTCTCTACGTGATCTCGCGTTGATGTGTTATTGTTAAGCCTGAGACGTTTAAGCCTCTGTCTTCACCACATAGGCGATCTAACGTGAGAATAAAAGAAGAGATGCAGAGTATGCCGATAGAAACGCGGAACCCATGCAGGAAGGTACTTCACACACAGGCTCAACGCGCATGGGAACAGCTACTAGTCGGGAAAGAAGAAGAAAAACACAACTAAGCTTCATCAACCGGACCATAAAAGTGTATGGAAGCAAAGTGGGCACGGACGGGAGCCGTTCCGAAAGCCAAGCCATAGAAAAGGTAGCCTATGGGAATCCCATTAGGAGTGCTACTCCTCGTAGCATATGATGGGCGAACTCATGGTATAACAATGTAAAGGTCGCCGCATCGTTTGTCCTGTTTGTGACTGTTCTGCGCATCTCGCGCCGAAACGTCACCTGGAGACCTCAAGTGCGGGTAATGCCGTTCTTGTGCATGAGTTTATGAAAGAAGCTAGGGCACTCTGAGAGCACATACCTCCGCCAAGTAAGGCAACGGTAACGAAAAATTCAAATTGGCTCTGAAACCATGATTTCTTTTGTATCAACTCCAAAATATAATCATTTGTTCCTTTTAACTGTCATAACTGTTTGAGTTATGCTGCTAACAAACGTCACGACAACCATAAGTCAAACATACAAACGAACCAATCGATCTGCACCAAAATTTTATCATTTTTATTTTTTTAACATTACTAACAAATCCTGCAAATTTCATAATGATTCATTCAAAACTTTTTGTGTTATTGCGCAACAAACATTATGACAAACACAACACGAACATAGAAACGAATCAGCCGATCTGCATCAACATTTAATCATTATGTCTTTTAACATTACTAAAAAATTCCTGCAAGTTTCATAAAGATTCACTTAAAACTTTTTGAGTTATTGCGCTAACAAACATAAAATCAAAGACATCAACAAACATACGAACGAACCAACAGATCACAAAAATTTGATCATATACTTTTTATGATATTCCTAACAACTCATGTAAATTTTATAAAAATCAGTCCATAACTTTTTGAGCTATGGCATTAAAAAAAATGAGGTAGACAAACAAACAAACAAACAAACCGATGAACGGATCTTCACCAAAAGTTAATAATCTGTTCCTCCAAACATACCTGTAAATTTCATCAAAATTCGTCCATGACTTTTTGAGTTATCTTGGTGACAGACACAAACAGCTGAACAAACAAACCCGACGAAAACATAGCCTCCTTCGAGGAGGTAACTAGACGGCCCGTGACCCGTTGGGTCTCATCGCGATCGTCTTTACTTTCGCAAAAAGTAGGTGTAATTTGCCTGGGCATAGACCACACGCTATTCGGCCGTCCTCTCCTGTCCGTCAAGGAGCTCCCCGTACGGCTTATCTAACGAATAATCAACACCCAAGCTGTGAGCAAAGTCAATTAATATGTTAAGTATTTCAGTTGTGTTTCCCGTAGTACCTTTGAATTTAGCGTGCCGGTTCTATGCCGAGCTCAGTTTAACTTCCGTATCACAGATGGAATCGCATTAGATCCTTTACCCTCGAATGTCTTTCTATCTTAGAGCAAAGAAACTGTATGCAAAGAAGACAACAGTAAACAAACAAATAAATAAGGTTTTGAGACTTATAGTATAATATTGATAGATGAAACGAAAAGCAATTATTGCGCAAACGATACTAAGAAGTGGCAGTGGGCTCTCTTTGAATATATTGAAGATTAAAATCTATGCGCAAACGCAATAAATTTACAAGTTTTCGCAGTAAATTGACTCCATCTATCCTTGACATTTTTCGTTTGCAGTATGGGTAAAGATAGGCTTGGCGTATAGCAAGTTAGGTAAGAGGCAGCAATACATCAAAATTTTTTTCCTCTGGAGCTAAATCCGAGCCTATTCAGACTAATATCTTTCTGCCTTAGCGTATGTACACTATTGTACAGTGGTGTAACGTTGGTGCAACGTGAGATACATGCTTAGGTATTAGTCTAACTTTTCTTAATTGAAGTACTAAAAGTTAGCCTGTGCAATAATTTATTTACACATGAAATGGGGTTGAAATTTTCAGCTCTACAACTAACATATTTGCATCAATCACTTTCTTTTACGCTTTATTTGTGATCTACCGCATCATGAGATTGAGGAACTGTTAGTGTTTGAAGGTTTATGTATTTTTTACGCACTCCATAAGAATTTTGGGTCTCCAAATGACGTCCCAGCTGGCTAGCAGGCAAGGGGTCGGAATCACAAATGCGCGTGGGGCTACTTTTACATAGCTATACCACGTGCCAACTTATGAAACCTAACTCTGTGGCACACTCCATGTCTTCTTAGAGGCATAATTCTGCAGAGAAGATCTGGTTTGTCCAGCGATGATTCGCTAATGTCGAACAAGTTGGAACAATTATCCAGAAAGAGCTGCATGAGAGCCACTTGCTTTCCCAACGGAATCAAGACTTGCATAATACAAGCAGAGTTTCCGAGTCGAAGTTGGAACCAGTAAAAGTCGGACATTGTTTGGACAAGGAGTCGAAGTCGAACACTTTCTTGACTTATGATCTGAGGCAGGCAAAAATTGGCCTGTAGGTAGGAGTGAAGGTTTAAATGATTACGCGCTGATTACGCGCATCCAGATTGAGGACAAGTTATGATAAAATTACCCATGTACAACTCTCTCATAGGGAGATGTCCCACCTGGTGCACAGACTAAATAAAGTGCACGGGTGAGAATGAATAATCACATCTCAGCAAGGTCCTTGAAGGCTTTACCTTGCATGGCTGCGGCAAAAGTATTGATGATACTGATATATTAGAATACTACTATGTATTTCACCGGCAGTGTACCCCTGTTTTTCGTTAATAACTTTAAAATAAAATACCGGATGACGGTGAATTTTTGAGACAAAGATATTGACACCTGTACCTAATTTATGGCCCACCCAGCATATTTATATATGTTTTAATAACGG
>LQNS02278124.1:6875415-6908721 GCA_001587735.2 Parhyale hawaiensis | reverse complement strand
CCCCCCCCGCGGTCGCTGATCCACGAGGCTCCTCACGCCCGTCTCAAACCTGGGCACGTGTGAAAGCCTGGAGATTTTGGTTCACTTTCGTAGTTAAAGAAGAGTCCCTATAAGCGCTGTGGTGCTTACGACCTGCCCTCGGAGCACGAGGACCCACGTGTGCAAAGGTAAACACGTGCACCCAATTGTCAGATCCCTCGCAGTTGTTACTTAGTAATGTGGTAAGTGCTCGATTATATGCTGATGCTGCAAGAGGTCTGGACGTCTTAGGGATTCGCGACAAGACCCGACTGCGTGCGGCCAAAATTCATTTCAGAAGATCACATTGGTTGGGAGAAGCACCAGCAGCCGCCACTACGGGTTGGTTCTGACATCGATCTCCAGTTCGACAGTTAATACAAGGCCTTTTATTTTTTACACATTTACAGGATGTACAAGGTCTGTCTTTGCACCAACAGCATCGCTCCATTATTCTTTTCCGGTCGTAGAACGTTTTAGAATAATACTCAGATCACGAACGTCTGTGAAAAATTAGGGCCACCTTTGCCATCAAATCAGTAAGACTTAGCAAAGAGAATAGTGAAAATGTTTTGCTCGTTATGCAGAACCAACAAACGCTTCGTAAAGGGGAGTTTTCTACTTAAAACAAAGGTGAAGCACGAACCTAACTAAGAAACTGAGGTCATCAATCACTCGGCGGTACTTGCACTCCGCAGTAGAACCATCAAAAGAAATCACGAACCTAACTAAGAAATTGAGGTCATCGATCACTCTGCGGTACTTGCACTCCGCAAAAAACAGTAGGCTCAAGGCAGAGGGAGTTGCTTAAAATAGTCAATTTCGGAACACTAAAGTGGCCAGTAGAACAGTGAAACGAGGTAAAGGAAGTGAATAAAAGGGTTTAGAGTTTATACTCAATATATCAAGTCACTTGGTAAAGGGAAATCTGTGCTTCGGCACTGTTTAGTAGAGCAAAGTTAATGGCTGGCTCCAGACAGATGTCGATGAGTTGCTCGCCTCCTCACATGTCAGCTGCTTCAGTAGTGCTTGGCTAATTAAAATTCTTGTGGATAAACATTGAGTAACTATCCAATAAATATTGCACAGGCATCACAGTATGTCACTAAACATTCACGGTCATGTGCAGTTTAAGGTCCCAGCACAACTAGGGACCGACCTGGTGACTGTCAAAGAATCAGTAAACTTGGTAAAGGGAGTTATTAAAATCCATATCAATAGTAATTGATATCAATAGTGATTGATATCCGTGAAGTATCAATGTGTTTCGCCCATGAAAGCACCAACAAAAATAGGTGATGAAAATTTGCATGAAGTTGGAAGCAAGTAACAGTCATGAAAATTGAGCCACATGACAAGAACCATGTGACTAGAAGATACCTCCGAGTATTGACATAATAACTGCATAGGAGGAAAAAACAATAAACGAAACAGATACTCGTAATTCCTGAGCAACTGTTCGTGACATGAATGTTGAAATGAATGTTAATTTCCACATGAAGCAGTCAATGCGTTACATATCCTTACAAATATTTCGAGATGAAAATGTGAATGATTTGCAGCAGATAAGTTTACCAATTCAATAGATAAACTAGAGCACTCTAAGAGCGAGGCAACGGAGCAAAAAATTTAAATTGGCTCTGAAACCATGATTTTCTTTGTATCAACTCTAAAATTTGATCATTCGTGTCTTTTAATAGTAATAACAGCTTGTGCAATTTGCTTTAAGATTCTTTCATTACTTTTTGAGTTATGTTGTTAACAAACATCATGACAAACGTGAGTCAAACATACAAACGAACGAACCGATCTGCACCAAAATTCAATCAATTATGTCTTCTAACATTACTAACAATCCCTATAAATTTCATTAAGATCCATTCATTATTATATAAGTTATTGTGCTAACAAGCATAAAATTGAAAACAGTGACAACGAATGAACAAAAGGATCATCACAAAAATTTGGCCATTTACTCTTTGTGATGTACCTAACAAATCATATGAATTTCATAGAAATCCGCCCTTAACTTTTTGAGTTATGGCATTGAGAAAAATGAGGCAGACAAACAAACAAACGGATGGATGGATTTTCACCAAAAGTTAATCATTTGTTTAACATACCCAACAATCCCTGTAATTTTCATCAAAATCCGTCCATAACTTTTTGAGTTATCTTGATGACAGACAAACATTCAGACAAACCCGACGAAAACATAACCTCCTTGGCGGAGGTAATAAAATGGTGAACATAAGTTATAAATCTCGAAAGATCACATAGCATATTGCACATTTCCGAAGGAGAAATGCGTAATGAGAATTAGATTAGAGCTATTACCATTATGTTAGTAGGATGTAGAGGAATGGAGAAACGAGAGGAGAAAAAATGGAAGACGAAAGAGAAAAAAGAAAGGAGAAACAAAAACGAAGCGGGAGAAGAATCTACGCCAAAGCGATGGTCATTAATGCCCGCAAGCATGATCGATGGCCGCTAATATGCGGAGCTTAAATATATAGATGGAGCGGAAATGAGAAGAAGTCCGCTTAAAATGGCCTGGGAAGCTTTGGCCGTTAAGTGCTTGCGACTCGTGGAGAAGGAGTTCTTAGCAGTGGAGGATGTCTCTCCCAATGTATGTCAAGACGATTTTTAAACGAGTTGACCGTCTCCGCACCAAAAACGTCGGAAGCGAGTCTATTCCAAATGCTGACTATGAAATAGAGAAAGAACTGCTGACTTAAGGTTGTTCTTCGAGCTTTATGCTTGAGTTTTTGACCGTTGTGTCACAAGCGATCATTGGGGTCTCTTTCAAAGAGTCCCGTTATAGGTACGTCGTTATAGTAGTAACAAGAAAGTACAAGTAAACTGAATCAGTAATCAGAATAAAAGACTATTGCACAGAATATTTTGAGCCTCAGTCTCCTCAAGAAAGACTCGCTACCAGAGTAAGAAATAAGGGGCGTACATTAATTATGTCCATAGATATGCGGAGCCCATGATAATCGAAAGTTTACCTCTGACAGTTACTATAGTGGGAAAATTGTAACAGTTTGCAACTGCTACAGGAACAACTTAATTGTGGGCAAGATGAAGCTGCTGAAGTTAGCTCTATGCTGATAACACCGACAAAAGTTGTAATTGACCACCCGACATCAATATAAATGAGGCTCCTCAAGAGTCATAGGTCAAACAGCGTGCTTTAGGTTTACACCAAGACTGTGTAGCGTTCAATGTGTTCGTTGCTCTAAAATAGTAAACAATAGAGAACCGTGGAATTTCCATGGGTCCCGCTAGTAAATGAAATATTCCTCTTGTTGTCGGCCTTCCAGTTCACACGTCCTTCAGCGTAATGCATTCAGTCAAACTGATGGACGCGGCGCGTTAATTTGATGGAAGCGGCGGCAGCAAATGCGAGAGACGGGTGGATGAATCACGTCTGATTTCTCAACGACTTGCATCATTCAAATTCAGCAAGAAAATGGTTAATTACTAAATATATTCTCTAGCGTTTTCGAATCATGAATAAGTCAACAAACATGCCTGTTAAGTGTCATTTTAACCATCAGAATCACTATATTCCCGTCCAGCACAAGAAAACTAGTTGAGCTGAAAATGTTTTCCTCGCAACACAGACGCCATCTTGGATTTGGAACCCCAGCTGATCGTTCTCCGCTGATTTCTCTTTTATCGGTTCAGCAGGCCATAAATATTCTAGAAATAGGCTGTTCCTCTCAAAATCAGGCTATAAGATTATGAGGTACGACGTTCGTTCAAAAAGGTGCATAATATAATCAAAAATGTAAAGAAACGAGATCATAAGTAAACGCGTGGCGTCATTTATTTGAATGAAGATCGGATCTACGAGTGGACAGAGACAGGAGAAATTAACTCACGGCTCGTGTTCATTTTTGGGAGTCAACGCGTTACGTTGAGGGACGTGTGAACTGGCCCGTATATGTGCCTAGCCTCAGCTGTACCAGACTATTTTGCATTGTTCCAGAAGCTTTCTTCTCTTAGGGCTTGGCTCAATTCTTCGTCAGGATATGAGAGCTGCTGGTAAGAATTGGAATGCAATCACAAATTCTGTTCGACTTGCCTGAATTCTTCTGCAGGATATGAGAGCTTCTGAGAAGTACTGGATTGCTACCACAAATTCCTTCATCAGGTTCTGGCTCAGTGAGTGCAGGAGGGTTGTAGCCACGAATGCCTGGTGGTATACAATACAATTTAGTTATTAACAAATGGACGTGAGATCGATATTACTCATAGTGTAATCTGAACAGCACTAAATGATCGAGCTAATAATTAGAAGCATAGATCGTTTTAAATAAAGCACAACGCTAAATGATCCAAGTATAGGACAATGCCAGCTATAACTATGGGACAGATTTTTATATTGGACTTTTTGATCGCTAGGATTGGGATTGAACAAAAATTTCGGCAATAATAGTTACTTTTCATCCTATTATGCTGTATGAATTTCCGTTTTTTGAAGGTCCGTGGAATATACAAGTGTAATTGAATAACAATACTGAAAAACAAATGGGCGAAAATCAGGGACAGAGAACTAATTTTACTGAAGAGAAAGTGCTACATAACGAATATACAAAAAAAAAAACTGAATTAATATCTTGTGAATAATCCCATATTTTCTAATACAGTAGTACACTTGCTGCAACCCTGTACAAGATGAAGATATCCTTTTGGAATATTTTCCACGTTCTCTTTGAATTTTAGCAAAGAAACTTCGGGGTTTATTTCAATATCAGCCACGCTCAGTGGTCAAGGAAAAGGAAGGGTTAGGATTTCCAACATTCTTTAGACCTGTCAGCCTCTTTCCTTCAATTAAGGTACTCCAGTAGATCATTGTAGATGAAATATAATTACATGGGTAAATATTCGTCTTATCCCCCATCCGAGTAATAGGAGGAGAAAAGGATTTCTAGCATAAATGAGGCGTGCTGCGTGAAAACGAAGTGACATCCATTTTATGTGGAAACAGTTGATCAGAGATACATTGAAGGTTGTCTGTCAGGCGAAGAAACACGGAAAACTTTATTTATCTTTTAGGATATTAACAGAACCAGTCCTGACTTCCTAGCTTTAGTGAGTAATAGCAACATTGTTGGCGAATAGTGGTTTTAAAGGGCATTGTTTTAGTAACAATAAATTCGTTTTACGATAATATGTCTAAAAACGTGACTGCCGATACCACGGTATACACCCGTTTTAGGTGCATCTTAATTTGGGAAAAAATGGTAAATATCTCCGATATTGATGGCTTGCACAAGAAAATGGATACCATTTTCGTGTGCAGCAAGCCTCAATTAGGCTAAAAATCACGTATGAAATCGTCGAGGCGAAAAAAAAAGCAAATGACATTCCGAATATCGAGAAGCAAAGGTCGCACACGGTAGCACACCTCAACGACTAACGAAGGGGCGGTAGGGAGAGTTCATTTAAAGGTAGTGGGGGGAAGATGATCTGTTAATAAGCAGAAAATACGAAAATTTGATCAAACAAACAGAGTTTTCGCAGAGAAATATTTATATATTCTGAATCAGCTATTTTCAATGATTCAAAATATATTAATATAATTCTGAAATTCAAGTGGGGAGATAAAACGAATATTAGCCACAACATGAATTTTTTTTTTTTTTGTACATACCGAGCAATAGTAAAGTCTAGAACTGAAGTTCCACCTATTTTTTGCAATTCAAATCCATAATGATCTAAGGAATTTTGATGATTGTCTTTCGTTTGTCTTTTACTTTGGATAATGCCTTGTTGACAACCCTAAACACATTCTCGACATGTTCAGCACGCCGCCTCATCCCAGCCCTCGCATGACTTCAAACGCATCAAGTTTCAAGCATCACTTCCCTACTAAAGTGCATCTATCATTATCTTACATGTGTGCCCTATTAAAACAAAACCAAAGTATCGATACACGGACACACAAGTCGTGACGCTAATAAAAATCCGGAGTCACCTTCATTTTTTACGAAAGTAACGAAATATATGTACATATTTGGAATCAACTTTAAAGGTTAACTACCTTGTTCTGACGACAGCACAATGTCTCGCAGGCAGTTGCTAGCTACTGCGTTCGCGTCAGCTTTTTAATTTAAAACGCTATTCAAATAGTGCATTTAGAGTAATTTTGAAATGACAAAGGAAAAAACAAAGCACTAAGTGTCACTGCTGTACCAATCTAATTATGTTAACGGAGCTATAATCAATCTACTCGAATAATCAAGGACGAAACGAAGATGTTAAAGTTACAAAGTAAGGATTTCTGGGAGATTTATAAAAGCGTCTTTCCTAAGTTAGAAATAAAATTAACCAAATATGAGGAACTTTCTATAGTAGCTATTGCCGTTCAAATACAAACATAAAAATTCACCATCATGCCATCCCTACCGTGGACCTCTACAGTGTATCCATCTCGAACGTTCTCAGAAGTAACTAGAACGCCTCGGTGGCGTAAAACCATTACCCGCTGTAAGTGGGAAAATTCAACGAAGTCATTTTTGATGAACGATCGAGGCTAGGGCACTGCCCCATTCCCATAGATTCGCTCTTCAATAATACCATAGGGAAAAAATAAAACGCCTCGTGGCGTAAGACGATCTGCCGCGGTGGAGGCAAATTCGCCCCGGTGGAGGAAAATTCAACGCAGTCATTTTTGGTGGCCAGCTAGGCCTAGTTTTTCGGCATGGATCACATTTAGGTCAACCCCCCAAACTCCGTTAAAAAAACTATGAACATTTCTCAACTCCTTCCGCCTTCAACGAAATCATTGTCACCTCTCTCACTTCGTTCTCAGAAGTAAAGGGTGACACACATTTGTCAAATAAATTAATTGTCTCATCACCTCATCCGAATGCGTTGCTGTGTCCATGTAAATAGTACAAAAGAGGAATGGATTTCAATTTTAAATATAATTCCCACCAAGCTTGAAGAGATGTCACAAATTTAACTAGTTAACTGAACTGACGGCTAACATTTCAACCCCATTTTTTTTTTTTTTTTTTTTTTTGTAGACTCGAAGCTGTGTTTACGAGGGCTCGACAAATTATTCGGCTGCTTATAATTATCTGAGTTAACTCGCTTCATTAACCACCGTGTGTACCCGCCTCAAGTAAACCTGCGTCAGGAAAGGCGTGTTCGATTGGGACGTAAATATTGATCTAACTAATCCAAGTGCACTTGACTTAACTTGTCCGAAACTTTAGACAGGTTCCCGGGCTTTGATTCGTTTATTGGATTCCAGGAGATTACTCAAAACTGGTCATGTACGAGACTTCAAACAACTTAATCTTCCTTCGTAAAATTATAATTTCAGATCGGCTCAACATAATCGGGCTGCTTCTAACACCTAAAACACGATTCAAAGTTCCTTTCTGCAGGTCCGAACAAGTTAAGTCAAGCGGACTCAGATCGACTTTGACGGATCAATCGAACATGCCTTTAGTAGATTGGATCATGTGGTACCTTCTCAGAAGTGAGCAGGCCGCCCGTCAGGGTGAAGGTGACGAGGAGGAGAAGCAGCAGTAACCGCGTGGAGCCGAAATGTACGCTGGCTACGATCGCCTTCAGGAAGCTGGCCTTCCTCACAAAAGCAATTTCGTCTCTGTGGAAGGTTGCGGCGGTTGTAAAGTCGGCTGGCCTTGGTAACGTCATTCATAAAAATAGCGCTTATATTGTTGAGCATTTACTGGGAACGCTGGTCGTATTTGTACCAGGTGCATTTCTTCCGTTCCGCAGTTTAGGTCTGACCGGTACACCTTGCTAAACTTATTCTACTGTTGATGCCCCCGGCAAAGGAGTTTTTATAAATTTCTCTGGCCAAGTTCGACATCTGATCAATCGTGTCAAGTTACTACCTGATTTGAGACTGACAAGAATGTTCAATGATAATTGAAGATATTATTCTGTTTCTGCGAAGAACGACTTTATTTGTTCATTTGATCACGCCGTGCATCCCACAAACGTAGTTGGGTTTCTGGGTCCCCAGCATAATGGTGCCGTGACCAGGATGCGCTATCGTCTCTCACAACGGAGATGTGTGCGTGTTTGTGTACGCAGATCGTGTGCGTGTCAGCAGCGTTCAAGTTAGTGCGCCGCGCTGCTCGCTGTATCGCTGATTAGGTCAGGTTAGGTAAGGTAAGGTAACGTTAAGTAACGTTAGATAACGTTAGGTAACGTTAGGTAAGGTTAGAAAGGTTAGGTTGGGTAAGGTTAGGTTAGAAGGTTAGGTAAGGATGTTATGTTAGGCTAAGTAAGGGTAGGTTAGGCTAGGCTAGGTTAGGTTTGCCTAGGTAGTGTTTATTTTAGTGGTGGCGCGCGCAGGAAAGCTTACTTGAACGCAAAATCGTCGTGAGAGACGATAGTGCGACCAGGATTTGAACCTGGGCACCCAACAATATTAACACACAGATAGTCATTTAAAATTAGCATATTGTTACCGGAGGTGAACACATGCTGCTGGCTACTTTCTTATGCAGCCTAGCGAAAGGAGTAAAATATTGTAAGTAGAGGTGCAGCTAAACATGTGTGCTGTCAAGCGCCGTATAGAAGATTGATTGACTACCACCTTAGGCATGTTAATTACTGAAACCAGGGAGGTCAACCTCGTCTTTTTCATCCAGATCTTGGGGTTTGCTTTACGTCTTCTGACTTTGGTTCAGTTCTAGCAATTTATTTTTCTTTGTGATCATTAGGATACAACTACAGCTCGTAAGCTCGTCAGGCATAGGTACTGAGTAAGTAATAAAATGTACGTTTATACTAACTTTTAGGTGTATTACAATCTTGGGTTTTTCTGTCACGTCTTGGGTTCTCTGTGGTCTGATCTTGGGTTTTCTCAACTCTGGCCGAGTTAGTTAGCTAGTTAGTTATATATAGTCAGGAAATTTAAGCCTCCTTTTCCGAGCAGAACGATTTCCCAGAAGAAAAAATAGGGGACATATAGTATGTCGATAGAAATGGAGAACTCATTCACGAATATGTTCCCACAAGCTCTGGCCGAGACATTGCATGTAACGTCAATCAGCGGACAGAACAGCGTCTGCAGTGATTCTATTTGCGAAAAGTGTTTTTAAACGTGTATATTTACGAAGTAATTCTACGTTACTCCTCCTTTTTATTGCAATGAAGTCCAATGCACGTAAGAGAATACCTGTTACGTCATCTTTCTTAGATGAATATTCTATTAGGTACGATGTGAAAAGAAGGCAGCAACGATAATAAGAATATTAATGCAATGCAGGAGCACAGTTCATTCACAGAAGATAGTTGTGTCAGGTTTGAGTGTAACCGCTACGCCCTTAAATTTCTAGACTTGTGACGTCACAATTGCGTCACGCCACTGTTGCGGCGAGGAATCTTTTATATTTTCACAGCGGCGTGAGGTGATTTTATGTCACAATAGCGCATGCACTAAGAACTGATGAAGCTATCTTCTGTAAATGAACTGTGCACAAGAGAAACAGCAAGCGCCAGCCCCTCCGTTTATAAAAAAAAGTGGTATCAATGTGGATTCTCGCAAAAAAAAAAAAAAATTTAGCTAGAAGGGCAGGGTACTACGACGAAGTGCACGATTTCCTATGCCATATAAACAAGATTTTTGCTGCCCAGGCGCACCACTCCGCTACATTTTACAGCAGTGCCCAATTTCAGAAAGTGTGTGAGTGAATACCTGGTTTGCCCTTTCACTGCCCGGTGAATAGCATGTGATCCAGTTCTAATAGTGTTATTCCTACGGGAATCACAAGGTTGAGGGCACGTTCGAACGCCTGTCCTAATTAGGCCTTCGACAAGGATGATAAACGAGAACAGGTTAGCGCACTACCAACGAGCAGCGCTTGTGCGCGGCGGAAGTGCGAAGCGGTGACGTCATAAAAATTTAGCCCGTTTTTCAGTAGCTGTTTTGCATTGTTTTTTCATCATTTCATTTGGGCCTCCAGAGTGTCCTACATGTCCTACAATCATTATAGCTGCACAAAAACATGTATCAAGGTATCTACGAACTTTTTTAGCTCCTCTCTAAAGGATAAAATTTTGAAAGAACGTCGGTTAAAAGGCTTGAAAAGAGCAGATGAATTCAACAGGCAAATGCCCGCATGTATCAGATGCACTGTTAGAGCCAAGTTTATCGTCTTTAAAATGCAATAAATCAAATGAGTTTTATCGAGAAACATTGTCATTCTAAAGAGGGATTTACATGAGCGAAAACCGCAATGTTTTCGATTCATTTTCGTCTTCTACCAATGATCTGCTATCCTCTATAATTTCAAACCGCTGCAACAAAAATTGGCTCAGATGCGAGGGATTGAACGCTGAAATAGAATAACTTTTTAACAAGATTGGTAAGAGAAACGTTAAAGGAAAAAAATTACTTCCCTTCCGGCCAAGTAATATTGAAGCAAAAGTTGATATAGAATACGCAAAAGCCATACATTGGTTCGGTGAAATTAGAATAAAAACATCAGCTGCTATACGCTGCGCGCGTTACACTAGTGCTATATAGAAGAGCAGGGCGGAGTCCGGCTCGCGCTAGCTAACTTGCAGAAAATTGCCTAACAGTATTCCACATACCTAAACTGTCTCACCATATGATGCTGTTGGAGCTGGCGACTGTTTAATCCATATTTTCTCAAATGATGCTGTAGTTGTTACGATTAAGAGAGGCGGATATGTTAACGACGCGTACGCGATGGCACAGCTTAGGCTAACATTTTACCGAAACTCTCCGACCGGGTGCGTGCCTCTTACGGAAAAAACAACCTAAATAATAATAGAATTTTATCCTTCAGAGAGCTAAAATAGTTCGAAGATGCTTTGATACCTATTTATGTGCAACTATAACGATTGTAGGACATGTAGGACGCTCTTTAGGCCCAAATGAAATGATGGAGAAACAATGGAAAAGAACTGCGAATTACCGTACTTGAACATTATGACGTCACACGACTCATTACCCATGATGCACTACAACTTGGCTCCACTCCCTGGTTAACCTGTTAGTCTCATAATCCTTGATCATGGGTAATGAGGCGTGTGACGTAATAATGTTCAGGTACGGTAATTCGCAGCTCTTTTACATTGTTCCTCCATTATTTCATAATTTTACTGCGCAATTGTATGGCTTCTGCGTATTCTATATAGACTTTTGCTATAATATTACTTCGCCTTAAAAAAAGTAATTTTTTTTTTGTCCTTTAATGTTTCTCTTACTAATCTTGTTAAAAAGTTCTTCTATCTCGGCGTTCAATCACTCGCATCTGAACCAATATTTGTTGCAGCGGTTTGAAATTATAGAGGATAGCAGATCGCTGATAGTAGACGAAAATGAATCGAAAGCATTGCGGTTTTCACTCATAAATCCATCTTTAGAATGTCATATTCTTCTCGATAAAATTCACTTGATTTCTTGCATTTTAAAGACGATAAACTTAGCTCTAACAGTGCTTTTGATACATACGGGCATTTGCCGGTTGAATACATCTGCTCTTTTACAAGCCTTTTAACCGACGTTCTTTCCATATTTTATCTTTCAGAGAGTTTAAAAGGTTCATAGATACCTTGATACATGTATGTGTGCAGCTATAATGATTGTAGGACATGTACGACACTCTGGAGACCCAAATGAAATTATGAAGAAACAATGCAAAACAGCTACTGAAAAACGAGCTAAGTTTATATGACGTCATCGCTTCGTACGTCAGCCGCGCGTAAGCGCAACTCGTCGGCAGTGCGCAAACCTGTTCTTGTTGAGCCTTCGAAACTCGACCTGTTCCAAGTTTTGTACAGAAGCTTTGCCTATGGTACTTTGAATCCATGCTTGAAATGTTAGGTGCAAACCGACTGATTACATTGAGCCAGATGAAAACTAACTTTCACGGAGTAAGATTGAGCTTCTGAAAGTCTTAAAAGCAACCGATTGAAGTTCAATGTCTGAAACTCAATTCAGTTGTTCAGTTTCGAACAAGTCAAGTCTGATAGACCTAGATTTGCTGTCCAATCGACCGTGCCCTTCATATATCACGAGCGTTTAGGCACACGTCTAGAAGAAAAAATTCTTCTACTAGGTGACGTTCCTACCGCAGAAGAAAATTCGGAGGAGAAACGGCGATAATAAAACAATTTCGAACATCGTTTCTACAGAGATAGTCTAATGCCATAAACTTATATTTTGGTAAAATCGTTTTTTTTTTCTCCAAAATAAGGGTTTGTAAAGTAAAAACTGAGCTTATAAGAAATCACTGAGTAAGAGTCTTGGATAAAACTATGGCGTTTCAAGAGAGGAAAAGAGAGCGGCACGAAATAGGTCAACGGAAAAGGGGAAGCCAAGCGTTAGGTTGTAACCACACAAAGTCAATGCAACGAGCATGGAAATAACACGTCGGTGAAGACGAAGAAAAAACAGAATCAGTAGCAGTACCAAAATAGAATGAAAAACAAGTAGTCGCGGCGCAGAAAGTGGAAGAGGATATGAGCCCAACAATAATAAGCCAAGCTCTCATTTATTTGAGCCCCACTTCAATACTGCTACCATGTAACAAACTACCCATTTCCCATAGCAACGTGAAACCCCTCCACATTTTACTCCCACCCCTTCCCCTCAGCACCCTTCAATGCAAATTTCCTGTCTCCGCCACTGAACACAGGTGCTTATCTCCAATAAGAGTTCCATATCATTCCCATAGCTTTACCGATAAGGTGCAGCTTAATACTTACAGCCTGTACTTAGATATGAGCCTCGAGAAGGGTTTCTCCCACGCGTACATCTTGATGATCTTCATGGCGTTGATTATCTCGTCCATGGCCCGCACTCTCCTGTCGGTGAACTGGGCGGTGGAGATGCGGAACATCGCGGACAGGTTACCCACCATGCCTGGGGAGAGGGAGGTCGTCTTTTTCCGAGGCTACTCTATAAAAACGCATGCACAACATGATGCGACGATGTGCGACTCACATCAAGGCTCCCTTTTCCTGGAAATCCGCATCGGTGTTTTCCGAAAGTGTCCGTGAACAAACTTCCCAAGAAATATCTTTGGTTTCCGAGAAATACTGTAACTAATTCACGATACTAGGTGCAAGTCCAGCAAGTACAACTTTGAATTAGTTAAAGCACAGGCCACACCATACATTGCCAATCCTAGATCTCTCTAGGCCTGCCAATGCTACATCATTTCACTACTGAAGGTGCTAGATCATTTTCACGGCTATCAATGCTGATCACGTCGCAGCTACCAATGCTGTATCAGGTCGCAGCTGCCAATGCTGTATCACTTCGCAGCTACTAATGCTGTATCACTTCGCAGCTACCAATGCCATATCACTTCGCAGCTGCCAATGCTGTATCACGTCGCAGCTACCAATGCTGTATCACTTCGCAGCTTCCAATGCTGTATCACTTTGTAGCTGCCAATGCTGTATCACATCGCAGCTACCAATGCTGTATCACTTCGCAGCTACCAATGCTGTATCACGTCGCAGCTGCCAATGCTGTATCACATCGCAGATACTAATGCTGTATCACTTCGCAGCTACCATTGCTGTATCACATCGCAGCTACTAATGATGTATCATTACGCAGCTACCAATGCTGTATCACATCGCAGCTACTAGTGATGTATCATTACGCAGCTACCAATGCTGTATCACTTCACGGCTACCAATACTGTATCACTTCACGGCTACCAATGCTGTATCACGTCGCAGCTGCCAATGCTGTATCACATCGCAACTACTAATGATGTATCATTACGCAGTTACCAATGCTGTATCACTTAACTACTGTCAATGCTCAATACTACGCCACTTCATGGCGGCCAGTGCTTCATCATTCAGATCATTTCACGGCCGCAAATGCTGTACCACTTCACTACTGCCAATGCTAGATCACCCATGGCAGCCGGTGCTTCATCACTTTACTGCTGCCTGGGCTCCACCACTTCATGTCTGCGGCGTGCAAGCTGCTCCGACTCACCCTTCAGCTCTGCTGTCTGTTCTGATCATCTCGCTTAGCCCGTATACCAAATAAATTTCGTTAACATTATCATCAGCTATTTACTTGGCATTTCATTACAGATCGAGCTTACCACAAATTTAAGAAGCTTCTGTTTTACAAAACCAGACTGTATATTTCGCAAACTATTGGGAAATAGTTTTACTCTACTGCAAATATCAAAAGACATCATAAACAGTTTGCTCTACGTAATTACACTCCAAGCCTTTATACTTCGGTGAATTTGTGGCGTATGGAAGTTCTAGAAGTCTGTACAGGCTTGCCAAACATTACTCAATGCAAAAGAGTTGAGTCAAATAGCTAAACATTGTATAAAAAATAATGGGAGAACATATAAAAAAGCGTCTGGGGCACGGTGCAGTCAGGCCCAATTGCGAGACCAAAATCTGCCTGAGGGGCCAGTGTCGAGTCAATGTATGGTGTGGTCTATGATAAAAGGTATTACTGGAGATAATTATAGTCAGATTGAATTCGATCATTTGAAAAAGATATTAATACCTTTGAAGCTTATTGTAGACAAAAATGGCTGTGACATATAAATTATGTTTTACTAGCGTTGTGCTTGTTTTCGAGTATTTCTTTTGTTTCTCTTTTATTTTATGTTATGTGATCATTTATTTTTATGCACGAACTACATAATCTGCTCTACGTAGCCTCATGCCCTATGGCTGGTAAAAAGAGATGACTATCCTTTTTCGAAAGTATTTGGAAGGAATTTGCTAAAATTGATATGCAGACTGTACGGCATTTCACTGAATTAAGTGGCTCTATTTACATAAAATGAGCCTACACAATCGACTACCTCAAACTGTCTTCGATTCACAAGTGTTTAATCAATACAAAACCAAATGCAGATAGAGTTGTACAGTTTCATCTAGGCGTGGCCAAAAGCTGAACTTACAAGGACTAAGAAGAACATGCGAAAACTATCGATAAAGAAATTGTGCTTAAAGTCTACTAACAAAAAACCATAACACAGAAGTGATAACATGAAGACGCCAACAGCCACTGCACATACAAATGCTGGATTCTAAACACAACACCAGCGGCCCGATCCTCCAGCAATGAATGTGAAATTTCATAAACAACCAAATTTAAGATACGCTGTGAGACTAGAATGATTAACCGCAGGAAGTTCAAAAGTACGTTGCCTGAGTTGAAAAGTGCTATGAAACGGTGCTTGAATGATAAGAACATTGAATTATTTTTTGGAAATACATTAATACTTATTGCACAGCAGGACATTGGGCCGTTTTTCGTATTTTGTGCATGTACTGTTGAACTGGGACATTTTAATGCCCATCTCGCTCTAGAGACAGCGACCTTCTGTAATACAGGGACAAGTATGGAGCAGGGAGCACGGCGCTACTTACAAAAGAAGGGAACGAAGAGCAGCACCATCAGCACCACTGCAGTGAGGGGAAAGAAGTCAAATATATGCCAGAGAAGGAGAAGGATGACGATCGTCTGTTGGTAAATAAATAGAACACTTTAATGTGCAGGCATTACCTGAGTAGGAAACGTTTTATATTAGTATAGGTGTGTCTTGAGTTAGGGCCAGTTCACACGTCCATCATCGTAACGCGTTCAGTCACGAAAATGAACACGAGCCGTGAGTCAACTTCTGCTGTCGCTGTCCACACGGATCGCGAACCGACCTTCATTCGAATGAATGACGCTCACATTCGTATCCCATAACCTTATAGCGTGATATTGATCGGAACAACCTATTTTCAAAATAATTTTAGCCAAATGAACCGGTAAAAAGGAAATGAGCACGCAGTAATCGCTTCGTTGTGAAATTAAAGATGGCGCCACTTTTCTGAACTCATTTTCAGCTTAACAAGTTTTCTTGTTTTAAACGGGAATAGAGTGATTCTGAGAGTTAAAGTGACCATAAAAAAGCATTTTTGTTTAGTTTTTGATGATTTAAAAACGCTATAGAAGATTAATTCTGTATTTATTGGTTCTGTTTACTGCACTTGAATTACGCTAAGCGATCAAAAATGCTATGTGCTTCATCCTTCCGTCTCCCGCATTTGCTGCAGCTGCTTCCATCAAATCAACGCGCCACCTTCATCAGTTTGACTTAACGCGTTACGATGAGGGACGTGTGAACACAGCCTTACGCCGAGGTTAGGTGCTCAAGGTACAACGCGGTGCCAGAGGTAAGGCCCGTAGGAGATAGTATAGAAGCACGTTCGATTGCGTCGTCAAAGGCGATCCAATCCAAGCTTAGTTCACCTGTCCGAAACTTCAATCAGAAGATTTGGCATCGTCACTTTGAATCGTGCAGCGGGTGTTAAAAGTCACGTGATAATGTTGAGCCTGGTGAAAACTTCATCTTACGGAGCAGGATTGTGCTTCTGGCAAAAGTGCCAATGAAAAAAATTAATTCAAATTGTCGAACCCAGTGCGCTTGCCTGCAGTTTCAGACAAGTTATGCTTTCAATTCAAGGCTTATATATCGAGACCCAATCGAACGTGCCTCAAGGCTGGGTTCACACTAGTGACTTTAGTCAGCGCTATCAGCATAGAGACAACTCAACTAATTCCATTAGCTACTCTGCCTTGACCGTGACTATAACTTGAAACGTTCAAATGCGACAGCAGTTACAATTTGACAGAAATACTAGAAGCGCCAGATATATATTTTTTTGACAATTTTTGGACGGTTGAAGTAGGGCGTGAGCTGATGCCGAACGTAATCAGTGTTGTAGTTTTGGACCTACATTGATAGCGCTGATGCAAGTCGCTAGTGTACACGCCCGTATTAACAGATTTAGGGAACATTGTTTTCAGCGGTGGCTGCGTTTTAACATTTTGTCAGTAAAGGAAAGAAATGACACAATAACTATTGAATGAAAATCACTGCTGCATTGGAAATAGCGCTAGAATTCTGAAACGACGACAATAACAACAACGAAGAGTGACGCGCATCAAAGGTTCACAGCTGTGTCAGTCGATATGAAATCACAAGAGCAAATAGATACGTACGTCGTACAACTCGAAAGCTGCACTGGGCGAGAATGACGTAGCTTAAGAGTTGTCAGTATAAGTTTCATGGAGTCCGGCCCACTATGTATTTTCATTATAAGTAAAGCCCGTACATCGCTTGAAATAAATACTTAATGCCTAGTTTGCTTAAGATGCTTAAAAACTGTAAGATTATGTGGCGGTAAAAATGCCTGTAACGACCATTGAAATTTTTGCTAGCGTTTAAAAACAAATGCTAGTGCTTAAATTGTTTTGGCAATTGGATCATGTTTAAAATGTTTGAATTTTTTTCTAATTTAAGGAGTTATCGTGTACCAAAATATTTATTGTGCGCAACAAGCCAACATGTGACAATAGCGCGTGCATACATAGACACACCACGCACTTGACGTTGCTCCGCGACACAAATCTGCAAAATAAGGTGTGGCTTCTGTAGCTTTTCACTCGAAGTGTCCCATTTCTTACCAAATGGTGTTTAGGAACCACCTAGTGCACCATTGAGAGAGCAATAACCTGCATACGTGAAATCAATATGGCTTTCGCCGTAAACGTTCAACCACTTCGTAACTACTTGAGCATTATTAATCTATCCTCGACCTACTATGCCAAGATAAAATAGTATATATATATTTCGACTTTGCCAAAGCATTCGATAAAGTGGACCATGGAATACCATTACTCAAACTCTCAAACATGGGCATCCGTGAAAAATGTCTTAGATGGATCGAAAGTTTCCTGACAAACCGAACCCAAAGTGTAATCAACACACTATAATAAACAACATCGTGTGTTTATTTATTTATTTATTTATATATTTATATGTGGCTGCCGTGGCGTAGTGGTTATAGCGCTCGCTGCTGCATCAGCAGGTTGAGCGTTCGAGTCCAGCAAGGGTCATTGGCATGGCAGGAAGGGCATCTGGTGAACAAAAGGCCAAAGCCAAGGCCAAAGTCCTGGCATTAGCTGGGCACCGTCCAAATCCGCAATCCTTAACTATAGGACATGCGGCAGATCGTGACGTAAAACCGATTTACGCATTTGTATGTTTTGTGTCACGCTATTAATGAAATAGATAGGCGAAAATTAGGCCGAGATGCCGATATTGTAACTAGGTTATGTTTTAATGGGGATCTTACACCTTTATTTATTCTCAAGAATCATATACAGAAGTGATTAAAACACGTATACCAACAATTGAGCCCATCTGAAAGTATTTGCTACTTATGGGACAATTAGACAATTGACGTTTTGATGTAAAACTAATAAATTGTCATTTCCATTTCTAGTCTAACTTCACACTTAAGACATACAAGTTAGGATTCTTACGATCATTTTTCATCGGTTGATCAAGTATACCACACACTTATGGTAACACTACAATAAGCAGTATATGGTTATCTGACATTGCAACGATCTCAAATTATCCATGCTTTGGTTCAAGCACAATAACTTTCACAGTCGAAACAAAATTTTATTCAGTTATGCACTATGATACCCTAAATGTCCCTTGTGAGCTAATTAAGAAGAAATAAAATGGCAGGAACCTTGGGGTTTCAGCTCCCACCCTTTGGTGGTCGAGTGTCTTACCCACGCTGAAACCCTCAACTGGTGATAAGCGTACAACACTCGGCCACTATGCATGCGGAATAGACATACTAGCTCTTAGCCAGCGCAACTATGTGCTCGCTCAGTTACAGCTTGATTTAAGTGGATATTCGCCACACCCGGAAAAAGCTCACCGCCAATTTGCATACAAAGATAACGTAATACAAATCAGATACCATGGTATATGATTTATAGCGGGTCTCCAGTGGGGAAAAATACGTGCTCATTGAATCTAAATTCAAATACCCAGTGAAATTTGTTCTGTGGGGTGCCCTGGCAGCTCCTGGTTGCAAAAGATGGCAAAAGTGAAATCCTCATCCTTTTTCTGAATCCATTTCTTGCTTGAAACAGTTCTTGATATTGAAATAATTAAGCTATTTTAAGTTTTTTAGCGCAATTATGGAATCTGATTTTTATCACTTTCTCCATACATCGAAACATATGTTTGTTTACTTCATTGAAAACTGATAGGTAGAAAATAGGCCCATACGCAGATGATGGTAAACGTAGATCTGAAAGCAGTTCTTTCTTTTCCAACGTTGGAGTCCACTCAATATATACATATACAGTGCCTAGACATAAGTATTTGAACAATTCTATTTTTTATGTATTTTAAAAAATTTAGGTACTGCTTTACGATAATTAATACAGGAAGTTTACATAACATTTAAATAATAGAATATTTAAACAGAACAGTCAAGTGTGCACTTATAACAAAAAAATTTAACACAAGCAAGAGTAATGAGGAACAAAAGTATTTGACAAAAAAAAAAAAAAATTATGACATTAGTACTTGGTGGCGTGACCTTTATTGGAAATAACAGCATGGAGACGATTGTTATAGCTGGAAATTAACTTTCCATATTCACTTCATGGTATTTTTTTCCATTCTTCCATGCAGATAACCTTTCATTCAGTAAGATTTTTGGGACACCGTTTGTGGACACCAGATTAAAAAAAAAAACGCCACAAATTTTCTATTGGATTAAGGTCCGGTGATTGGCTAGGCCATGCAAGAACATTTAATTTCTTCTTTTGAAACCATTCTTTCGTTAAATTCGCAGTATGCTTGGGGTCGTTGTCTTGTTGGAAGGTCCACATGCGCCGTCCGTAAAATTTTTTGGCACTTGGAAGCATTTTCTTCTCTAATATCTCCCTGTACATGAAACTATTCGTCTTGCCGTCAATGATAGGAAAATTCCCAACGCCATGGGCAGTAAAGCAACCCCACACCATGATGCTGCCCCTCCATGTTTCACAGTGGGGATGGTGTTCCTGGGGTCATAGGCAATCCCACGTTTCCTCCATAAATGCCGAGCTTCGTTTCGGCCAAAAAGTTCTAATTTAGTTTCGTCAAACCACATAACCCCTTCCCAACACTCATTTCCTTTGTCCAGGTGGTCTTTGGCAAATGTTAAGCGGCTCTTGACATGTTTTGCTGTAAGAAGAGTTTTGCGAGGAGTGTAAGAATGAATGACAGTACGGTTCAATTCCCTGACAATAGTTTTCTTGCTGACATGCAGTCCCTGGGACGCCAGTCCACTCTTAAGATCAGCACGAGTTGTCATGGGGTCATTAGTCACCTTATGTAGCAAGTAGCGCCGAGGACAACATATGATCTTACGCGGGGCTCCAGCTCTTGGCAGGTTGGAGACCGAACCAGTCATTTGATGCTTGCGGACTATTGCTCCAACCGGTGAAAAAGGAACATTGACACGTTCTGCTATTGCTCTATAAGTTAATCCCTCACTACTAAGTTGAATTATCCGTTTACGAGTAGCTTAAGGGATTTCTTTAACTTTGGGCATTGTAGTGAGAGTGTGCTTGACTTGGACGAGGTCCAGAGAGGTAATGATTGCGCCGGCTGTGGTTTGTTTATACTGCAGTTGTTTCGAGACGTTTCGTGAACGTTCTAAAATAATTTCAAAACTAATTTATTCAAATTATACTAATAAATATCAGAAATACAACATCATATTTATTTTGGTCAAATACTTTTGTCCCTCATTACTTTTACTTGTGTTAAATTTTCTTGTTATAAGTGCACATTTCACTGTTCTGTTTAAATATTCTATTATATATATGTTGTATAAACTTCCTGTATTAATTATCCGAAAGCAGTCCCTAAATTTTTTAAAATACGTAAAAAAATAGAGTTGTGCAAATACTTATGTCGAGGCACTGTAGCTTCTCTATACACTTTCTTGCATCGTGATTCGTACTCGCTTCTGAAGTTTCCTTCATCCGAGTTTCAGCTGCCCTTAGTATACCTTGGTGCTCTTATTGACTGCATAACCATCGAAGCAATTGGAAAGATATTCTTCACCGGTAAGAAGGCGGGTAAAATAACATGAGGATTTCTTCTCAACGAATAATTTTCAGCAATTTAGGTTCTTCTGTCAACAGAATAACATTTCAGCTGAGGAAAATTTTTGAGCTATATGATAGCATCGAGTGTTCTCAGTGTTCTTGATACAGAGCTCAGTATTTATTAGGAAACAAAATCGACTGGGTGCAAAAAAAAATTGCTAGTCATTGAATCTCCGAATGAAAGCTTGGCATTGCTCAGTCCTAGCAATAATTGGAAAATTATGATCAATGATGGCGGGTCATCTCAAATTCTTAGCTCTCATTTTTTGACAGCGCGGGCCTTCTAGCCCTAATTTAATAAAATACTTGGTGTATTTATTTTGTGTCCGCTTTGAAGGAAATAGACGAAATATAAGCTAGGCTGCAGATTTTGTAATTCAGTCACGTTTTCGTAGAGATCGATGACCAGGTTCCAGTAGATGGTGAAAATTGAATTCTTATCTCTTCATCTGGATGCACTTCTCGTTTGAAACACTTCTTGAAATTGTGACAATATGTATGCAGCTTCTGGAGTCCGATTTTAAAACTTTTTTCTCAAGTCACAACGTATGAATTCGGTAGATACTTAACGCAGCACTCACGATGTGATGATTTTTCACGGGCAGTAGACAATGATTTTTTCTAGCTTACTGTCTTTCTTATTAAATTTGACGATGTAGCTTTCTCTTCAAGTATTTTAGGGGCAGTAGACAACTCTTTCTTCTAGCTTACTGTCTTTCTCTGAGAGTGCATACTTCGCTTCGGAGGCCGAAATTTGAGCACTTCAGTGAAACAGATAGTTGAGTATGCACGGCAGTATTATGGATAGGGAGCAGTCACATTGCATGCAAGCTGGCTGGAGGGTCATTCAAGTTTACTGCAGTGTTTTACTCAAGATTCTACTTTGGAAAACGCACGTTTAATTAAGAAAAAGGATAAGGAACATTCAAGAAGAACGAGACTAGTGCATTCTCAAGAACGAAGACGTGGTATCAATGGAGCGATGAAGCGCCTATGGGGCACAGTGACAAGGAAGACTTGAAGCGGAAGAGTTACAGAAGGGAATAAGAGTTCCTAATAAGCGTGAATCGGAAAATGTGGAAACGATAAATCCAAGAAGAGGGCAAACATGTCGATCATTGCGTGAATTTTTCAAGCACGGGTGCACTAGTTATAAATAATTAAGTGTCCAAACGACAGCCGGTACGCAGTGGAATCTCACAAGGCACTATGCTTGGTCCAATACTCTTCCTCATCATATAAATGATATAGGGCACCAATGCAAGTTTACTGTTACCTCGTCGTTCGCTGATGACTCAGGGATATTAGCAGTGGTACAATCAATGGCGGACGTACTGAATGTGCAACTAGATCTAACATCTTTCGCTTGATATCGGTTAACAACATGGTCTTCAACGAAAAAATATTTGAACTTTTACGATACGGAAAAAACTCCTCCCTTACAGAATCTACGTCCTACACGACGAGAGATGTGAACAAAATCGATGGAAGGCAAATTTGAGAGACCATGGGGCGAGAATTTAAAAGATAATGCCACTTTTAAAATCATGGGGCTCGAGTTGTTACCATAAGCAAGAAATGGAGCGGATAGGTGCTTCGAACTTTCTTTTCACTAGAGGCAGGCACAATGCTCATGATGCTTAGAGTTGCTTTTTTTGTTGTCATAGCTCAAAAAGATTTAAAACTCTACAGAAAATGATATCTTTTTTTTTTGTTTCAGGCGCTTATAATTGGAAAATATTGGTTCTTATTTTACTTAGTTTATTTTTACCTTAGGTACAATGCTTAAATAGGTCGACATAAGCGCGTATTTTTGATGCTATACTTGCTTATTTTTACTCCTCAAATCCCTTAAACCGTTGTTGTTTAATGTCCGGGTTTTAATTATAAGAAATTTTATTAATTACTTAGATTAGGTTGTGTACACAACCGAAGATAAATACATATTAAGCACCCTAGTAAAAACATAACACTTGAGGTTTCGGCCGTTCTTAGCAGCTAAAAACATACAAGAAAGCTATTATAATTTACACCGAATAGCTTTTGTCTATGAAATGAAAGGAGACAGTGACAAATTTAATTAAAAATAAAACTCACCATCTAGTACTTGGAGATGATACAATGGCTTCATGCCATTTGAGTTTGGTTTAAGGCTGCAACTGAACTCATGTCAGGACTCTAAAATACGCCGTGCTAAAGACCCAACTTACGGAAACGGAGAAATTTACGGTGAATATTTTGGGGGCTCCTGACTACCTCCCCCATTTGTTTTGGGATCATTTTCCGATTTTGCGCCCTTTCAACGACACTTTACTTGGTACTATATTATTAGGCCCATTATCCATCAGAAACCTATCCTACGGTGGATAGCATCCACAATTCTTTTATCATATAGATTTCAGATCGGTTAGTACCTGTACCGTTGGCCGAAGCAGATGTAGCGTTAAGCTCATACCACTATACGGCCAGTCAACTGGTCTCGGTCTACTTTACAAGAAGTTTGAAGCTTGAGAACAAAGTAGGCTGTTTTGCGAGCGAAATGAAATATTGCGTATTAGCATGACTAGACTAGCATAGGATGTAACTTAATAATTCTCATGACTGCTGTAGCAGCTTGTTAGAGTGCTGGACTCTCGGTTGCGAAGGGCTGAAGTTCGAACCTGCTGACAAGTCAGGGGAATACTTTTGGCCCTGAGCTTACTGAGTCGACGCTCGGCGTTCAGACGCTAAAAATAAATGGGAATGATCACAAAAGGGAAGGTCGCGGTTGTCGCATGAAAACATCCCGTCCCCAACGCCATAGATGTGGTAACCTGTGCTCGACTGCAGCCTTGCTCTACTCTAGAGCTAGAAGATATATATTTGCACATGAACCAGTGCATGTGAGTTTCCCAGTCGGAGTGTATGGTAGAGTCAGATTTAGCTTTACCTTTTGAGAGTGACTATTAGAAGTGTCTTATCCGACAAAATCCCTTTGATCCCTAGGCCCCGCCTACTTCCGATTTCCTAGACCCCGCCCACTTTCGGTTCGCCCCCCCCCCCCTCCGCTACACCGGAAGTGCATTGGACGTCCTAAACCGGAAGGTCACGTGCAAGGGTCGCGAGGGTCAAAGGTCACAACTCGGGATTTGATCGGATAGGACACTACTACTAGTCATAAGGAATAAGTCTTTGGTGCAGAGCTAAATCTAAAATTGGAAGTTGGCTGTCATCAGATTGATCTTCTTTGAATTGGAGTGAGAGCTATGAGCTAGGAAGCTAACTTGTATTGGACGTACGTACCTTGCCTGTCGGAGATTCACCCTTTCAAATGCAGTGTCAGATTAAAATGAATAGAAATGGAAGACTGAATGGCACTGCAAGTTACAGACCTGCAGGGGTGCGACCCACAGGAAATTCATCTTCTTAGCTGCGCTGTCAAACCTTAGGACGTCATTGGAGAGGAGGTTGACCATTTGCCCGACGGTCGTGTGAGCGAATGCAGCTGTGCTGAGTCTCAGAGCCTAGGAAACAAATAATTTCCTCAAAAAATTTTAATTTTATTACTATAAGCACAAATTTTTAGTCGATGCGATTGTAAATCCGACTCGTACCAGGTCCAAACCGATTCCAAATTTTCAGCTTGCATTGTTTGGAGTACAAATAACATTCACAACAACATTTCAAGAAAAAAAATTGTTTGAAATGCTGCGATTTTAAGTGTAAAAAATGTATAAGCAAGCCGGTAGTAAAGCTATTCATCGAGTGCACTCTTGGAATCAACTGCATTCCCCATTAAACATGTTTGGCAGAAAATCGGGGATTTGAGTATCTCATGGTCGTAGGTGGGATGCGAGTTGAGTGACAATTTTGATACGATGCAGTACAGTCTACTGTATGTGTGAACCTGATGGGACCATTGATCAGCTATGGTTACTCCCATAGGCATTCCGATGAACACACTTTTAAGCTTAATTGTTATCAGTTGAAGTTGCACGGCCTGAAGCAGCTCTGGGCATGGGACAAGGCAAATAAGAATCTTCATCACAAAACTGAAGTAAGAAAATGACGTTATTTTTAGCAAGAATGCGAAAAGAATATCATAGGATACAGCTCCGATGAGAATATCTGCGTATCAAGGCGCCACGCCACATCTTGTAACTTTTTAACTACAAAGTCGACTCTGATCATTGGTGCGCAAAGAGGATGGTTATGTTCAACTTTACTGACATACACCATCGCGTTGATTCGGATAGTCTTAGAACCCAGTTAAACTTGTTATAAATTATAAAATGCTTACCTCGTGAATTTCTTTCAATACTGGGTTATATCATTTTTCGGTAAACCCCTTGATCTTATTCTTATCCATGAATGATTCCTTTAATCCTGCTGTTATTCTGTTCGGGTTAATAACCTTGTTTTTACCTCAAACGCTCAGTATTCATACATAATAATTTCCACATTTCCCGAATTATCGGAGTCAAGTTTGCACATTAATGTACCGAAGAAATGTCTTGTTCTCTATTTGAGCGCACTGTCAAGTTTATAGTACACTATTGCTAGACTAGGTGTGTAAGAGATGAAAGTAAGGCCAAAATGTTTGTCCCAGGAACAACTTTGTTACAAAATGGAATAGATAAATGCAAAGCTAAAATATATTTGGCTGTGAACCACGTTATTTTATTTTTCGAGTGAGAAGTAACATTCATTTCCCCCAAAATCCATCCTTATGATACCCATTGCTTGAGACTACCACCGATTGTAACGCCCCCGTTTGTGATGGGCACGGTATTTATGATAGGGTGATTTTATGTAGCGCATGTACATGTGTGTTACGAATAGGTTTGGTTAAGCTAGACTAGGTTAGGTCAAGCTATAATATGTTATATGAGGTTAGAATAAGTTAGATTGGGTCGGAAAATGTTAGATTACTCTTGGATTCGAAATGTTACACAGCATGCTCAGGTTTGAATTTAAAACAGGTTAGGTTAGACCTTTAGACCGTTATTGTTTCCAAAAGTATCACAACACAATTTAAAAGATTACAATGGGACAAAACTGTCATGGTGAAAACAAGCCCTACAAAAGTACGAGTACTTATTGGGCACATGTCAACTATTAACCAATATACTGGTCTAAACAATGTTCTCTGAATTTTACCTTGAATGTCTGGTGTGACATTGGTTCAAGCAGATTAACTGGAAGTTCATTATATACCCTAATACATTGGAAGACTGTGGCACGTTTTTCTAATTCGAGACGTACATTAGGCAAGTTAAATCTGTTATTTCTTGTATCATAATTACCTGTAGGGAGCAACGGGAGGAAATGAGCTTCAAAACACCATATTTCACCGCTTATAGACCTACGCATAAACTTAATTAAAAAACACCTATATGCATCTCTAAATTTCTATAATTTCAACTGACGGTACATGCTATTCGTATGCACCATTGGTACGTTATTACAATCTCTCTTTACATTAAGTATGATCCTTAGAGCATTATTCATTATCGTTGTTATTGCCTTAACTGTACTCTCAGATGCGCCACCCCAAATTATGATAGCGTATGTAATTTGCGAATGGAGTAACAATGATACCAGTGCATCTCTGGATACAAACCTAGATACAGCATATAGAGCGCCTTTAACTTAATTCAATTTTTTTCGCAAACGAGAGATATGTGAGGTGAAAAGCTAAGCCGATGATCAATTATAACACCTAAATATTTAAACGACTCAACCCATTCCAGTTGCTCTCCGTTAAGATACACATCAAGTAAAAATATTATTTTTTTTTTAACTAAAAACCATTAATTTTGTCTTACTTGCATTAGTTGTGAGTTTATTAGAAGTCAACCATTAATTAAAAGACCAATGAATCTACGTAATTTTTCGACGGCTACATTAAGACTATAGTCATGTAGATAAAAAACGGCATCGTCAGCAAACAGCTGCGTAGAAATACCATCGAAAATTATATCATTAATGTATATATTGAATAATAATGGTCCTAGGACCGACCCTTGAGGCACATTTATTCCAACGTCGGCTGTACGTGACTGTGCATCACCAGTTACTACATATTGCTTGCCGTTGGTCAAGTAATCTAAATGATTTAATGCCGGCCCCCTAACACCATAATGATGTGATTTATTAAATAAAATGTCTTTATTAACGGTATCAAACGCCTTTTTTATGTCTAAAAATAAACAAATAGTAAAACTTTTGTTGTGAAAAGATGGTAATATATCTGAAATAAAGTTGAATGTAGCTTGAGTCGTGTTACGTCCTTTCCTAAAACCATACTGTGAATTATTGAGAATAAAGTTAATTAAAAAAAAAAAAATCGACTAAACGAACATGGATAAGTTTTTCAAAAATTTTGTTAAAAATCGATAAAGTGGATATTGGTCTAAAATTTGACACAACATTGGTGCTACCTGTCTAATACAAGGGGATAACTCTGGCTACTTGTAAAGTGTCTAGATAAATTCCGTCAACAATACATTTGTTGAAAATGGCTCAGAGATATATTACAATATTAGGTTAGGTTTAGGTTGAATTTCATTTTCTGGTATATCTTTTTCTATATTGCACTGACTATTGCACTTATTTCATCAATGTTAGCTGGATCAAGATCACATTCATTTGGCACATATGAAGTCCCGAAATATGAGCATGCACAACATTATCTGGAAGATTTTGAATTAAGTTATTTACAGCTGATGAAAAATAATCATTAAAATCATTTGCTAATTCTACGCCTTGCAAAACATTCCCATCGACTTGTATCTTACGGACGGACGGTGAAGTATTGCGGGAAAGTAGACTATTTATTACTTTCCATGCTTTGCGAGGATCCCCAGAAGCTTCATTTATTTCCTTGAGATAAAATACTCGTTTCTGCATTCTTATTACGGCATTAAGAACGTTCCGGAAAGTTGTATATGATCGCTTCAGTATAATATTATTACGATATAATCGCCAAAGCTTATGCTTCTTTTTTACTAACATTTTTATATCTTTTGTTATCCACCTTGCAGCAACTCGCTTCAGTTTACTTCGTATCAAAGGAAAAGACTGATAATATATTTTGTACAGTTTTCTGAGCAAAGTTTGAAGTTCAACAGATGGATCACCAACACATGCTGTGGGTACACTCACATGCGCTACATCAGGTACAAATTTATTGATACCAAAATCGTCCGAAAAATTTCTATGGCTATGATGACCTTCACATGGTTACTCACCATTGCAAAATTACACCATCAAAAATTGGTAAGGTTATTTTTGAATTGGTTCCGTTATGTAGGATGTTAAGTTTGAGTAGATTACGTTAGAAAACGAATATTGTGCATATATGAGTGGCAACAAAAATTTACACTCACTGACTCACATGATAATGTTAAAACGCAAAGTGGGACTGCACTGTGGTATGTACTGACAGAAGCTTGACCGTAACATGTCAGTATCTTTACAAGAAATAATTTCCGAGGGCTGTAACCTATAAAAACATGTGACCAGCTCAATAATATCTATCAGAATAATGGAGTGAAGTGTTTAGAGTTAAGTTGGGGAACGGGGAAAAAATTTACCAATTTCGTCTTCGGTGCTCTACATTCTTTCACTTCGATATTTCTCGGTGCGTGGCCAAAGATTTATATTGTTTTCTGGTTGTATCCGGTGTATTCTGCTATGAGGAACCACCTCCGTCAGGGACAGTAATAAAATCTTTCGCGCTGTTGGGCAACGTTTATTCAGGTGTTGTCTCCGCCTGGCCGCATTGTGCTGCACATGTTTTTGCTGAATAAACTTGCACCCGCGCACTGCAGCTTTGCAGGGGGATCCCAACCAGGAGCTCACACCCCTTGGGGCTGGTGATAACCTAGCTTTCATGGGATACGAAGTTTTATTCTAGTTCTGTAATATATCATTCAAAATTTAACTCAAATTTGTTGCACGAAATAAACATAAATGTTATTTGACATTCTCATCTGGGTTACGAAATTTGTGGAGGCTGGGTTAAAATGCTGGGACTTCTCTAAGGATGCCACGCGTAGAAAAAAGGATGGGAAACCGCTGGTCTAAGGCCTTCGAGCACAGCTGCAACTGACGCTGTTAACCTTATCTGTACCAGGCTATCTACCTCGCTAGGAAGGTTTTTCTCCCCATTAACGCAATAGGAGAAAAGGCCCTTGCAACAAAAAATAACATAACCTAGTATGTAAAATGCAAATTTTTCGTGCGACTTGGAAATTCGCTTTTCTTTCCAATAATCCAAATAGTTTTTCTTCACATGTTAGAGCTACTTGCTCTTTCTTTTTACGAAAATTATGTCAACCTCTCCTAATACTCTGATATTGGGTTTTGTTTTTATATAAGGGATTTTACAAACCCAACTTCCATTACTTATGATTTTCCCCATGTTGATGGCATCTTACCTCTGAAAATAACCATTTGCAAATTTTTTTCTTACTTTCATCCAATTTGCGAGTAAATTATCTATTGAAATTCGACCTTACCTCGGCCCGAGAGGTTGTGTTTGTTGGTGTTTGTCAGTCTACCCGCCACTAAGATAACTCAGCAAGAGATGATAACGCTTGGCTAAGATACATTCATCGGCTGGTTTGTCTACCAGTTTTTACAATATAACTCAAGCGATATTTACGAATTTTCATTAAATTTGCACGTAATGTTAAGAAAATCAAACGCGTAGATTTTTATATGATCTGTTAGTCCGTTTGTATGTTTGTTTTGCTGTTCATGAGCAACGTAATTCAAAATTTATGAACGGAATTGAATGAAATTTGCAGGAACTGTAAGATAGGTGAAGAAGCACAAGTGATTAAACGTTAGTGATGTTTTTCATCCATTTGTGTGTTTCCTGCTGTGTTTGACTTATTGTTTTTCAGAAAATGATTCAGAATGTTGTGGGCGAATCTCCAAGATATTTACAGGAACTGCTAGAAATGCTACGAGGAACAGATGAGCCAATTCTCATTATTATCAAAAATTACTCCTTGCCTGAGGACCATTTTCGATTTTTCGTTAATAATGCTTTTCTTGGCCTAGGTATGCGCTCTCAGAGTGCTTCTCTAGTTTTTAATTTATCCACTTGAGAGTCATCAGTGGCAGTGCATTGATGGGCTTTCGAATAGCTTGGCATCCCGATCCACGAAAGTGAGATATTACTGAGTATAAAATTTCTCAACCGGAGAAGAAAATGCGGAGGAAAAGAGCGTGTTGCGCTACCAAAGTTGCGCCGTGTAAATGAGGCTTAAAATAGCATATTTCTTAAATTTATTTATCTTTTCTAATCACCTGCTTTTCTAAAGATCTAGGGAACATATCGCATTACTTTTTTTAGATCTAAGCTACCTACCACTTACTCTTGTGGAAATATGGGGAGCCTACCACCTTACGTTTTGGGATCCAGATTACCTACCCCCTACTTTTCTAGAGGTCTTGACAATCCACGTACTCGTCTGGAGATCAATGCGCTTTCACAATTACTTTCCCGATGAGCTGAGTACCCAAGCTACATTTCTCTAGACCTAAGCACCCCAGCATCTACTTCTTCTTAAATTCAAGCACACTAACATCCACAGCCAAGTACCTACTTTTTAGTTGTACATCGGAGCACTCCCACGACTCGTTTTCTGAAGCACGGATTATTCACGTTACATATTTTTCTCGAGTTCTAAACACTCCAGAAACCGATTTCAGTGCAAATTCAAGTACCTTACACTAACACCTACTTTTCTGTAGATTTGAGCAGAAGACGCCAGTAGCGCCTGCATTCCAATTTCTCTGGCAACAAACATCTGCATGTAGTAGGTGAAGGAAATGCCGAAGGAACACCCGACGATACCGAAGGCTGAGGCCCAGGCCATCCAGTGAACTTGTGTCCGCTGATCCGGGTCACTCAGATAGCGGAGCAGGTTACCGAGACACAGAGCGCGGCCGATCCTGGGCACAGAACCGGCTGGCTTAGGAATGGTAAAATCAACTCGTCCCCGCCCCAATTGGAAAACCAACCGACGCTGAATTGTTCTCGATGCAAATATAAGTCCGTTGCCCGCTAAGAAGTGCAAGGCTACAGACGACCACAGAGCTACAAGGGCTATGGCGCTAGCTACGGTCGTCAGGCTGGCAGGCTTCAACTCTGAAACTTTAATTTCCGTATCGGCACCCACTAACTGCTACTGCTTCGCTCGATTGGGACATCAAACTCGATCTAAGCTAAGCCCACTCGACTTATCTTGTTCGAAACTTTACCGTTAATTGGAAGTTTCAGTCGCCTCAGCAGAATCAGGTTGCACCTGCAACGCAACGACGAAAGCACTGCTCCTATGCGGTGTTTCAGACAAGTCGAGTCCAGCGAGCTTAACTTAGAGTAACTTGACTTAGAGTAACTTGACCCAGTCGAACACGCTCCTACTTTGTGGTAAAATTCGATTAAGACTGAACGTCCATAACATTGGTGTAGGATAGCAGAGATGATTTTTCCGTTCACAAATTGAAATTTGAGTAAAGCTAAACTAAACACACTCATCGCTATAGTCTGCGAATTCTGAATTATGAATTCTGATTTCTAACTTGAAAAAATCGCAACCCTACAACAACGTTGTTTTGTCTTCACTACCAACTCGGCCCGATGTTTAGTGTTGTAGTGAGTGACAATCATCACAAACATCAAAGCATTAATAAATCACCAAACATTTTAATGACACTCACGAGGGACAACCAAATTCCGTGATACCTTCAAAATGTATCATGGAGCCGAAGAATTTGTGCTAGATACCTAGTTTGAAACGTGCCAGATAATGCAGACTCTAGCCGCTAGCGATTACGTGTACTGCGGACACTCTCTCTTGTTGGTTACAAGCTGCGACTAAACTAGTGAGAATCACTATCGTGCTTTTCTGTTAATGATGGGGTGAATATCCGCACCTGTATCCGCGGAACATCTGCACCTTTTTCCGCATCCGCGGATGCTGAAATCGTAGCATCAGTATTCGCGGATGTCAGAACTGTAAAATCCACTAAAAAGATTTGCAACCGCAGCAGGGAGGTGCGGATGTACAAATTTATCACTGTACAAGTCAACAAAGCAGCATCTAAGTTTTCTTCCTAAGTGTTGCACTGCCGTAGTGAGAGGGAGTGTGCTTTTGTTGTGGGGCGAATATCCGCATCTGCATCCGGGGATGTCGAGAGGGTAAACATCCGCAATTGCTTCCACGGATGTCATAACTGTAAAATCCGCTTAAGGATCCGCATTCGTGGATACCTAAAACATGACATCCGCCCCATCACTACTTTCTACATGTGTAGTGTCGTGAGTAACATCACCTGCACCTTATCCGAAGACGCTCGAGGCCACTACAGTAAACAAATGAGTGTAGCAGTACGACCGGGAGCTTATTTAACTTTCATCAGACTTGAATAACTATTACAAGACTAGGTGGATGCTTAGTTAATATTATTATAGAAAAAAAATATTTGTTGGCATGTGAATAAATAGTATGAATAAATAGTCGAGCTAAAAACGTTGGGGTTAGGAAAACATAATCTTAAAATCTGATATTTTTACTAGTCGGGTGAATTAATAGAAGAGAAACCATATAGTTCCTATCGGCAGGCATAGCTTATTTTATGAAGAGAGAGCAAGGTGAGACTTAAACGAATTATTGATACAGTGCTGAGAACATCATCCCATTTCTATTCTATGTTTGGATATTGGGTTGTGCCGGGCCCTTTACGTAATTTATAGCTTCCGTTTCATTTTATCATGTGAGATAAATTCATGATTCTGAAGCATTCTTTGTGTTCCGGAGGACCAACGCTCCCATGAAACTCAATTGCAAACGCTTATTAGCACTGGCAAAGTTTTTTTTTAGCTGTGAGACTTGAGTAAACAAAGTTATATATCACAAAAGTTAATTAGTCTTGTAATGAATGATTATGAGAAATCCAGGCCAGTTGCCGAGAAACATGTATATTTCTACAAATCTTTATAGATCCAATGGTGCTCAGCTTTGTTCATGACTTACCAGAACATACGTCAGTCCACATTCCCGTACCACGAGACCCACAGTCTACCTTAATCCACATTCCTGCGCCACAAGACCCACAGCCTACCTTAGTCCGCATTCCTGCGCCACAAGACCCACAGCCTACCTTAGTCCACATTCCTGCGCCACGAGACTGACAGGCTACTTTAGTCTACATTCCTGCGCCACGAGACCCATAGCGTACCTCAGTCCACATTCCTGCACCACGAGACCCACAGCGTACCT
>LQNS02278124.1:6796680-6809417 GCA_001587735.2 Parhyale hawaiensis | reverse complement strand
GTGGACCCATTTCTCCCCCCATTTTGGGGGGGTTCTAGTGCCGCTAGCCCCCTAAAAATTTAGGACATAATGCCCCCATACCTGAAGACACTTTTTGAGCAAAAAACAGAAAATTTATAATTTTGACCATTTTCGCCTAAACGACCCCCTTAAATCACTTTATGGTTGCCATAGCTAAAACATTTCATGGTTACCAATGCTAGCTCATATCACACAGCTGTCAATGCTATATCACTCCACTGCTGTCAATGCTACATTACTTCATGGCGGCCAGTGCTTTATCATTCAGATCACTTCATGGCCGCCAATGCTTAGCACTTCACAGCTGCCAATGCTAGATCACTTCATGGCGGCCAGTGCTTCATCACTTCACTGCTATCAAGGCTTCATCACTTCATGGCTGCAAGCTGCTACATCTCAACCTTCAGCTCTGCTGTCTGTTCTGATTTTCTCACTTAGTCCGTATACCAATTGAATTTCATTAACATTTCTATCAGCTGTTTACCTGGCATTTCATTACAAATTGAACGTACCCCGAATTTGAGAAGCTTCTGTTATACAACATGAGATTTTATGTTACTAACTATTGAGAAATAATTTCACTCTACTGTAATATCAAAGGAAGTCATATACAGTTGCTTTACATAATTGCACTTCAATACTTAATATGTTTGTGAATTTGTCGAGCAGAGCAATTACCAAATTGCCGAACTAACTCTATTTCCGAACAAACAGTTATTATGTGATAGGATTACTTTCACCTATCAAATAATAACTGTTTGTTCGTAAATAGAGTTAGTTCAGAAATTGGGCAATTCCCATATAGAAGTTTTACAAGTATGTACAGGTTTGCCAGTCATTACTGTATGCAAAAGAATTAAGTCACATAGCCTAAACAAAGTATGAAAAAGTAATGGGAGAACATATAAAAATGCGTTGGTGGCACCCTGCAGCCCAATTGCGGGACCAAAATCTGTAGTCTATGAATCACGCACTGATCGGTATGTCTGCTTAATATAGGCCGGGGCGTAATCTTCTTTTCTTTGACTTTATTCTTCATTTGCTTCACTGATCCTTTTTCGCGATCTCATCCTTAGGTTCTCTGTTTTCCATTCTCTTTCTGCTTACACAGGCTTCTTCCATAGTGACAGGCACAAGTAAAATCTTGAGTAAAACACAGCAATAAACTTGAATGCAACTCCAGTCAGCGAACCGTAGCTATGAACCGTCTATCAAACTCAATATCTGCTTCATTGAAGGGCTAAAATTTTGGCCTATGAAATGAAAACTGCTCCGTGAGAGAATGACAGTAAGCTAGAAGAAATAACTGTCTACTACCCGAGAAAAATCATCGTGAGTGCTTCGATGAATTTAACCGTCATGAACTGGAAGAAATAAGGTATAAAATCAGACTCCAGAAGCAACAATATATATTGTTTCGAAGTCAAGAAGTGTTTCAAGCAAGAAGTGCATTCAGATAAATTGATAAGGATCCCAGTTTTGAAGTCTTCTGCAAAGTGGTCATCGATCTCCATGGCAACGCAACTTAATTACAAAATCTGCTATCAGGCCTATTTCTTGCCTATTTATTTCATCAATATACGGACACGAAATATGTAAATAAGTATATAAATAAAAACACGAAGCATTTTATTATGTAAGGATGGTTTTATCTCAGTGTCATTGCATAGAGGGATGTATTTCATATCGCATTCTCATACAGATCTGGTTGCCAGTGAGATTACCTGACGTCCAGCATCATCCAAGGATCTATCTCTATTGTCTTCTGTGATGAAAATACAGCATAAGAGAAGACTTCACACTTGCAACCTGCTGTTAATTTACTGCGGTGCTATATCAGCTGGACGGGGCTTAGTATGCAGCATGTAACTGCAGAACTCAACACAGTGCCGATATTATTATTTTCTAATTTTATACCGCTACTTTACAGTAGGTACTACCCTACTATCGTCATTATGTGCACGCTATCATTACCAGTACTATAGAGCACTCTGAAACCGCATACCTTCGCCAAGCAAGGCAACGGTAACGAAAAATTCAAATTAGCTCTGAAATTTTTTCAGTTATATTGCTGACAAACATTATGACAAACATAAGTCAAACATACAAACGAACCAACCGATCTGCAACAAAATTCAATCATTTATTTCTATTAACACTACTAACAAGTCCTGTAAATTTCATAAAGATACGTTCAGAACTTTTTGAGTTATTGTGCTAACAAGCACAAAATCAAATACAACAAACACATGAACGAACAAACCATAAGATCATCACAAAAATTTGGTCATTTATTCTTCGTAATAAACCTAACAACTAATGTTAACCTCGTGTTAAACTCTTGGGTTAACCTAAATGCGCAAATGCAGAAACTCTAGAGTTAACTGGCCATCAAAAATTACGGCATTGAAATTTGCCCCCACTGAGGGCGATGGTCTTTCGCCAAGGGGGGGTTCTAGTTTCAGCCTAAGTTAAGCCTTCGGGAGGTCTTTTGTTAGTGCCTGTTTGCTTTCCCCGTCTGATGCTGCTTTATTCTCTCTATCGCCAACTTGCTGTTTCCATGCGCGGTGATCATGTTTGGGAACACCTTCCTGGATTTCCTGGATGATGTTCGGGCCCTCACGTCCTGGGCCGCACTGGTGCGCCATCTACTCTTTGGATCAGTGTTGCATTGCTAGATCAACTGGGCCCGCCGGTGCGCCAGCTGCTCCAGTAGGCTATATATTGCCCTCTGCAGCCAATGGGTAGTAGACCAGCGGGGATTGATCCGGGATTCCATCTAAGAACGTATCCAGTTTCCTCTTAAAAGCTGGAAGTGGTCCACGAAAAGTTCTGAGATGCGTCGGAGGCCATTAAACAGCTTACGTCCCATCACAGAGAACGAGCGGTCACACCACGCTCGCCCGCCAGCAGGCAGTCGATTGTCATATGGTGGTATCACACAGATTGTTCCAAAGCGAATATGTTCCTTCGTGCTGATTTTCAGGCGATGGTCACTGAAATTAGGGATCAGACCCATTATGACTTTTCACACATATATTATAATGTATCTTGCCCTGCGACGTTGAAGAGAGTACATCGGTAAGAACTCCAGCCGCTCCCAATAGTTGAGATGATGGAGTCCCCCGATCCTGGCCGTGAATGTTCTTTGGTTACCCTCTAGTTTTCTGATGTGACCTAGTACTCAACCAGAGGAAAAATAAGAGCTTTATATAGCATTAGCATTGGCACCGCATCTCTAGTGCGGAAGGATCTCCAAATCCACCCCATCATGCGCCTACACTTGCGCTCAACCGCATCCACGTGCTCCTCAAACGTCCCTTTATCATCAGTTTTTACTCCCAGGTCTCTGACAGAACTCTTGCGCTTTACCTTGTGGCCACCTGCCGTAGTATATTCAAAATCGCTTCCCGGGTGAGAGCCATACCTGAGTAACTCAAGTTTTGCATCATTGAACTCCATATTGTTATCAGCTGCCCACTCGTAAATAATATTCAAATCCTCCTGGAGCTCCATGCAATGATGCCCCTGAAAAATGCTTTTCAATAGTCGAGTGTCATCGGCAAAAAATGAAGCCTTTAAATGCATTAATCGTTCATCCATATCGGTCACATGAATCAAGAACAGCAGGGGTCCCAATATTGATCCCTGGGGAACCCCGCTAATCACTCGTGAATCCTCTGAAGTTTGTCCGTCCACAACAACGAACTGTTTACGGCCAGTGAGGAAGCTGTGGATCCACTTCAGCAAACGGCCGCCCACCCGACACGCACGCAACTTTCGCAGTAAGACTCCATGGTCAACCTTATCAAATGCCTTAGCGAAGTCAAGATAGATGACATCCACGGGTTTCTCGCTGGAGAGTGAATCCAGAACCAGACGCTGGTGCTCTAAAAGTTGAGATAGACAGGATCTCCCCCTCCTAAAACCGTGTTGGTTCGGGTTAATATGACCAGCATCTTCCAGGTGTTTGACCAATTGCTTTGCTATAATCTTCTCGAAGACCTTCACGACATGAGACGTCAGAGTGACGGGTCTATAATTCCTCGGCAAATGTTGCTCACCTCCCTTATGTATGGGAACAACCGAACCTATCTTCAATAACGCGGGAACAGCACCTGAGTCCATTGACTTTCTCCAAAGTAGGAAGAGAGGTTTTTTCATTTGGTGTTTGCACTTCTGCAGTAGGATCGCAGGTATACCGTCTGGCCCGGGGCGCGAATTTTTTTCCTGAACCTTTCAGCAAGTACAGTGTCACGCCAGCCAATGGCGAGGCAGGTCACCGGCCACAGTGGGAGGGGCGAAGGGTGATGGTTTGCGACGGTGTTGCACTCGATGTAGACTCACAATTTACGTGCCGTGAAGTTTATTCTAATAATTAATAGGCATCAATTAAGGTGTGTGATGTACTTGAACTTCGTTTAAATGTGAGCAACATGTGAAAATTGCTCGTATGTTAGCATTTTATATTGAGTCTCTGTGTATTTCACGTACATGTTATAGGGAGTAAATGTCACCCAGCATATTGCGCTCAATGCCTAGCCAATAAGTGAATTGAATCACTCATACATTAAATGGATAGGCTTGTTTTAAGATATGTTACACTAGGCCAGGTTCTATTAGTTCAATGGAGAGTAATGTTAAAGAGATGCATGCATAACTATAGACGTTTACAACGTTTTCTTTCTGAAGTATTACATAGGTTATGTTCTCAGTTCCGCACTCTCTAACTTGGCATAACTCAGCCTAGCCATACCTAATCTAACCTAGGCTCAACCCTAATTACCATGGCATAACCTACCCCAACTAAGCTAAACATATCTGACTTAAATTAACCCTTTTCTGAAACTGCTGATTCATCTCGCTTATTGCCGAAGCAGTACGCTGGATTCACATTGTTCGTTGTAACGCACACACACATACATATTATTTGTAGACACTGGTCTGTTGATACAGGAAATTGGTGGCACGTTACGCTTACGACGAATTAGGTTTAAAAAATGTTAGGGCTCTGTACGTTCAAATAATTCACAAAAAGCGTTCTATATGTTCTCATACCCTTGACGATACACTTACATTGTACTCACATTCTTCAGATGTACTATGAAGAAATGAATGGTTTCGATGTATGATGAGCGCCCTGCAACTTAACTTAAAGCGCATTCGAGAAGGGCATAAACTCAAAGTGCTTAGCTTAAATCAAGCGGGACTAAGGGCGTGTTCGATTCAGAACCTAAAAGTCGAGCTAAGTCAAGCCCACTTGACTTAATTTGTTCGGAACTATTGACAGGAACTTTAGTTTCGTCGTTTTGCATGGTGTTATAGGTGTTTGAAGCGACCGAAAATAATGAATGATCTACGCTGGATTGCCTTGTAGTTCTGTCATTTTGAATATTTGGTAGTGAGTCATTGTGCGACCTTCAAATTCTTTACTCCGTAATAGTGTAGGTGTAAAGTAAGTCCATTGTTAAGGGCCGAAAAAAACAGCATTTTTTCTCTAACTTAATTTTCCGCGAGCCGTAATTTGCTGCTCATCTACAGTCTTAACTGAACAATGGACAGAGACACTATGCGCGTACGCATCATGTACACACAGACCAGTGTATAATATACGCATGCACTTTTCACACGCATTTCAATTCTAAAACTAAATTCAAGTACATAACATACCTTTATTGANGCAGTAAGACTCCATGGTCAACCTTATCAAATGCCTTAGCGAAGTCAAGATAGATGACATCCACGGCTTGCTCGCTGGAGAGTGAATCCAGAACCAGACGCTGGTGCTCTAAAAGTTGAGACAGGATCTCCCCCTCCTAAAACCGTGTTGGTTCGGGTTAATATGACCAGCATCTTCCAGGTGTTTGACCAATTGTTTTGCTATAATCTTCTCGAAGACCTTTACGACATGAGACGTCAGTGTGACGGGTCTATAATTCCTCGGCAAATGTCGCTCACCTCCCTTATGTATGGGAACAACCGATCCTCTCTTCAATAACGCGGGAACAGCACCTGAGTCCATTGACTTTCTCCAAAGTAGGAAGAGAGGTTTTTTTCCCTATCTAATACTGGATGAACCTGTGGAAATTCTATAAACAAAAGAATTGTTCTTTGATTATGATACCCTCGTACCAGTATCACGCATACCATGGTTGAAAATGTCCGAAGCCTGGCGGTGAAGCGCCTATCCTACACCTGCGAGCCGCATAGAAGCTGAAATATGAACTTGACTATTTCTTCCTTTGATCCCTTCCCGAGCCGTATCCAAGAGTACCTCGGGACGCTCTAATTTCCTTCTATCTGTTGGAGAAGAGCGTGACACACACGGTTAGGGAATGTTTTCACTCACCTTATTTAATTTGAGGTAGCGCTTCTAACTTAATCCACAATGTCTGAACTATCATCCGCCGCTTAACCCTCCCTGTCTATCGTTACGCATTCCGTCTCTAACGTGAAGAGTGGGTGACCCATGAGAATTCGACGATTTTTTAATGCTCTCACTTTATTAAATGTATCACTCATTTGTTCTCTCAGCAAAATTCGCACTTGTGTCTTGATAAAAATATCTAAACACGACGTTACTTCTTGCGATGTTCTCCTTTTATTTTCACATTTTTTTAAAGCTCCGTTTTCCACAGTTTACAGATAATTTAGCCCGCCATAAGATTACACTTTCTAATTTTTTGTCGGGTTTTCGGATTATTTCTCACTACTTTTGAACCAGTGAATAATGCTGTTCAACTACCCATCATTTTCTTGCTTTGTTTAATGCAATACAAAGCGGTATACAATAAACGAAAATAGATTGGGTCAATTGTTTCATTCGCTGGAGAGTATTCTTTTTTTTCTGAAGATGTCATTGCATTTCCTCAGACATCGCACTGTACTGGCTGATGCTTTCCCAGCAGCATATTCTCACTACCCGTTTTCTTTACCCAGGACGTATCTTGGCTACGCCTCAGACCCTATGAGGAATGCCATCCTCTACCAGCAAAGCGAGTGAAATTTTTGTAATGAAAAACGAAAGCGTAGATATGATACGGGTGAAATGAAGTCAAGTCTCTAATTTACGCCTGTCTATATGTGAAGAGCGTGACACACAGACCCACACACACGTAAATGCAAGCGTATTAATATATAGATTTGCATCGCAGCCAAATTTCGGCGCTTGAGGTTCAACAATCAGTTGGTATCTACGATACGGTGAGCCCTGGGCATTTCCAGTGAATTCTTTTGACTGAACTATATTTTTCTTGGTGCAGTGCAACTTAACGCTTGATCAATTCCAAGCTGATATTCACTCTTTATTTTACACTGGGGATATTTTGCTATCGTAAAACTCATGGCTGTACAACTTGCGTTTCACTAATGGAAGATGAGGCCTGCAAGGATGAGACCTATAATACAGTAAAACCGATACTGGGAACCGGAACAATAAAAATCTCAATCACAAAATTTTGGCCGTCATTATTGACGGCTGGGCCCTCTAGTTACAACATAAGCGAAACATTTATTTGCAAAATTTGTTCAAAATTAATTTACAACTAGAATACCCGCGATGTCAAAAATAACAGCGAAACTTTTTCACGTAATATACTTTCGTTTCTTATATATTTCTGGACGATACACAACAAAGGCCGACTCAAATTGTTTTCAGCGATAAGAGCTCTCTCTCTCTTTATCTTTGAATTCATCTAAGCCGCACAATCGTCCCTCACTCTGACGACATGCGAGCGGCAAAGCATTGTTGAGTTAAACTGAATTCCTCGCCGCGTATCCTAGCTGCTGAAGGGTAAGCTTTCAACGCATCAAAGTTTTTCTGTTGAAGCGAAAACTGCTCCGTCAAAAGAAGACAGCAAGCTGGAAGAAATAATTGCGTCTACTTCGTTTGTGCTTCACTGATCATGTACTGAATCTATACGTGGTGAGGTGAGAGCAAATATATGTTTCCATGTATGGAGAAAGTTATCAAATTCGATCTCCATGGCCACGATGGAGAAGCTGTTATTTTCTTTGATGTTTATATTCCAGAACTGTTTCGAGCAAGAAATACATTCAGATAAAGGAATAAGCATCCCGCTTTCGCCTTCTTCTGCAATGTATTCATCGATTTCCATGAAAACGCAACTTAATTACAAAATCTGCAACATGGTTTATTTTTCGCCTATTTTCTTAAGAGCGTAACACGAAACATACTTATATATGTAAATAATTAAATACACGGCAGTGTTTATTATATTGTTTGATCTTGGCTCAACATTCATTACCAATATTGGCAGAACATTATTGGCAATGTTGACCAGAGATTGGAAAACAACATTGTCCAAAAATGAACTGTGAGCCAATGTTGCCTTTAATATTCGGCCAATATTGGGAGACAAAGTTTATCCAAACTTAAGACAGGATTCGGTGCTACGTGGGGTGTTCTACAGCTATCGCATCAAATAAAGTAAAGGAATTAAGGCCTACGCTTTAATATCTATGGGTCCTTTGAAGCGTAAAAAAATCGGAAAAGCCGATGAACAAATGGACATTGCAAGATTATGAAGGGTTAATATATCTGAAAACTATGAGAAACTGAGTTTAGGAAAGGCGTTCAAATACACAGGAGAATAATACAGAGGGTACTGTCGTATCTCTATGCCTTTATCAATATATATATAGTGCGAATTCTCTGCTGACGTGATGCACAGGCGAGAGAGAATGGACAAGGTGTAATGTTGACTGCAGACAGGCTAAAGCTGCGCATATTACCAGGTTTAGACTAGGAGAGTTAAGTTAGAAGCACTGCCTCAAGTGAAACTTAGGTGAGAAACATAAGTTAGCTGTGGAATTGCCACGAGTTCCGCTAGTCTATAATATTGTTCTACCAATGATTCCATACGTCCATCCATGTGCCTGCACGTTGCACTTTCAGTAGTAGATAGGGGGAAATTCAACTACTGTACTCGCCTCGCAAGAAGCTCTGCTTTTGACGGGAAGGAATTTCAACCATAGCTGTGGTTCCTTCGCTTCTTGTAAAAATTATCAGTCAGTTTCAAAGCAGTGATATGAAAATCATTTCATGCGTATCATACCTATATATAATACTTATCATTTCCTTAAGTCATATTATGTTCACTTTGCTGGTGGTGCACTACAGGCAGATGCGTGGCTAGGAGACGGTACGGGAGCACAGAGCGGGTAGTGTAGGACATCTCGACTGTAAGAGTATTTTTTGAAGCGCATGTGCGATGTCTAAGGAAATACATCGTGAGAACAGAAGGCTACGCGGCAGTGACGGAAGAAATTTGCTGAGTCTGTTGCACTTTGTTGTATAGCTAGTGCATCAAACAATGCAAAAAAATAATGTGCTATCAATCAATAGCCACTTGTCCCGTAACAATGCGAAAACATCGGATACTCCGACTAAAATGGAAATGTGTAAGATAATAAGATTATTACTAAAGGACTAAATTATATTTAAACTGTAGGTAAAATAGTTTGGAAAAGACGTGCAAACACATAGAACAATAAAAGAAGTACAGTCATATTTCTGTGTCTACGAAAAAAAAAGTGTGCTCCTGTATTAACTTATCCACACCGATCGATGGATAATGGCGAAGGAAATGCGTGTCGAGTTGGATGTGGGTGTCGGTGAAGGTAAAGTCAACTTGACCGCACCCTCCACTGGGAAACCCCCACGCTCTGGTTCGTGCTGAAGATAGAGGCGTAAGTCGACTACGGGTCATTAAGAATATGGCGCAATCGCTGGAAGGTTAAATGTTCCACGCCCCCTTACCCTCCCCATTTCTGGGCAAGGTTAAGTGCCCCACGGTAGTTATGCACACTAAGTAATTGCCGATCAAGCACACCAAGTGGCACATAGCACCCTTACCTGGCATGGTACCGATCTCGTGACCTTCAGTGCCAACATGCAAGCTTGCTGCTACGGTGGGTGCGCTGGAAACGATGCTGTCATCCCTGCGTACACCAAAGTGCATGTGCTAGGTGGGTTCCAAGAATACTAAAGCAGGAACAAAAGGACCACCGACAGGATGTCTCTCAGGACTTGTTGGATTGGCACGAAGCCGAAGGTGACGGATTCTTGGACCGCATCATCACTGGCGACGAGACGTGGTGTCACCACTACGAGCTGGGAGCCCAAACGGCAGTCAGTGGAATGACACCACTCACACTCCCCAAGCCAAGAAGAAGCTCAAGACGCAGACATTTGCAGTCAAAGTGAAGTGCACGGTGCTCCGTCTACTGGGACAGGAAGGGCGTCATCCTCTCGGATTTCTTAAAACCAAGGGCTACTGTCAATTCTGACCGTTAGGCTACGTGGGAACGTTGACCAAGTTGAAGGCCCGGATTGCCCGTGTAAGGCCAGAAATGGAAAAAAACGTTCCGTTTTCAACACGACCACGTCAGTTTACACACAAGATTGAAGACCACGGAAAGTGTGACAAAGTCCAACAAGTCAACTGGACGGTGCTATCTCACCCGCCTATAATATAGTCTAGTCAGACCTGTCACAATCCAACTTCCACTTATTCGGACCTCTGAAGGATGCATTACGTGGTCACAATATCCCAGACAACAACGACGTAATCTTGGTCGAGAAAAAGTGATCCGCCTCAGCTTGCGCTGACTTATACGACCGAGGCATCAAGGCTTTCGTTCATCGTTAGCAAAAGGGTATTGAGAATGGTGGTGACTAGATGTAGAAATAAATTCTGGTTCGCATAAGGTCGCTCTTCACTTCTGTTTTCGTTGCTCTTTAACTTTTTGAGTTAAAAAATAGGAGGCATTACTTAAGGAAGGACCATGTGCATAGACTGCCATCGTTGTTGCTTCTGCGGAATCAACCCATGTAATGGAAGGTACTGTTGCATTGATCATGGTCTCAGCAAATGCCAATGACTAAAGTTTTCAAATAATTGCCTAGACAAAACTCAACAGCGATGCTGCCTTTCGTACCAAACTTGAAGACTGAGCGTTCAGATTTTTTTTTATGTAATCCAAGAATTGAATTACGAGATTTTGTGTTTATTTCCAAATGGAAAAACTGGCAAAACTTTGTTTACAGGTAAACAGCACCCTGGCCTAAATCTGCTAGTTCTGAGTAAAACTAGTTTTTTTAATCCAACCTAGATATTTCTTCCTTTTGTTTTATAGGGGCGCATTTTTTTGTGCTTTGCAAGCGGAACTCCCCTGCTACTGTGGGGGGTGCACGTGCACCCAGTGCATACCCCCCAGCCTATGCTCTTGTATAGGGTCGTTCTTGACAGCTGTGTACACCATTAATTAAGCAAAGATAAACAATCTAAGCACTGCCCGCCATTAACAGTGTTCGGTACGGATGTTGTCATCATCTGCGAGGAAGTTTGCTTGACATCCACCACTGTAATGTATGACTAGCTGGAACCTGTAAAACTTACACACAACAAATAGTTATGCACGTCCTTTGAGTAAATATCCTACCGGAGCGCGTACGTTCACTAATTGCTACCGGCGCTTGTGTCCCTTTTTGTCTGATATTCTGGCTTGTAGCGGGAGGGGGAGGAGGTGCGAAGCAACAGGCCCATGCTATCCTTCAACAGTCTCAGCTGCATATACTGTCCATGTATATTAAATTTTAGACCTTCAGATGTTCACAAAAGGCGACCAATAAAGCACTCGATAAACTCCTGATCAAAAGCTTAAGACTACTAGAAAATGTAATAAATAAAATGTTTTAGTGATGAATGAATAAACTCCTTCGACTAGGGATCAGTAATTCCTAATGATAAAAAGGTGAGAAAGACGAAAAATACCTGTTGTAACAATTTATTAAGAAATGTACATTTTTGTCAAATTATTAGTTCTTCAGGTGATAAAAAATACAAGACCATGGTAATAAATGGTTAGTTCTAGGGTAATTCCCGGGGTTTCAGATCAGTTACAGGCTTGCACAGATAGTGCGAAGATGTCACTACGCCCAAAGCAAGCAACTCTCCGAATTTGGACGTGGTCGAATTGTTGAACTTTAAAAGCAAGGTCTGTCGCATTGTGCATTCGTAGCTGAGATGTTCCGCTGTAAAACTTTGATTTTCAACTTCCTAAAGGACCCTGAGAGTTATGGAACAGCAAAACCTAGCGGTAGATCGACAAAAATTTCCCCTGCCTTGAGTACGAAAAATAAACGGGTTGCTTCTCAAGAGAGGACGGTCTTCCAGGCAAATCAAGGCACTCACAGATGCTGATTGCTGTTCAGTAACCATCATGCGACACTTACGACTAAAGGGCAGGAAGAACAAAAAGCGTCTGAAAAAGCCTAGGTTGTTTGTGCGTCACAAAGTGACCAGTTTAAAGTTTACTCGAAAGCACCAAACATGGGACATTGAAATGTGGTCTAAAATTTTATTTTCTGACGAAAAAAGTTCAATCTGGATGTCCCTGATGGCTTCCAACGGCACTGGCATGACAAAGAAATGCCTTCTGAAATGTTTTCCAAGCACATGGACCTACAGACGAAGCCTCAAGCTGTACGTTCCATAACTCTCAGGGTCCTTTAGGAAGTTGAAAATCAAAGTTTTACAGCGGGACATCTCAGCTACGAGGCTGTGGCGTGGCCTGCGCGTTATCAGGCCGCCCCCATTGTCCGGCCACCGGACGCCTCTTTGTTTGTATGAGCCGGCTGTGGGTTTGGGGCTCCGGGTAGCCCCTGAGTTGGAGGAAATACCACTCTAAAG